>CM026207.1:5189942-5527442 GCA_014839995.1 Xenentodon cancila
CCGCGCTGTTGTTTGACGTCTGCTCGGAGACGTTGACGCTGCGCAGATTCACATTGCTGAAGTTTTCTTTACTGGCCAGACCTGCCAGAGCTGCCTCAGAGTACTCTGACGTTTTAGTCACTGAAATGATAAAAAAAATTTTTTAAAAACCACTAACAGGAGGATAAAAGATGGCTTACATGCTTCATTCAATTTCAAAAGATCTCAGCTGTAAACGCTTCATAGCAGTTTGTAATGTTTACAAAAGGGTAACATGGGCGTAGCTCTGCAGGATGCAAACAGCAACCATCTTTTCCAGTTCCCATTTGGATTTTTGATGATGAACAGCCTGACATTTGTCCCTAATACCACTCAAAGCTGTTGTCCTCACACTCACTCTTCTCAGCCTTTATCCTGTTGCTCTCCAACTGGGCCACGTTCAGTCTCTGCTCAGTGTACTCGTGCCTGATGTCCTTTCTTGTTGCAAGCATCTTCAGAGGGTTTCTCGATGACTGAACGTTCCTGGATGGACGAACAGACCGCTTGTGCAGCACCATGGCTGAAGTCAACCTGGGTAGCGAAAAACCAGGGAAAATGGGAAATAAGGGACAAGATGCCAGCTTTTTTCCTTGAACAGGATTTTCTCCACTATTCTCATGTCCTGGTAAAATAAGAAGCTCATAATATTTTCTTACTTGGGACCCTGAGACCCAAATATGGTGTCAAAGTCTTCATTGATTTCAATCCTGGTGGGCATGCGAGGAAATTCAGTCACGCGTTTGTAGAACTTGGAGAAGATCTCATCATCTAGCTTCATGACTTCCTTCACTGCTTTCTCAGTTACTGTTATGGTGGTTTCCTGCAAACCTGCCACTAAGCAAAACACGTTTCAAAAGTAAGATACCACGTGGCCTTAATACAACTGTAATACAAAACACTGTGAACTTTCCAAGTGTTATAAAACAGGTCTGTGATGGGAACAATGTTAGAATCACTGATCGATGTAAATTTGTTCTGGAGATGTGAAAAAGGGCAACATCATGTTCAGTAAAGAGTCAAATTTGCAAATACCTGCTTGGCCTGGTTTTGGAAACAAGCATGAACTATCAGAGATTTAATTTTAAGAGATTCAAGTCGGTGTAGAATTACGTACCTTTACTATTCAGACGCCCCAAGAAGCTCTCCAACTTGTCCAGTTTCTTATCTGATTCCATATCTGGCCTGGCCTCAATGTCTGCAAATTAAACAATTACTTTTTTTCAAACAATTTAGGTTTAATTTTGGTTATCCAGCAGAAAGAAACTTAATTTACTACTACTTTGATTCTTCATTTAGTTACTGATTTGCAGTTATTTTTAAAAAGATATGTGGAAATCAGTAAGGTTGGAAGTGAAAGCATTTCTGGACTGATCTGAGTTGATGTCTGTGATTTAACTTCTGTTTAGATCTTTATATCTAACAGGTTTAGTGTCCTCAGGGACCCTAAGGTCCAGTTTAAACTCTTCTGTGGACATGCATCACAGACTCGTTATTCTTAGTATGGTGTCAGTCTGGAGGATCGCATTTTCCCTGCCCACCCAGCAGATTTGCATATACAGGAAAAATTCTGCACATGCACGCTAACAAACAGAGCCAGCAGAGTGCACGGTCACAACAGTTTGGTGCATCAATAAGTGACTACCTGAAAAAGAGACTTGCATATACCATCTGATGAGGACATTTATGTTCATATATGTGCAAGGCATAAAAGCCCTGGAAGGCAGGTCGAGCCCAAATCTATGGGACTAGTCTGAACTTTGGCTCGCTCTGTGGCCCAGTTACTGAAGTCGGCCTTAATGTGTCACATCCAGCGGGTAGCTTTTCAATCATGAACAACCCTCCAGTTCCAGTGTGGAGGAAGAAAGTCAAGACAAAAATATGATTGAAAGTAACTGAACTCCCCTCACCATCACCTGATGAGTAATAGAAAAACAAGAGATGCAACTAGAACCTGTTTCTAGGTTATGTTGGTACAAAATGCATCTGGGAAAACTAACACTTAAATACTTTATCAATGTTGCTCATTTTTAGTAATATATGTTACAGAGAAAGTCTAACGTGATTAAGATGGCTTGTAAAGACCTCTTACGGAGATTTTCTTTTATCAAATGACGCAGCAGTGATGACATGGGACTCTATCATGTGTCTCACCCTCTTGTGGTTTGTTGACAGCCGGCACGCTGCTCTTGAGTTTGGTGGAGACCGGTGACAGGATGGGACTGATAACTGAGGAGGAGGCGGCCAGCCCTGCGGACACAAACAGCAACATTCACACGGGACGAAACGAAACCAAAATTGTACATCGAGGCCTGGACAAATATTTTTCAATTTTAATTCATGTTTCACAAAATAAACTCCATGTTAAAGATGATTTCACATTTGCTGCATGCACAACCAAAATATTCTGCATTAGTCACCTATTTTAATACCTAAAATCTATTGTACTGAAATTCAACTCTCTTTTCAAACTGCACTTCCAAACAAACCTGAGTGTTGACAAACCTTTTTTAAACCTTTATCGGTTTAACTGTCAATGGCAACGCTACTTTAACCCATTAATGCCTGAGACTTGAAATAATACACTAAAAATTGATTTATTTTTTTTATGTAGGTGTTTTTCATATATTCATATTAAAAGCACACCCGATTTCATCTTTAATAGATTCTGATTTATATTTGTATCAATATGAAAACATTGGGCAATTTTATGTATTTTTTTAAAATTTGTTTTATTTATTTATTTGTATTTGTATTATTTGTACAATTAGTTTTTCCTTTTTGATTATGGGAATGGTTCAGAGTTTATAGAAATTCATGTATCAAATATGATAAATTCTGCATTATAAGGTTTAAGGCTGCAGGAAACACCTCACACTTTAACATCACATAAAAATATCAGACTTTCCTGTTGCGCTGCATATTTTTGCGTAAAAGTTTCCCGCACTGGTGCTGTGGACTGGCAGGCTGTACACTGACCTTTCTTGACCATACGCGCAGCAACTGTGTATTGGGTAGAATCATTGGCTGCTCCTTTGCCCTTTTTCTTCCAGGCATCCTCACGAGTCGATATCATCTGTTTCCTCTCCTCAATGGTCATCTGGGCCTCAATTTCCTAATTAAACATTAAAAAAATAAAAAATAACAACAATCTATGGAACCAATCAACATTGTCCATTCGCCTCTCAATGGCTTATGTAACCCTGAGAAAACACCCGTCACACAACTTCACTGTAAATTTACGTAATGGGGCAATTATTTATTTCCAGCACTAAACCAAGCAGATATAATGAGATTAAATGCACTGACGCGTGCTAGATGCAATGCTACACAGTCTTTTTCATTCCTTGGTTGATGTGATGGCTGTGAATTGTCTTGTACTCATGTTATCACAACTAAATCAGTCTCAGCAGCGCGGACAGTGTCTTTCACGCGGGTAGCTGCAAACGGAGCCAGAAAGATTTACCATGTAGTTCAAGCTGCCCCTTCAAGCGTGCTATGTCCATGTTCTTACCTGACTCTGATGGTCAATATACTGACACTTTTGGCCGAGGGAGATAGGAGGAGAGAAGGTGGAGGAGAAGACAGGCTCCTGAGGATATAAAGGGCACGAAAAGGTAAAAAAACAGGAAAGAAAAAGGAGTGTATGAATAGACAAAGATGGACAGGCAGGCAGAGAATGGATAAAAGGCAAGATACCAAGGCCAGACCTTGGAAGTGCCATATAACGGTTGTTAATCTAATTCAAATGATCGATAAACAACTCTAATTCTATCTTTTAGTGAAGCGCACATGCACAATTAAATATGCTTTTTTGCAAAATCACCCCCCTATTTACCAGTTTTTCCAGCATCAAAGCCATTTGTTGCTTATATTTGTGTTGTGTTCCAACTTTTGCTTTCCTTTGGTTTTGACCATTTAGACTTTAAAAGACGATACTGAGAAAAGTGCAGATAATCAGTTTTGCAGACAGATTATCTGCATATGACCCAAGGTCTCCTCACTAACCCTGAATTTTGGAGTATTGCCTGATTAAGTCTTGTGTCTGGGCGCTCCTCAAATTTAAAAAACCTGACCTTGTCAGAAGCAATGCAGAGCTTTTTTATTAATAAAACTATATATGGAGGTGGAAGGGCCCAAAAGAGCATCACTGAAATGTTTTAATGGTTAGTTACAAAGCACTGCACATACAATTTTCCATACATATCATGCAAGATTTAGCAAACTCTGTCTGTTTTCAAGGGCCTCCAGTGAAAGAGTAAGATTAAAAAATCCCAACAAACTAACAAACACATATTCCAACTGCAACTGTGACTGAATAACAGTCTCCACACAAAGCTGATTGGTTTAGGGCCAGTGCATGGCTGCCAACGGGGGTCTTACCCACAGCTGTTCAGAGACAGACACAGCAGAGCAGTCTTGAGCGGCCACCCCTTCCTCCTGAGGGGTTAAACACAGGGGAAGTGCACAGTTGGAGGGGAAGAGGAGGGGTGATGGCCATTGTTGCTAATGGGTTTAGGGGTGAGACAGCCTGGAGGATTACCATCCAGACTTCAGCTAGGGAGCTTCACCCTGCAGAATACTAATGTGAAGTGGATAAGCTGCAGGAAAGAAGTCCTTAAACAGGCCCGAATCTTGAAATTAAAGACTTTTAAGGCTTATAGGTTTATTCAAGCTGCTGCTTACAGTGAAAAACATACATATAAATACAAGTGAAACTTATAATAAAGCTCCCTAAATTTAATCTTGTAACAATTGAACTCATGAGTCTTTAACGGTTGGATGCTGCACTAAATATACCCACTGGACTCAAACAACAGATGCAAATAAAATGAGGAAAGTAATATGTTAAAAGATTTTGGGGTCTGGAGGAAGTGAGAAGGGGTTCATTTAACTCCGCTCAACTAAGACAACAAAAGTGTAACATATTCGAGAAACTAACATTAAAGTACAACTTAAACCGATGAAAATAAAGAGGAAGATGTCAGAAGATCACTGCTTTCACCGATTTGGTCATAGTTCAAGGATTGAAAAGTTTGGTTTTTAATAAGAAATTGATCATTCAAACTGAATTACAAAAAGAAAAGAAAAATCTGTTTTATCAAGGTATCCAAGAGTTTTTAATCCATTCAGACCTATGCAGATTAACTGGTTTGCTTATAGTAATGCAGTAGCTTCTGCACCAACAATCCAGCAAGCATACTTATAAAATCTTACAGAATAACCATTACAGCACACCGCTGATTATTACTGAACTTGTGGTTCTGATTCGGATGCAATCAAACATCTCACCTGTAAATAAGGGGGTTTAAATAAGAAAGAATGTGGCAACACAATATTTAAAATGTTAAATCTTTTATCTAAAAGCTTTGATTTCTCCTTCTCTAAAGAAACTATAGACATGAAGTAAAATTATTTGAGAGGTAAGTCTTTTGCTTTTATTACTGCATGTTTAAATCAATTTTTATGAATAGCTGGAATATCTCGGAAATCTTGAAACAAACTGTCACCAGGTTGAAAAGTAAGAGCACAAGCATTCATCAGAACATAATAAACGAATGTTCATGTTTTAATGTGGTGGTGCAAATGTTGTATTAATGGAATAATGAACATGAAAGGAAAATACATTTTCCTTTAGTTATAACACAAAGGGAACATCTTCACTAAAGCCACAAAATAATGTAAATGTTTCTGAAGTGTAGTTGTTATGAGCCTTAAATGAGGCCTGACCTTATTCTGACCGGTCGGCTCAGCCTCGCGCTGGTCCTGCTGCTCGGTGGACACCACTTTAACCACTTCCTGTTTCTTGTTGATCCTGTTCCTCCAGTCCTCCTCGCCGCTCTTCTTCAGCAGAGCCACTCTGACATGGGACGATGGGACAAGAGATCATCTTTAGCAGGTTAAAATAATCTGTGGCTTGTTGCTCTGGAAGAAGGTAGTTTATGGCTTTTACCACCATTTGGTGTTTTTTTTTTTTTTAATCCATGTTGATCTTTTAATTCTTGATTATTCATTTATAAATGAATAAACTAAACACATGCACGTCACATTTAGTTTAGAAATACAAATAATGAATTAGAAATCATTAAAGTCAACATGCACACTTGAAAGATTACACTTTGCATTAGTCAAGACCAATTTATAAGTTAAAAGCTTGTCATTCTTAAACAATATGATAATAAATAGTAAAATAAATATCATTGTATAGCGTGGTGTTGAGAACAAAGCTGGTTCTGCACATGAACTACATCATTGAAAGGTGGACATGGTTGTTGATCTTCAGGAGAATTTACTGAAAGAGTAAACTTTATTCATTTTTGCTTTCACCTGCAAGACAAAATTTATTCACACACATGTAGTATTGATACCACTGGTATATATCTACCAAAGATCTGTCCTTCTCAACATAGTGGAAAACAAGCAAAAGTAAAACTGCAGAGAAAATGTGGGTGGAAATGCCCAAACATGATCAAGAAAATCTCTGGTTTGCATGTTTGAAAATGGTTTAACAACCCAGCCTGGGTGTGATGGGTTTAGACCTTGATATGCCATCATGCATCATGAATGCCATCATGAACAAAAAAATATAAGAAAAATAAGTCCCTTTAAGAGCTTATATTTAGCCTCTTGGCAGCAGTTGTAAGAATTTGTTCTTGAGAAGTATTTAAACGCTGGTGTTTGTTTTCATACTACATAGTACTTATTACAATAAATAAATAAATGAAAAATAACAGCCTTTCAACTGTGAAAGATGCTGTCTGAGATTTTCGCTTGCTGCCAGTAAATGTGACAGTTTTTAAAAATGTTTTATTTAAGGCTTAAATGAGGAGGAGAGGCGTCTTTCTGCCGACCTCCACTGTGCAGTCAGGTTGTCTTGATGAGGAGTGCTGATAATGGATAGCTGAAGGGAATTAGAAAGTGGGTCACCATCATTTCTGTTGTAGTGTGGACACGCCAAAAAGAAAAAAAAATGAGGGCATTTTGAAGAATCTGCCAGATCTCAGAGGACGTCATTGGTAGCTCTCTGCCGGCTGCCAGGAAAGACACAATGATGCTAAAAATAAATTTCTCTCATCTCCAAAGATTTAAAGGAGTTTAATCTGCTCACACAGTATCTGGAAGAACTGCCAGTGACTTTGGAGTCTTTGAAGGCATCTCACCTTTTATTGGGCCAACGTTTGGACAGGGTCACGAACTTGCAGATGGAATCAGAGCTAAATTATGTCAAGCTTTACAAAGCTTTTCTCTAGTAGCACATTTGCTCCAGAATTGATATCATACTGTAAAAAGAATATTTTTTTAAAGGATTAGTTGATAATTCAATCAGGTTACATCTGGTTTGTCTTTCACAACAGAAGCAAATGCTGTCAGATTTTCTACAAGTGTGAACATGTCTACAAAGGCAAATGTTTTGACTCTTTGATGGTCTGAAGCTTTTGGGTGTGTGTAAACCCAATGCCAAGAAGGAAAAACATCAGGAATAATTTTGGGGAAACAATCTGAGCAACTAATGAGATCATTTCCAAAATATTTGGAGTCCATAAGTCTGACATGAGGGAGATTATTCACAAGGAATAGATGTCCCAATAAATTCACTCCTAGGTCAGAACTCCAGAGCTGCATCTCAGACTCTATATGCTTCAGATATCATGCTAAGTGTTAAAGGTCATGGCAATAAAATTAGACAGTGCACATGGAGGGCTTGTTTGAAAGTGTTTTTAGGAGAACGCTCCTTCTCTCCAAATAGAACATGACAGAACAGCTCAGGGTTGCTGCATCTGAAAAAAGCATAAAATGTCTGAAACTATATCCTTTGGACAAATGAAACATAATGGAGATGGTTGGCCAGAATGCATAGCACCATGTTTGGTGGAAACCTAAAATAATGTATTTTAACAAGCACTTTATATTAACTATTACACACAGTGGTGGAAAGATAAAAGATCTGGGTATGATGTGTAGCCACAGGAGCTGGGAACCCTGTAGTCATGGAGTAGGAAGTAGGAGATTATAAGGATGTTCCAAAGTTATTATTCCAAAGTTTTCTTGAGTCGACTGTGAAGTAATTTTTAAACAAGTTGAAGTTTATCATTCTATAATTTAAGAGACTGTTCATAATTGGAAAATATTCAAGACAGTCACTAATCTTTCCAAAATATGTGCAGTCAGTGAACAGCTGCCAGGCTGTTCTTTAGGAATTGGCACCATATGATATTTGAATTTTGGACCCCACTGGAATAAACTGGAATTGGATTTGGGCTGTGATTTGGATAAGGAATTGGAATGAATTACATTTAGCATGAATTACAATTAATTTGACTAATTGGAATACAATATGGACTGGATTGGATTATATTTAACTTTGCAAATTATGAGTGCTTTCTGTGTAAAGCACCTTGAGATGACTTTGTTGTGAGTTGAGACAACTGGAACACCCCCAAAGACCCCTACAACATGCCTGACAGAGATGTCTAAAGGATAGTAAAATGTGTACCAGAGTACCATGAACTTTATGTTTTGGAATTATGTTTACGTGAATTTGTTTCATGAAAGACCTACGTCTACATAAAATCTCTCCACTGTGGTAGATTGGTAATTGATTTTGTTTGGGGGAGTTTAAGATAAACCACATTAAAAGACCATAAACTTTTCTGCTCTTTGTTCATGTATTTGGTCCTTTTTTGACATGTAACAGGGCTATTGAATTAAACGGTATCAAGAATGGACTTGTCTGTATAACATGAGTTAAATGCAAGGCCACCTGTCCAACAACTTGGCTAAAGAAGGTCACAAAACAGATTAAAACGGTTTCAATATGTTTCACTTGCCAAAGTCAAAGCCGAGACCTCCACTAGATTGAAATGCCATGGTGAGACTTTCAGAAAATGGTGCATACATTAATTTTACAAAACCACAAAACCTCACCTCTTTTGATTTTCAGCGGAGGTTATACTGCAATACTGAGGGGGTATATGCCACGCTGTTGTTTGGGGTATATTTTTATGTATAATCTAAATGAAGAAGACGTTAAGCAGTACAGGATAAACTTTTAGCTGTCTCTCACCTCTCCTTGATGGACATCTGTTTGGCTGACATGGCGTCAGATAGTCCGTCTCCAGACTCGGTAGGAGACAGCAGATCTCCAGAGTGGACGCTGTGCCTGCTGAAATCTTCACTGTGGTCCAGAGGCAGGGACTGGGACTTCACCAGTCCCTGAGGAAAGTAATGAGGTTTAGGTGGTGTCTGAGGAGGAACTTGTGGTTTGAGCTGAAGCTGGGGGGGTGTCTGCAGGTAAGGTTTAGGGAAAGACGGGATGAATCCTTGGGGTTTGGGCTGCGTTTGAGGGGAGTGAGTGAAAGGTTTGGGATATGTTGGTGGAGCTTGGGGGTACGACTGTGGCTGGATGTATAATGAGGGTTTGGGGAGAGTTGCAGGAGGATGGATGACGTTTTGCTGTTCCTGGTGGCCGCTGGAAACGTGAGACACTGTTCTGGATGAAACTTTAGCAACAAGTGGCCTCAGTGGCACCGGATGATCCAGGAAATCTGAAAGAAAAATATATTGTAATTATGCACATCTGAAAGTTATCCAGTCCTAACAGGTATGAGTGATCTAAGGGGAGAACCAGAAAAACGCCATTATTTTTTTTAATTTCTATCCCTGTTTGAGTGCAACTTGACTGTGCAGGATGTTAGTTGGTCTGGGAAGGTCCTTCGGAAACAATCCTGAAACACTTTTTTTAAAGAAGGGAATGGATACAAATCACTGCCACAGCAGCCCAAGCAAAAAGCCCCAGAATTCCCTCTCCCTGGCCACCTCCTCCACCTCTTCCAGGGGAGTATCGAGGCGCTCTCAAACTAGCTGAGAAACATAATCTCTTCAGAATTGTGTCCTGGTTCAGTCTGCCCAGTTGAGCATGGCCAAATATGTCCCCAGAGAGGCATCGAGGGTGGGTATCTTAACTAGATGCCCAAACCACCTCAACTGGCTCCTCTTGATGGGCACCAGCTCTACAACTGAGCTCCAGCCAGGCTGTAGAGGTAACTCAGTTCCTCCGTCTGGATCAATCAATCAATTAACTAATTCTTGTATCTAAACTCATTCTTTTGCCACTTACCCACCGTTCGTGACCAGGGGTGAGGATAGGAACGTGCATTGACCAGTAAACAGGGAGCCTTCACTTCTGGCTCAGCTCTCTTCACCACAATGTTTTACTAAACACAAGAACAACTGTTTAACTGACAAGTCCTTAAAAAGTGTGTGGATGTAGATCTAACTGTGAGTTCCTTCTTGTATTTTCTGAAAAGCTTTTTGTATTTTATTCCTTTTGTTGGTTTTTCTGGTTGTTTTTCTAATGTTTTTATCAATTATCTTTTTATAAATGAATTTTAATTTTTTATTATTTTGAATAGTTTTCTTGCTTTCTTTTATGAAGTGGTAGGGAAGGTTTTTTTTATCTAGTTGTTCTTGTATTTACTGACATTTGCACTGTTGCTTTGCATGTGGGTAACTTAGATGCACTTTAACACAGAAATTTAAGTTTAATCCACATCCATGCTCCATAAGTTGTTTGTGATTTCAGCGTCACAACAAACAGATTTAAACTAGATCGAAACAGGATGTTGGCTTCTGATGTGCCTGGTCAGTCTGTAGTTATGAATCAGAAGGTACCTGCAAGGTTGTGCTGTATGCTGCAATTTGGAAATTAAGCCTTCGGAGTCAGCACAGCTGACAAGAAATGAACTGTTTTACTGTTATTTGTCCATCCATTCATGTATTTCTTACTCCCCTTAATCCAATGCAGGGCCATGGGGTCTGGTTTTCTTAATCTATCAGCCTATCTAAGGGTAAATATTAACAAAATCACAGCAATTGATGTCAAACCAATCTTAAGCTGCAGATGATGTTTTTTATCTTTAAATATCAGTATCTGTTTCATTCAAAGGAACATTTACTTGTTTATTTATCTATATAAAAAGTCATGTGACTTCCTGCGGTTCATCACACAGGAGTTTGACGCTAGTTTAAACTCTAATCTCAGTGAAGTTACAAATACAAAAACAGCTACTCTAGAAAGAAGCCTAATATTCCTAAATGTAGTCAAATTGTCATATATTCAGCAAAAATAACTGACAATGGGGGAAATAATTATTTTAACTGGAATTCTTAAAACTAGGACACTAGTCTAGTCACTAGACAAAAAAGTAATCCTATTTTCTTAAAAATAAGGCTTTTCTTTTTTGTTTTAAACTTAAAAAACAAATAGTTTTTGCAGTGTAGTGGCCCACTGTCTCTTGTAAAGGTTCAATTAATCTGAAACGTTTTCCATCTTAAATGTTTTTTTTGTTTTTTTGCTGTCTTACACATTGGGCTTTGTGTTTATGTAATGAAATGATTTTTGTTTGTTTGCTTGTACTTTTTTTAATTTGTAGTTTTGTGAAAAGCTTGTGTATTTTCTAAAGTTTTTTTTAAATTTTTGCTCCTTATCTTTGCTATTTAATATAGTAGTGTTTCACATGTCAGGGCTGTAAAAGAAAACAGCAGTAGCACATCTTAGTTTCATTGGGTGCAAATGTAATAAATGCATCAATATGGAGGAATATCTGCCAGCAGTGTCATATTTAATGAACATAACACTGTTAACAATATATTACACTTTACATAGAAAAATACACAAAATCTAATCTTAAAAATCCCATTTTGTTAGTTTTAAAGCTGACAAGATTATGGATCAGCGTAAGTAAGTTAAAGTTCCTCAAATCTCATGGTAAAATGTTATAATGGACACTTTAAAGAAGACTGAGTCGTGCAGAAGTAACTGCAGATGCTGACAAGGCGTCTGTTGTGTTTCATTTGTCCTCTACCTGCCTAATTTAAGAGCAGAACTACTGCACTGCCTTCTCTAAGTGCTTTCGTCTCTCCTGACGCTGTTTGTGTTTGTGCATGGAAAAAGACCACCCCTGGACACACTCTGCATTAGCACATGAAAGCAGGTCAGGTCCATTTTACTGTAATATGTGTACAGCCAAACCACGGGCGTAATTCAGTGCAAAAGGATACAGAGCCCCTTTACGGGCCTTGACAGCGAGCAAACACAGTTCAATCGTACAATCTCTGGTGATGTCAGCCTCACACTGCATGTCAGGGAAGGGCTTCCTCTTTCCAGACAAAGGGATCCACGAGGTAAATTCATGGAAAAATATGCTAATTAGATGCAGCCTCAGACGCGTCTCTGTATCAGCCAAATCAAACACTCCCAGCTGGGACATGTGTGTTTGCAGCCAGCAGAAAGCAATCACGCGTGGGAGATAATGAGATAAGATAATGAGAACAGCATCTTCCCTAAGCATTTTCTTTTTTTCTTTAATGTTACTTCATCTCCTCTTTTCTTTTAATTTCTCTTCTATCGGGGTTGTCTTTAACCCCAGTAATTCTCATATTTATACACCCCCAACACACACACACACTATTTTCCATCTCTTTTTTTCTGCCTGTGTCAAAGATGCCTCCTACCTGAGATGCCTCCCTGGCTCTGGCCACTGCTTCTCTCCTGCTCCTGGTTAGAGGAACCACAAGCTGGTCCAGCCTCTTTCAGGTGGCCTCCTTTCTCTCTTCCTTCTTTTTCCCCTTTCTCCCTATCCTCCTGGGAGGCTCTGTCTGCAGCTCTCCAGCTGGGCAGAGCCTCTGAGTCGCCCGGTAACAAAGAGGGCTTGGAAGACTGCTGAGGATGCTGTAGCCCGTCTTCTCTGTCCCTGTCGGAGGAGTGCAGCTTATCCTGGATGCTGCCACCTTGACCGTCTTCTCTGGCTCCTCCCTGCTGTCTTCTCCCAGCCTCCTCCTCTTGCCGCTCTTTCCAGACCTCCACCACAGTCTCCCCCTGCTGCCTGTGAGTGGCAGAGGAGGTGGGAAAAGGAGGAGCCCGATTCTCAGGGAGGAAAGGGGAGGAGTTGAACTCAGGCTCGGGATGGCCTGGGTCGCGGGTCTGGGTCAAGGAGAGATACCTCGGCGCCCTCACCTGGTGGATGGTTGTGCTGCTGGAAGCCTGTTGTTGGGCAGGGATGTAGGGAATGGTAGTGGACTTCCCTGAATGAAAACCATCGTCATTGCTGCCACCACTGCTTCCTGGCACTACGGTTACTGTGGAGATGGAGGCCTGGGAAGTGACGGCTGTCACAGATCTAACCAGGGAGGCTGAGAGGGGCTCCAATTTGATCTCCGTTCCACTTTTCAGCTGTAAGAACATCAGTCATGTCAAGAAGTTGGAGTGGAGACAATGAAAGAAGAGCTGACGGATTAATTTAATTTGATTGAACCAGATGAGTTAGAAATTAATGAAATTCTGTTAAAGAGTGTTATCGAAGTTTCAGAATATGTTGATGAACTGCCGTGAGCAGATTGACAAGATGGAGATAAATAAGGATCCAAAAAGTGGATCAATTAGAGGAAGGACAAAATCAATCAAAGCTTAATGCATTCAGTTATGTGCAAAAGTTAATACCTCCTCATTTCATTCTGTTTTGTGTGTTCGTGCGTGTGTGTGTGTGTGTGTGTGTGTGTGTGTAAAAACATAATTAAAGACGAGCTGACCAAAGTAGGTCCTAGTCTAAGGCAAATTTCCAATGAACGTTAACATATACCATATATATATATATATATATATATATATATATATATGTTATATAGCATAACACATATATAAGTAACATTATTTATTTAATAAAAATAAGGCCTATAATAATAATAATAATAATAATAATAATGTGGGCAATACTAAGCATTCCATCTGCTGCTTCCATAGGATTTAAGACGGTAAGCTGCAGCTCGGAGCTGCTAATCATCAGGGCTCCAGGAATTAATCATCAGCAGATGTGCAGACATGTAAGACTCATAAAAGCTGATAGTCTGGCAGTTTGAACTGTAGAATTCAGATGTGCCCGGAACACAATGTCAAGAGGGAAAGACATAAGAAACGGTCTTGGAGTAACTTGCTGCACATCAGTCTGGAGAGTGTTAGGAAATCATTTCATTTAACAATTTTTCAAATTTAACAACTTCCATGAGAAAGATTTGTCAGAAGCAGAAAGTGTTCGAGGTAATACCATTGTTGTCAGCAGCGCCGTTTTGTCTGAGGTTCCATTTGACTAATGCTAAAACCCACTATGATCGAATAATTTTGAATGTTTTTACTCACACACACAAAAAATTATAAAAAGCAGCATACAATTAAAGAGGGTACACCGACATTTGCCCATGACTGTAAGTTGTTTGCACGTGAGCCACAATCATGACACAGCAGCCTTGTGTGCTTGAGCTATTCCAGCATAAATGGATGAGCTAAATTAAAACCAAATGATGCTTATAATTGTATAACAAATACCAATATGTATTTATAGTGTCTATAAAGAGGGCTTTCGGTAAGTTCAGCCAATAAGTAAAAAAAGAGAAATGTGCTTTTCTGTCACAAATTATTTGTCCATTTATGGATTCCACATGTGAAACATCTAAAAACCATTTTAAGCAACAACATTAAAGCTATATTATCCTTATCATCTCCACTACTTGCAACTCATTTCTTGTACCAGCTGTTTTTCTTTTGGTTTTTGCAATATGATGTCATCTGTAAATCACCCCACACATGATAATGACAAGTAACCGAAATTGCCCTAAACGTTTAGATCGTCACACAGACTGTACAGAAATGTTCAAAAATCAAGAGCAGATGTTGTAACACATTCTCCAGATTCATACTTTGTGTTAGTTTATTCAGGCTGATGGGGAAACCTGAATAAACTAACAGCATGCTTGCATTCAAATGTCGGAGGAATTATTATGCAACGCACAAACACGTCACAGAGGCGACTATCCATAAGCAGAGATGCACCGACTGATCATTGGACTCGATTTCATGGTCTGATGCACCAATATACAGAAGAATATGGTCGGTGCAGTAAATCAACTTTTCTTTTTTTAAGTCATTAAGGACTGAAACGACAACCAAACAACTGAGGGCGAGAAACTTAATCCAACACTTAAGGAGCACGACCCTGTTAAATATGTCTAATGCTTTAACACTAACACAGGCTAGAAATAAGGCGCACAGCCAGGAACCTCTGTAATCTTTCATTGAGTCTTTTTTTTTTCTTTATAAAGCGAATTAGATTTGACAGAGAGGGCTTTGAATAAAACTGGGACTCAAAATCAGCCAAGGAAGCTGCAATCGCTGCATCTCTAATAAAAAAGAGCCACAGAAAACAAACATGGCACCATAGACTCTCCATTACATGCTGCATGTAACACTTGACATTTAACTAGGATCACGATCAAGCTCAGCCTCAAAAGCCACAAACACTGGTCACCGGCAGGACCAGTCAGATCAGTAAATAATCTCGTGGTAGGCAGCTGGGGTCTTACATGTCCTTCCTGATTGGCCTCCAAGTCACCGTTACACACTGGTGCGGAGGTTACCGGTGGCTCAGCCTCCTGCGTGGACATCAATCATTGACTATGACTCACTGCTGACAGTTTATGGTGGTGGAGAAAGTCCAGCTGTTTAAAGCACCTGAGAGTTTCTAAGATTTGCATTTACAGACAGTTTTCCTCAATACTTATTGTGAACGAAGGGTTATTTTCATTTTTGTGGCCTCAACAGTAACTCAGTAAATGGAATTATAGACAGGATAAATCAAAGAGAGTTTCATTACAAAATAACGCTAAATAAGAAAAAATATTAGCACATTGTTTAATTTTGATCAAAGAAACACTTGTCTGAATGTGAATTGTTCTGTGTGTGTGACTACTTGTGTTGTAATAGACACTATATAAATAAAACTGAATTGAATTGTGTTTGAAATTGGCAACATCTAGAGGCCATTTCTTATCAGAACTCTGAAACCTTCATTTATTCTGTTGAATGTGACCGTTATATTTCTGTGTGATCAAATGATCTGATACTAATTTCAATATAGCTGCACAATATCAAAACTGCAATGTGCATTTTCTCTCTGGTCCGAGTGCTAACAATCCTCAGGCTGTTGCTTTATTGTTGCGCACAAATGTAAATCTCAGCCTTGTTCTATCAAGAAAACAATTTCTTTTTCTGTGTGTAGTCACGTCAGAATAATAAACTCTTTCCAAATAAATGTATGAAGTAATGCTATTAAAAGAATAACATGAGGACAGATGTCACCTCTTCTTCATCTGACCTGATACCCAGTAGATCTGCAACCTTAAAAAGTTGACCTGAGAATCTGACACTTTCTGCTACCTACTTGTCACGTTTGTTGTGCTATTTAGATTATTTGTTAAATTAAGTTCAGTTAGTGTGCTTAACATACTGAAAATGGGAAAGAAGGTTGTTTGGTTTGTGTTTGCTCATCTCCCTTTTCTTGAAAAATGTCTGTAATCGTTGAACTGTTCTGCAGCGGTGTTTATTTTTTTAGGCTAGGTTGGACCATTGTACCTGCTCCACCTCTCCCTGAGTGATGGGTTGGGTCTGGAAGCGGGCGTTGGCTCGGCGTTGGCGGGTGTCCCCCCAAGCCTCCTCCGTTGTTTTGGCCGTGGACAGGGCGAGGCGGTTGAACAAGGCCATCTTCTCTGACAGACTGAGTGTGGAAAGGTCAGGCTCCTCTGGGACGGACTGGCCATTGACCTCTCCTCCTGTCCTGGGAGCTGGACCTGGTTTTTCCTGATCCTGAACCTCTCGCTCTTGCTCCTGGACTTCCGCGTCTGGCTGAGAAGACGCCTGCATGCTGTGATAATGGCAGTGGAGATGTCAATCTTTGATTTTGATTTAATGATCTAAAACATATCTTTGAATGCTTTAGAACAAGCTTCATCATGATATTCCTGCAAGATGGAGGCAGAAACCTGAACTCTTTAGTGTCTAATACCTTAATTACAATCCCATTTCCAAAAAAGTTGGGGTTGCTGTCTAAATTTAAACAGAATGTAAAGATTTGCAAATCTCATAAAACCCATATTTTGTTAACAAATTAATGCAGAAACCATATCTAAGTAATGACAGATGCCACCTTAAGAAAGCTCCATCTAAGATGCACTGAAGTATATTTTCTGCCTCAGTTTAAACTTAATTACTCATGTTGTCTGAGTGATGAACATGCCTGCGAGCACCTGACTGTGACAATTGTGTCAGATTACAAACACAGCAATGGAGACATAAGTAGATCAGCACACATGCCAGATAATCATATAATGCTCTTGGATGTTTGCAGGAGATGCAGCAATCTCTGCAGAGTGCTGAGTAAAACCTTGTAAACAAACTACAAGACACATGAAACGAGCATGTAGCCTGCTTAAACTGGCTCTACCTCTGACCTTTTCCATTGGATATGTAACCTACTCCCTCACTCACATGCATGCCAAAACATTGCAAGAACAAATGCTGAGAAACTGCAGATCGAAGGCACCGGATGAACTATTGCATAAACAAAAGCCCCTGGCCCCCCTTATAAGGAGCACACATGGCTAAAACGGGACTAGAAATAACAATTTAAAGTGAGCTGGATAATAACGTCAGTCCTGCAACCAGGAGGGGGAGATGAAGACCTCTTTAGAGCACAAAACACTCCAGATTTACTTTCGAAAGGGACACAAGTGCAGGTTTTTCCCAAAACTGGATCCAGGGATAAATTTGATCTAGTTTGAGCTATTACAAAAACAGCAACAACAAAAGCTGATGTGTTTTCATTTGAAGGCAAAGCATGACTACATGCATTGAAAAAAGCATCCAGCTAAAAGAGCAATTTCTTCTGGATCCTTTTATTTCTTAATGTTTCAAAACAAACATGGGTGCACAAAAACTTCCTTCTGTCACAGAGTTATCTATATATCCCACTGGGCACAATTCACGTCGCCAGCAACATATTTGCATGTAACAAGGCAGCCCAGCCCACCTGATGCTAGTCACAGTGGTGGCTACTGTGGAGCTGCGGGGATCGTTATTTGGGTTTATAGGGACGCTCGCAGCTTGTGACGATGTGGCGGAGTCACTTAACAGTGGAGAAAAGAAGATTTCGAATATTACAACCGTGAAATATAGATAATGTAGGAAAAGACAAGTACAGGTTATTACAAGTGAAGATGTCGACAGGTGTGAGTGAAGATGTGGCAAAGAGGACAAAAGGGGAAAAAATGAGGGAGACGAGAAGAAAAAGAAAAATACAAAGCTATGTTTTGAAATAGTGAAGCTGAGAACATGTACCTCGAAGCACTGACCACCTCCTTGTTGGTGACGGGTTGTGTGTGCGAGCGGTCCTGAACTCTTCTCAGACGTCTTTCGATGGCAGCATTTCTTGAGCGGGGCTTGGGAATCCCTCCCTCCGATGTCCTCTCCAGCTCCTGGGGTGACATGTCAGGAGAATATCAGCTAAAGCAAAATCGAGTGAAGAAGGGAAAAACAAAACATGTCGGTTTGAATCTAACTGTAATAATTGTCTTCTTTTAAAACCTGGCGTGAATGACGTACATGACACCATAAATCACTACTGTTTGCTGTAAATCCTAACAAAGCTCAGGTTTTTTATTTTGACATTTTGAGTGTAATTATCTGTGGTGAGTATCTGAAATGATCAGAAAGTGTTTACCCTGAAGAGAGATCTCTTTGCAGCCACGCTCATCTTCGCTCTCTCATCCAGTTTTTCTTCATCTCCTAAAGAAATAAAAAATTGAGTAAAAACAATTTATTTCGGCATATTGGAATCCGATTCAGCAAAAGTCATTTCTTCATAACTGATCTGGTGTTTTGTCACATTTTATTTATTTTATCCTCAAACTCTCTCACACAACTCTTTTTCAGCAAACTCGTTTTTCATTCGCCATTGTTGTAGCGTACAATAATTTTATGCAAAACACAATAGTTTTGGTCTCGCTGTACGATAATTTGGTTTTCAGTATCTGGCAACACCGCAGTCACGCTAAACTGTAAAAGGTTAAGGAGGAATATATATCCTACGTCTTTGTTTTTGTGGTTTTGATCTTGACTTTCTTGAGGTTTTTTTTTCTTTCTAAAAGTTTATTTTCCCGTATTACCTTTGCTGTTCTAAATGTATTTTTCTCAAATTTAATGTTAGCTGGTTTTCCTTGCTTCGTGTTATAGTTTAAAGGTTTCACTTCTTGTGTGTTGTATTTCAGGTTTCTGCCAGTTTTTTAAAAGGTTTTTTGCATTTCTGCCCGTGTCCTACAAAACTCTAAAAACCTTGCTGGTAAAGAGCTGTCACATTTCTGCACTAATGAAACCATCATTTCTATACTGCATTTATATTGGAGATTTCACCAGATGCTGCGTAACAGAACTTTTGTAAAAAAGAAAAAAAAGAAAAAAGACCTTTTTGTTTCTAAGGAAACATTAGCATTGGAAAGTAGGTACCTTCGGCATCCTGTAGTTGTGATGGGCTCAAACAGGACCTGGAGAAAACACAATTAATATTCACACGTACAGAACACTTTTTTAACAGCTTTAGTGATCTTTTGCAGAGAACTTTTTGATTATCTTAGTTTCTTCATTAAGACTTTATTATTTTAAATGCAGATAATTGAATAGTTAAAAAGAAAGTTTTTCAATGCAAAATTGCATGAAGTTAGGTCTTTCTATATCTACAGAGCACAATGTTATGAAAAGACTCAAGGAAAGGTGCATAATGCCTTTATGACACACTGAATAAAAATCCCTCAAGGCACTGGGATTAATAAAGGCAACTGGGTTTGGAAGAACCTACAAAAACCATGCAGTTCAAAACTACATGACACAAAGATGATATCTGTGCAGCATGCACAGAAACACCCCGTTATCTAGATATGGGCTCATCTGGGATGAACAGAAAAACATTGGACACATATTCAGAGGTCAGATGAGCACCAGCAAAGGTGTTAAAGTCAGCCTCTATGAGTTCTGGGGAGAAATATGCCACCATCACAATCATTGCAGAAGAACAATACCAGACCTCAGTCTCAACTTGAAAACGGCATGACTTAATTAAAAACAAGTCCCTGAGCTTGACTGGCAGGCCAGAAGTCCAGATCTGTCTTTCATGCCTTTTTTGTATAGTACATCATGAAGAGGAGAATCAGAGTTGGTGCAGTCGGAGTTGGTCAGTATAAACATAATTTTCCTTGTATTTATGTATATTAACCTCTTAAGCATAATTCAATGTTAAAGTATAGATATGTGATGTCCACATATCTATACTTTAACATTTAATTATGGTTAAGAGGGCCTGAAGCAACAAGATACAAATATACCAAACCAGGAGGTTAAATAAAGGTTCAAACAAGCAAGAGATTTAACTTTTTGCCACATTTTAAAAGACATGCTGACATTTTTTTGGAAGTGGGTTTTGCAATTCAATGTTTTGAAGTGGTTCTGTAGAATAGTGCAGGGAGCCTGCGCTGTACCTGTCGGACTCCAACCGCTCTGCAGAGGTGATGGGCTGAGTCCTGAACCTCTCTGACATGCGGCTGTCTCCTGGCGTTATATAACGCCGAGGCCTCCGAGCTCCCCTGTCAGGATCACTGTTGCTGGCTGGATCCATCTCCATAGCTGCGAGGTCTACTTTAGTAGTTTCACTTTTTGGTTGGTGCGTAGTTTTGGAAAGATTAACAAAAACATAAAAGGTGAAAATGAAATGATCATACAGATAACTAGTTTTGGTGTTGCTTTTAGCAGGAACTGCATTCAGAAAAAATACCCTTGTACACTGATATTATTGCACGTGCTGAGCACAACAAGATTGCAATCCAACTGTTAAGAGACATTACCTCATATAAACATGCAGCAGCAATCATTTGATAACTATAAGAAACTAAATAAACCATAATTTTCAAACGTAACTTAAACCTACACAATAATTCAAAATGCTTATGCCATCTAGCTAAATATATCACGATTATTCTTGCATGAATCAGCAGCTCACAAAGGCACTATTAGACACTTTATAAGGATGCCACACATAGTCCATGCCATTCCATGCCAGTGGACCTACAGCTCAGGTTTCCGGTTGGCGTTCTCCAGGTAAGAGTGTCGGAGCTGTTTCACGGACACTCTCGTGTCCAGGGTGCCCATCTCTCCGTTTGCCATCCCAGGAGTAGGAGCAATCCTGGACGCCTCACTGCTGGCCCTTGCTCTCTCAGAACGATATAAGGCCGAGTGCTGGCTTATACCTATGTCTGACATGGAGCGGGTTCGTGACTTGGGTTTGGGGCCTCCACTTGTTTCCAGGCTTCTGTGTTTGGCCTGAGGCAAAGAGCAGCCCCTCTGCAGATAGACAGTTGAATCAAGCATTGAATGCTGGGATGGTGCTTGTTGTGTCTGAGGTTTAATCTCCTCTTCTAGTCTGGGCTCTTGCTGTTTTATGTGGGACTCTTGCTGCTTACTCTGAGGCTGCCTTATTTGTAGCTCATACTCATGCCGTCTTTGAGCCCGTCTTTGGTTTTCCTGTGGCTGTGTCTCACTGGTGCACTGATGTTGCCTTTGAGGAGCTTGCTGACTTTGAGCATCACGTTCTCTCGTCTTTGGTTCACACTGTTGCTGTGTTAGGGGATCTTGCTGCTTGACTTGGGGATCTTGGTAGACAGGCTCCAGTGGCTGATGATGCGTATTGTGCTGGTCTGCAGATGTGTTGGAAAGCTGCATGGATCTAAATGTTCTCTCGTCTTGGCTAGAGACACCAGAATTTTGTTCTCTTCCTCTTTGTCTTATCCTCTGTACATGTCTTTCCCTCCCTCGTTCCCTTGGCCTCTCCCTATCCCAGTCCTCCTCTAATAGACTTATCCTCCTCTGCTCTGGCTTAATGTTCTCCCAGTCTATGCCTTCATGCCAACTCCTGTGAGGTTCATCCACACTCCTTTCCCTTCGGCGAATCTCTGAGGGCAACACAGCCTTCCTGCTCTTTAGTAGGCCTTCTGTATGGGGTTCTTCCTTCAACAACTGCCTTGCCTCCAACCTTGCCTCCCTTTGGGCAGCATAGATTTGGTCGGCACTCACTCTTCTCCGTGGTTGTACATCTAAAGGTCCAGAGGGTTTGTCAGTTGGAACTTGAGCAGTCATGGCCAAATAAGGCTGGGAGTCCACAGCAGGGACAGGGCGTTGAAACCCGGAGGTAGGGGAAAGGTAGGTGATTTGCCCATGAGCAGGATGGTTGTCTGGGCCAGTCTGGGACTGGGAAACAGTCCTTTGATGGTTGTTGTGTTCTGAGTGCTGTGAGGTGTACTGAACACCACTGCCATGAGTACGATGCCTGCTAGCCAGGTACCTGTCTGGGCTCGAGTCGGGAGGCTTCAGGACTGTTTCATCCCTGGACAGACGTTCCCTTGCTCTGATTCTTGGAGAAAGAAATGCAAGTCGCACATTGAGAAGCTGTTTCAATTAAAGAGCTATTAGAGGATTTAAAATCAAACTTTTTGATAACCCGCAAACATTGGTAAAGATTAAATAAACCCCTCCCAGCTTTGTGATCCAACTAGATAATTTGATCAAAGTGCCATTTCCAAACAAAGATCAGCTATACGTGAAGGGCAAACGATATTAATACCCAGTAGGCAATCTGCAGAAAGCAAGAACTCCAATTTGCACAATGACAATTTATTAAATACTTCTAAATCCTTCTGTGCATGACGAAACATATAAAGAAAAAGGCTGTAACATGAGGCCATAATGGGACCACTTGCAGCTCCTGAGTCCTGTTCTGAATACAACAAAGTCAAGCAGCAATGTGCTGTGAGTCTCAAATTCAAATCCAACTTTCCTTCTCTCATGTCTCAATGCCAAAAATCAAGTGCAACTATTTTCATCTGTCACCTTGTGACCCCTGGTAGTCAAAGGTTACTCTAATCTCATTGTGGACCACTAAGCCAGATATAATTGATGGGCATCTGCTTTATCTGAAATGGCATGAAGGACTTAAACAGTGCTTGTGCCACATGAGTACACACTAATACTAACTGGTAAAGTCAGATGACTGTAAGACGAGGGAATTTAGAACTGGTGGCTTACACAGGTTTAAATTTTAATAAGAGTGACAGGAAAGTCCTTTCTCTCGTACATTAAACCAGCAGTATAAAAATCATGTTTGTTGCGGTTAGTTTAGTCTATTCCTTTACATAATGGCCATCAAAAATATGCATGACACTTAAATCAAACACGTTAACGCCATCAGCTCTGTCACTTATCAGGGCCACTGTTCCAGGGGTTCAAACCTTCTTCCCAGCAAACCTTCTTACTACTATAGTGATTCTCCTTAGAAACCTTAGAAGAGTATATGAGAACATTTTAAAACATCTACAAAATCTCTCATGGGAAAATGAATGCAATGATTTTGTCAAAGCGTCACTTTCATCAGAGTTAACAAGCAGGACTCTCCGGTGGGGGCCAACATCAGTGCAGTCTTACTGACGAGTGCTGAAGTCAGTGGGTCTGCGCCTGAGTGAGTCAGCGTCTCAAGCTGAAAAATGTTGTCACTCCATTAAGCGCGTTTCACTAACACCTCTCAACTGCTCATTTAACTGACCACACATAGTCATACTGCTTTAAAAAGAATATAGGTACACGAAAAGGCATTGGACACCGAAAAAGTTATCAGTTTTAGAGGGTTCTAAATATGTGTAGACTTATCTAGACGAGTGGTTCCCAAAGTGGGGGCGAGTCAAGCCATTGCAGGGTGGGCACAATGTTAATGATATTGTGATTTGACAAAGAGGCCAAGAGTTATGAGCAGAAAGAACATGAGCAAAATTACCAGGCTAAAATTAACATCACCAAAGGCTACAGGTGATACAGGTGATTATATATATAAAATACTATCTTTATCGAAATAAGTGAATTAGAGAAAAAAATGAATTCAATGACATTTTTAAAGTCTAGACTTGTAAATTATTAAACTTAGTTAGAAATTAAAGTTTGCCAGCTAAAAAAGTATAAATATGTAAAACACCACACATTTGTTAGGTGGGGCACTATGACTATGACACAAACCACAGTGATGGGTTATAGGTTTTATTTACTGGAGAGCGTTAAATGCTTGTCCACCGGGAACATTTTTGTCAAACATCTGGTTTTGTAACTCATCACATTAGGGAGCAGAAGAAAATGTACATTATGTGAAGCTTTGGTGTATTAAATGTCATGTAAAACTTACTGTAGAACACAATGTGTGCTCAAAGTACTTTAAAACTGTGGAAAAAAAGAAGTAACAGCAATGTTGCTGCATAAAGAATCCAGCATGTCTATAAGAATTGCCGGTACTCTGTGTACAACATGTACCCAGTGGACGACAGGTGTTTGTTGGGTCTTCACACTGATGGCATCGTGAGAGGAAGGTACCTTGAAGGCCAGCTGGAGATTGTCTGACTCTTTGAGTCTGTGGTGAGACACCAATCACTCTTTGACAGGGCTCCCAGGCTACGGGATGATGTTTTGACAGTGTAAGACCATGACGAAAGCTTGCAACCCATTTACCAAAACAATTAGGTGTTGCACAGTTTGAATTATTGTGTTTTGCAGTTTGTAAAAAGCAATCTGTTAAAGCAAATTGTTCCACATATCAACTGTGATAAATATGATCAGCATGATTTATTGACTTCGGACCATGGTGGAGTGTACCAGTTGTCTCTGTCCCAGAACCATTAACCAACTCCTGTTCATCTTAATTTACCTTTCCTAACACGCATTACAATTCCCCTTCCTTATTTGGTAGCATATCCAAGTTTATAATAGAAAGTGACAAGCTCTTTGCTAATGAACCAAGCTGCAGTTAAATTAGTGTAACGTCTTGGCAAGGAAGCAAGGAAATCATGCCCGCTTCAAAACCTAGCCCTGCTCTCTTCCCTTTCACCCTCCAACCTTTTCCAGAACAGCTTTCTATGTGAAACTGGAGGAGGACAAGACTGAGAGCACTGGAGTCTCAATCTAGAAAGATCTCAGCACTGCCAGAGAGGCAGAAGCAGTAGGATAGCAAGCTCAGAGGCCAGATAGAGCTGTGACGAGTCTTGATATGTGGAACACTAAAATAGATAGACTCATGTGGATGAAATTCTTTCTGGCTAAAGACAGTCCAAAAATACACCAGACAATACCCTAAAGCACTACTGCAGCTACATACATTAAAAGTTGGGTGAAACATGTTAAAAGAATCTTCATGAATGTGGATGCAATTCAAAGGTCAAAAGTAAGGGCATACTAACATGACAATCGTCATAAAATACTTGTGTATTTTGAAGCGTTACAGTAGGGCTTTAAAGACTTACCCCTGTCTGTTGAGGATGCTCTGGGCCTGCTGCTCTATGAATAAATCTCCAGGTGAGATGCCATAGCGAGCGGAGGGCAGGGATGCCCTGCGGGCAGTGCGAGGGGAACTGGGCACCGCTGCAATACTGTAGTCCCTCGTGGGGACGGGGCTTGGCTCTGGATGGGCAGCATCTGGGTAGGGGGTGTACTGCTGCTGTTGCTGCTGTGTCTGACCTGGATGCTGCTCCTGTGTCCTGGCTCTATGACTGACTGATCGCTCCGAAGGCCCACCACGACGATAGTTTTCCATATTCATTGCTCTTTCCCTCTCTGAAAACCTGCTTGGCCTTTCTTGGGTTGGGGGAGAGTCTTGGTTTGATTGACCAGGGCTCAGTGCATCAGCAGGTGGGAGATCTGGATGTGTCCTCATGTAAACCCTGCCAACCCCTGAGCGGTATGGCACCCTTGGCTCCCACGCTTGTACCTCCACTTCGGTTTTCTCTCTGTCGCGCCTGGGACTGGGTTGTTGCTCAGATGTGTCTGGATCACGTCTGGAACGGTAGCGTGGTGTGTAATCAATGTCTGCCTCCTGATCCAGGAAGATGCCATAACGCTCAGACAGCTGTCGACGGCGTTCGGCTTTGTAGCGGGCGATGCGCTCAGCCTTGGTGCTGAGGCTGGAGGGCTCTGTGCGGCTAGATGTGGGTGTAGAGGAGGTGGACAACGTTACTGGTTCAACGTACACCACAGCTGGCTCTGTGCGGCCACTGCCAACACCACCTTTGGCCTGGGGACATCTGTCTGGAGATGGGACCTTCTTCAGTGGTGTTTCTAGATCCTCTCGACTGAAACGCTTTACTGTGGTAAAGGGTGGAAATGCTTTAGTGCTTAACAAGGTTCCTTGACAAGGTAGAACTCTGCTAGCTGATGTCACATTAGTGTACAAAGCAGTTTCTCACTTTTTCCATTATCAACAATTTTGTAAGTCACAATAATGTTCAAAAATGCTCACAAAATCAGATATGTTTATATTGATACAAAAACGTAGCAAAAGTAAAACACAACAAAAAGGCAAACAAGTGAACATAACTAAACTCCTGTTTTGAAAACTAGCACAAAAGGTAAAGACTTCCTCCAATGAAGTGAAGTTTTTGAAAGACCTAGCAGCAGGCCTACCTGTGACCCGAGGCTCACAGGGGTCTGAGGCACGGGTATACCGCGGTGGATCCTCCTCCAGCATCCTGTTGGCGACCAAACCACCAGGCACCAGAGCAGGTGGGGCTTCACTTTCAATCCCCTCCAGGCGCCGGGCTATCCTCTCCTTCCTAAAAAAGAGGCATAGTCGAAAAGTCTGCAGCAGTTAAAAGTTGAATGAGGCTTCATGAAAACATTTGTGTTTTAACGAAAATATCTACCTGTTCATCCCCAGGTCCTTGGAGACAACTCCTTCAAAGAATCTTTTCAGTTCTGACACTAAAAACACAAGCAGAATTTTAAATTTCCTGTGACATAAAACTATTAAAAGTCACCAATTATTTGTGCAATTCTGTGTTATGGGAATGTACCCTTGGGAAGAACGACCAGGAGCTTGGCATCTGTATCTGAAACGCTCTTGACCAAGGTGGTCTTGTCTTTCAAGGAGAAGTTGCTCTGAAAACTTCAGTTGAACAAACACACTTTGCATTAATGAGAGCACAGAATGTTCACCTATGATGCAGTTACATTTTGATTTTGGCCTTGACCATGGCCTTGATACAGATGTGGTATCTCATCTTTGTCATGCGCTGCCATATTTTATCTGCTGTGGCATAATTTTGGTGGTGTTTTTTTTATATTTTCACTTAAATCTTCTCTTTTAGGCATCGGATATGCAGAGCATTTTGCTGTTGATTGTTACCTTTTTTGTTCGTGTCATTAATGTGAGGTGCAACCACATCATACTGGGCCACAGCTGCATATTATGACATATTAGCTGGACAGTTAAGAATTAGGAGTCATCATATTCTGATCTACTGTAATGAACAGCACCAACTCTGACCATCTATGTATGGGCCCTGTGCTGACTCATTATGCCATTGCCTTTAACACAACTTTGCCTTAATTGACTTGTCTTAAAGAGTTAGTGGCAGGTAAAGGTGGAAGTCAGCCAGTGTCACTACTTTCAAGGTCCACCTTAAGAATTAGGTCATCAAATCCTTTCACTCCTTCATGGATTAACCTTAATGTTTCTTCCTGGCAGCATCAGCGGGTCACAAGAATTAGGGTAAAAGAACTCCCCACTCTTTTCTTTCAAAAGGTCTCCCAAATTAACAAATTCATTGTTTTCATTTTTAGCGTGGGCCTCAAATGCAGATTACTTCCTCATTTTCATTTTATCCGCAGCCTTTATGTTCCACATCAGTCGACATCTGAATAGGTCTTGAGTCAGTTGGACATCTTGTGTCATTTTGACACAACTTGAAACAGCGTTTTGAGGTCTTAATGAGGTGTTTGTGAAAAGCTTTGGCTTTACAGCGTTGTGCTACACACTTCTGACATACTGCAAATTCACCATGACATGAAGTTAGTGTGGACGGAAAAAAAAACATAATACGGGAAGCTGGAAAATTCCACTCTGATCCGGGTCTGTGATGTCAGAGTACCCAGCAAATCTGAAGGGCTTACTGAATGACACATTTACAGGCTGAAAGGGTCACAAACTAAGTGACAGTACTGTGCTATGTTGTGTTTTTGAATCATTGCAGACATACAATTATGCACTTTATTGTGAAGTGCTAAGATTTTATTTCATAAAATATGTGTATTTAGATTTGATCCTGCTATTATATATATATATATATATATATATATATATATATATATATATATATATATATATATATATATATATATATATATATATATATATATATATATATATATATATATATATATATATATATATATATTAAATAACCTCCCCTGATGGGTTGTACTCAGGTTCCGTAATCAGCTAATCCCTTCGTTGACTCGCCACCCTGCGTTAGTTCTGTTTACACTCGACCTGACCTTCGATTAAGTCTACCCTCCAAGGTGAGTCATTCACGGGGCCAGCTTGACGACACTTTGAGGACAGGGGTCCTAATGACAGAACCAGACATGGAAAACCTGCATTCAGTTTCTATGCTCCACATGTCTGGGAGAAACTCCCAGAATGCCTCAGATCAGCTAAAAGACTCCAGGTTGAAGACATATCTTTTCTCTGTGCATTTGAATAAAGTTTCAAATCTGCGCTGTTACTTTTACTTAATGTCTCAGTAAAGCACTTTGAATCACCTTGTTATTGAATTGTGCTATATAAATAAACTTGCCTTGCCTTAAACAAAAAAGTGCATCAAAAATAATCCATCTAGATCCAATTTTATTTAGTTATTACCCACTTATGCTCCAATTACATCCAGTTTGTTTTTGTTCCCTTTCCCAACTCGTTCAATCCAATGCTCTCATCATGGAGGCTGTCAGTCAAAGCATGTACATGTGGATTAAATGCAAGTTAACTTTTCTCATCTCATTTGCTACTTTGCTATGCCCAATAGGGGAAATCTTATTACTAAAGAACTTAAAACAACTCCAACTGTGGGGAAATATCTTGAAAAGTAACATAAAAAAGAGGACATGCAACTACAAGCAAGACTGGTAAATGGGTGAAGACTCTATGACGTTTTTGTCCGTTTTATTCTACAGTGAACATGAAGCAGTGCTATATTTGTAATTATCAAAAGAATATGTAGATGAAAAAGATCCATGAATGCTTTTAAAAGATGATTACTTGAAATATAACATGACTGCAGTCACGCCACTGTGCAGTACTCCTGGTAATAATGGTCAGCTGACTCTTGTACATAGCAACATCTTGTACCTTTGCAATAGTTATTTTTTCACTATTGTCAAAAGTCAAAAAGGAAAAAAGAAAATGGTTTTGGCAATGTGAAACAGTGAGGTTAGAAAAAAAGGAACATGTCAGTGCAGAGTTGTTGATTTGTGTTATACAATCAGACTAGAGGGAGTTTCATACTCCTACAGATGCTCCCATGCTTGATTGTTTGAGATTTAATCACCCGAGCTTGGTGAGGTACAATTTAATCAATCCACTTGATAAAAAAAGTGTTATCCCCCTCACGTGAGCCATGTCTAACTATTCCAGTTCTCAGTACTAAATAAGATTAACCTTTTCCTTACTCACCTTAAAGCGTCTGTTGGTAGTGACGTGGAGTTGCAGAGTTTGGTAGGTGGTGTAGATGCAGATCCTAAGAAGAAAAACAGGACTTCATCATACATGAATGACAAAGAAATCCATACTACTCATCCCTTCAACAGTCACTGACCTTTCAATAAAAAAGGTTTTCTTACACATCCAATCTGCCCAAGCTCAGAATTTCAGCACAACAGATATTTAAGATCTATTTAATGGTTTTTATTAAACTTCAGTTTGGACATAGTTTAAGTGCACAACATGCACCGTAAACGTGCACTATTCTAATCTTTAGTCTTGAGTTTAAAACTACATGAAGAAAAGCAAGTCTTTACCTCTTCAAAAAAAAACAACCTGGTTTGATTTTTAACTTAACATTTTTAACAATTTAAACAGAATTGTGGCCTTCCAAAAAGCTAGTCTGAATGCAATCATTTAAAGGTTTACTCTTCAAATGGTTGAGTTTTTACAATGATAATGCCCCAGTATTGTTTTCCTCCACAGACTTATCCATCCATCCATCCATCCATCCATCCATCCATCCATCCATCCATCCATCCATCCATCCATCCATCCATCCATCCATCCTTCATGGATGGATGGATGCACTCCTCACCCCCCAATGGGGAGGACTGTGTCGGGAAGGACATCCAATGTAAAAACTTATACCAATCTAGCCCCAACAAAGCTGCTGTCGTTGGAGTAAAGATGCTAAGACGGCAGCAATGTTATCTTTTCTGAAGAGAAATTTCAAACTACACTATGAGTCACCGAAAAAAAACCAAACATCAACAAGCAAAACAACAAGTTCCTGGCTGACAGCTAACTTTCTGACCCTCATGTCACAGCAAAACCAGTTGTAAAGTTGTATCCCCACATAGGAAACAGATCGTATTACTGTGCCAGACACTTGCAGAACAAGACTGACTTATTTTGGCCTTCGACGACTGTGTGGCAACACGCTGCAACTTTCTGAGACACACGTAAGTATGAAAGGATCTAGTGGTTGAGGAAAAATCCCAACAAGCATCAAGTTGAAAGGCCTTTTCAGCAGCTTGTGGAGAGAAGTTGATGAAACTGATGAGCAGGACGCAAAACAGTGATGCTAGAAATGTGGGATATGCTTTGGTCAACAAACGGCCGTTTAAACAGTTTCTTAAAATGGGCCATCATTTGGTGCTAAAGACCCATCAAAATATTTAACAACACTGGATGTGTGTTTGACTGAAACCGTCTGTGACTTCACAAACATACGTCCTCTGGTGGAAAGCCCCACGTACAGATGTCAGCTTAGCATTCCTTAGAAACACCTGCAGGTTGTCAACAAAACAAGAAGCACAACGCTGAAGACTGGCAGTGCCAGAGAGCAGCTTAGACTGCTGACGGTCCAAAAGTCAACATGGTGAGGAGGATTTTCTATTAATATTCAGAGGTGCAAAATAGACTCCCTGAGAGCACTGGGCCTTTGCTTTCCACACATTTTATATGGAACATGAACAGGTCTAATCTAGTGAGACTCCTTGTGACGTTTGTTAAAGTGTAATTATAGGGGAAAGTAAAACGCTAAAAGGCACAACAGATACAACAGATACAACCTGTTGACTATAAAGCTGAAGTTAAGCCAAATACTCCATTCACTGAAAGAACCCTGTACGCCAGGAGAACGTGTTCATATAAACCTAAATTATTTCTAAGCAATTTGACAAAATGGGTCATTTTCATGTGTCACTGATCATTGCTTCCTCTGATCCAACACGGCGAAAAGAGCCCTCAACTTAAAACTGAACTACACTGGCCTTAATGCCAGACCAAGCGATCCTCTTCCACATGCCTTACCTTGCCTGCAGGGCTGCACATGGTTCACATGGTAACTAGAAATCCATGGGTTTCGAAACATGTTCAAAGGGAGGAGCAGAAGGACGGCCTGCTGCTGGACCCCCGTACGGTTGCAGCAGTGGTGATGGCAAACGACAGCAGCAGCAGTGACAGCGGTGAAGACGAGGACAGCTACGGACAAGCAGGCAGACCGGGATGGAGGTGGTGACACTAGTACGCACACACACACACATGCACACACGCACACACGCACACACACACAAACACATGCACTCACAGCGTCAGCGGCTGTGACTGCCACAAAGCAATCTAAAGCCCACACAGACTGGCAGTCATACCAGAATGTGCACATTGGTGTATGTCAATGCATGTGTGTGTGTGTGTGTGTGCATGCATGATCACTGTGAGAGAGAGAGACAACACAGCAGGGTGCTAAAGCAGCTCAGAGCCCTAATCAGATTACAGGCAAAAATTAGCCTTGATGAGAAAAACTCTGCACCAGGATTGGAGGAGGGTGCCAGTAAGGCCGCAGGAGGTGGTGTGGGGTCCAGAGCTCCTGGAAGTAAGATGGTGGCTTTGTATGTGCACACATCGGGGCAAGCGTCAGCCAAGATGGTCAGGTGCTGTCAATGTTGTTGTGATAAAGCAGTGCAGTGGCTTGATGGTGAAGTCTCTCTCCAAAGACGACTTCACCATCAAACCAGATCACAGACGGGCATGAATCACTGGGAATATGAGTCTTTGTGGTTGCAAAGCTTTAACTGGCATCTTTGTCATCACTTAATTCTTTATCATGATTTTTCCGTTTTTGCCTCACTAAACACAACACCACCAGAATGGACTTTTCACTAACACTAAATTTTGATATTTAAAGAGACTTAAAGTTTTTAAATATTATATTTTTTTAGTGGAAATGAATAATCTTGACATTGCTGCAGAGGAACCTCTGCAGTTGCTTTACGTATCCTTGTACAAGCTTTTTTCTTTTACTGTCTCATCCTGCTTGGATGTGCAGACAACATGAAACAGTGCGGAGATACAGGAGCTGCAGCAGTCTTTGGAAATGACAGAAGGCCACTTGGGAAACTCATCACATCCTCATATCAGGGAGAGTGAGACAAATGGGGAAGATAGAGACGCCTGTACTCTGAGTGCTGTTAGAGGCTCTGCTGTCGAGTCATTAATTCAAATACAATCTGAGACTATGAGAGAGAATGTTCCTTCCCAGTAATTACGGTTTTACACTTTTTTTAAACTTTGGAAACCTCATTTTTATTTTCTTTTAACCCCATTATACTAACTCTAACTGTTGTAAAGTTTGGATTATGCTTGAGATTTACCACTTAAGTGCAGAATTAAAAAAAATAATAATAATACCTGTGCAAATAAATTGGTTGGTAAGCAGACATGTCCAATCATTCTTGCAAACCTTCCAAGCTACATGAATGAAACAGCATCAGAGCAAGTTATTTTAGGTCAAATTTGCAAAGCAGCATCTGAGAAACTCAGGCTGCTGTCCCATGTGGTCTGCCGCTGTAAAAGCTAAATATCCTTCTAAGCTCCCTTCCTAGCACCATGTTTGACATTGAAGTTCACAGGATCGCATTTTGTGTTATGACAGCCAAGAAAACAGAAAATGTCGGGTCTGAAAATGTCAGGTTTCGAAGCTGTGGGTGGTGCTCTGCTAATTAAAGCTCACAGCAATGAAGCCTGGTTTTATCATGAGAAGTCTTTTTACGCATAAAAATATCTGACTTCTTAAAGTGGTTAAAAACTTGCTTTTATAAAAGAGGAACATCAAAAGAGTAGATTAGCATTTTTAACCCAAGTCCACTCAAAGTCCTGGATGACATTAAACGAGTCAATAGCAAATTAAAAATAAAATAAACTGATGCTTTCCTATAAATATTTGAGATCAAATGTCATTTTCTATTATGCAATTCAGTTCAGCTTAAACTAGTTTATTGGTATATTGCAAGTTTGCAAAAAATAATCACAAGGCATTTTCACACAGAAAGTGAAGTTGTGTGCAGTTGAATCAAGTTTAGTCCAGTTGTAATTAAATTACATTCTAATTCATTTAAATCAAATGTTCTGATACCAGTTCAGTCCAAATCATCAATCCATCCATCCATCCATCCATCCATCCATCCATCCATCCATCCATCCATCCATCCATCCATCCATCCATCCATCCATTTGGGATTTGCTGGAGCCCATCAGCAGGCTTAGGCTGGAGGCAGGGGTACATCCTGGACATGTCAGCAGTCCATCACAGAGCCACAAACAGACTAACTAATGCCAATTCAATTGAAAAAGAGAGAGAAAAAAAGAAAAACCAGCCCAGGAACCCAAAAGACTGCATCAAATATTCCCTTTAGTTCAGTCTGTTGTCATGCTCAACCAGAAGGTGACACCGGGAGGGAAAAAAAAAAACTCCCCAATTAACAATTATATGATCCCAACCTACAACAAATGAGATAAGGATAAAGAGAGAAAGCAGGCTTCATATATTGAAACACATTTTATATTCCTATCGGCGTGTTGACGTTGTGATTGGTTCTGTCACGTTGTCTTCACCTCTGTATTGGCTCACACCTGTTCTGATCCTATGATGCTCAAATTGTTGAAAATGAAAGCTCCTAGTATGATTGTAGGCCTGCAAAAACCATCTGAGTTGCAGCATGATGGTGCAGCCTCATCCCAAAAAGACTTGAGGGTCTGCTGTGTTTGGACCTGCCCACTTGCGCACTGGTTCAGTGTGATGCTTTTCCTCACCCTTTCTCTCAAACACACCCACCTTCTCTAGTCTGCCTCTGCTCCCTGTAGACTCCCCTAATAAGGCAACATGTGTTGTGAGTGGCTGCCTTCAGAGAAAGGTCGCCCGTCAGCCAGCCGGGCGGTTGTGTTTACCACAGGACTGTCTCTACGCCTGCTCGCTGCTCTGCCTTCTTTCATTTTCTTACTCCTTCTCACTCCCCAAAAGTTATCATTTTCTCCATCCATCTCTTACTCTCCTCTCCTACACATTCCCTCCAACATCATTCTTCAACTCTGTCATCTCTGCATTTTTTAATTCTTTGCCTTTCACTTTTTTCTCATTTTCCTCACTATTTGAGCCAAACTCAAATACAATTTTAAGTAATTAAAATAGGCTTCCATGCCATTCATACATACATGACATATCTTGAAAGTAAGAAACAACACTAACATGGGACTTTATATGCTTTCCAAGTAACTAAATGCAGGTGATTTTTGGGGAGAATGCTGATGACAACATAGGAGCTTTCGCAAAAGACCTTTTCGACCAAATGATCAGTAATTTGATGCCAAATGATCTCTTTAATTTTACTGTAGGTCATACAAGCCGACTTCAACGGCTTTTACAACCTACAATCTGAAGTATTCTCTTTTAGTTTTAATGCTTCATTTTTGTATGCAATTACGTCTTTTTGGAATTCACAATACTCATGTTTGAGTTCACTTTCTTCAGTTTTGTGCACCCCTAAAGGACAATATAGCTTCTACCTTTGAATGTGTCAAAATGCTGCAGCTTGCTTTACTTCCTCTATAAAGATGTTCGGACCTCTTGTTACACATCTTAGCTGTATTTTCTCGCTCTTTATTTTCATCCCTAATTTACACGCTCTCCACTCCTGTGACTTCATATGTCTCTTGATCTACTGGAACAGAGCCTAAATGTGAAACTTCTAAATTGTCAAGAATTTCAGTTGCAGCACAGGATGTACAAATGAGTCATGCACCCCGCTATAAAACCCAACACGCAGGACACTGAGTACACACCGCTAGGCGAAGTAAGAACAATTCCCTGTATAACTCAGATCAAAACATTTCTCAAATCAAACTTGAGCTGCAAAGCTCAGCAGCAGACAGAGTTCAAGTTTTTCGTTTTTTTAATCATTTATAGCCAGAACATTTGCTGATTAATCCCAGGACATTTGTTTTACAATCCAAACTCTCTCTCATTGTTGCCACGCAATGAAGTGTTAGGCTGCTGCCCCTTAGTGGGTGAAACCTAAATATGACAAGCTGCATTTTGCTTGCAGTATCAAATGATAGAAATACTGATAATTAATTTTAGCTCTTCTTTCACACTTAAAGCAGTCCTGAACATTGTGCACCAAGTTGGTCTGGTTTTAGAAATGTCCTTAACTTGCACAGCTGCACTTCTGTACACTGAAAAGATATAAACATACGCACACATACAAACAGAAAGGGTCAAAGCTTGAGGCAGCACAGCTGGGACCTTCATCCTCCCTCCCTTCTTAAACATTCACTCTGGCATTCCCTCTTTAGGTGCAGATCTGCATTCCTCTAAGCTGCCTAGCATCAACTCTGTCTGACGCTCTGCGCTGAAATCTGCCTGCTCTGCTCTGCTCTTATATGGATGTCAATGAGCGAAGAAGCTGGTGCTGAGGAGAGGCACTTAAGTTCTGTAATGCTGCCACAGAACATGAGGAAGAGGAAAAACGGCTACAGAGTGAGAGCAAGTGAAAGAGGAGGATGATTTCTGATCTTATAAAATAGGTCTCCAAGCAAATATTTGTATTCTAATATCAAATGCCAAACACAACTGCAATTACCTTAACTCCCACTGCGGTGCATGGAGGTGCAAACTTTCTGGATATTATTTCAATTTAATTATTCCACAATGCTCTGGAAGCACGGCATCCTAGAAAACTTTCCATGGTTGATGATGCATATTATACATGAGCTATCTATGAACCTAAGTAACTTGGATGAATAACTCTTTTTTGAGGAAATAACTTTGCACAAGTCCTGTGCTGTTTCAAAAATGGAAAGATCATTTTCATACAGAGAAGCTGCGTACAGGCTGTTTGGGAAATCTGAACACCAATTGTCTACAAAAAAAAAAAAAAAGTGAGGTATGAATCCTGCATCATCCAAAATGACCAAACAGCAGACCAACCTGAGACCATCCACGTGTGGAGTACCTTCTCATCTATTTGAGCAGATCCATTTATTCCACATACAGTAAAAGCACTTGAATTAATAAAGAATGGTGTCCAAGTGTCTACTAAAAACGTCTTCTCCATTCAATCCAGGAGCAACTTGATGATGATCCACATTTTCCAGCATGATGGAGCACCATGTCACAAGGCAAAAGTTATTAAAAAGGGGATCAGAGATCACGATGGGTCATTTTTGGATCTGTGGCAAGAAAGCTCCCTAGATTTAAATCCCCTTGAGGACCTGGGATACATATGCAGCACAGACTGGCTCTCCTTCAGTCGGGATCTGGTTCAGAAACTGATATCCAGTCAGATCCAATCAGATCCAATAAATTTGCTCTGGACAGCCTCTGAGAGACAAAGCATTAAGGAAGAATGTAAACAAATGTATATTCAATTTCTAGACGCATATGTGTGACAACCTGCAACATTGCTAATGCACTAATTTCCCAAACACCACCAATAACAAAAATATTCCCAGCAAGGTGAAGGGAAGTTCATATGTCTGCAGCACTGTCACTGTCGTGCCAGTCTGTCTTCTCAAGTGTGGAGAAAGACTCTGGTGGCAGAGGGTCAAGTATGAGGCCACCCTGTAAACCTGTCCCTCAGTGTTGATGGGAACAGCAGGTGCAGATCACCGACCAGCTGCTATACATACACACAACACACACACTACAAAAACAAAGCTGTTGAGAAATGATGCCTTACCAGTATTGGAACAACACACCAGCACAACTCATAGGGGTTAGATCGACTGCACATACCAACATACAGCTATAATCTGCAGCTTGGAATGCTAATACCCCCGTGGTTACGTGAGACAGGAGCGCAAAGAAACAAGAATGAGACTCTGCTTGGACACAACATTTAGTCCTACAGCAGGGAGAACTTAAATGAGACTCCAGAAAAACACTGCAGAATTGTCTCTGTTGCAGGATGGCTAAGAAAATTTTATTTTCTAATATTTAAAACACTTAAATGGTTATAGTATTCAAATTTTAAAATCCTCCAAGTGGCCTGACTGATGTGGAAGAAAAAAAAGACAACAAAAACCAAAACAGTGCACCAGTACAAAGTCAGATTTTTGTAAAGGTAAGGAAAAAAACGACAAAATTACTAGTATAATAATTTTGCAACCGAGAACCAAAGTGTTTAAAATTCTTTTTAGTGAACAAACATAAAGCTAATTGATATTTTTCAGTCAGAAAAGAGGCATGCAGCTATTGTGCTCTTGTTGATCAGCGGATGCTGGCTGCACAATCAAAATCTATGTGCTCACATTCGTCATATTGACTTTATCTGTTCTGTAGAAGGAATGCGTGTAAAGCAGCAGAGCGAAAATCATACTTACAACTCAATTTATCTCCAAAAATAAGGGACTTCAAAAGATGCTCCACAAGTGAAGTCCATTCATCCTGACGACAGAAATGAGAAACCAGATGAGACTTGGTTCCTTAGATGGAGCAAAGCTGATGCTGCGGAGACAGGAGGTGCAGGTGTAAACAGGTAGACACAAACAGAGACTCCTCGGTCATCTACCTTGAAGCCCGTCCAACTTCAGCAGCTGACAAATATAGCCGGGTGCTTTCCCTCCAGCTCCTCTGCATTGGGCCAAATAAATCAGCCTAAGCAAAGAAAGAGGAGAAGGGAAAGGGAGAGGGAGAAAAAAATGAAGTGGAGGGAGTTATGCGGGAAAGGGGTGAAAGAGAGGACTGGGGTGAAAAGGGGAATAAAGTCAAGAAAAAATATTCCAATTGTTAAATCCTAAAACTATTCCAAAAGTTACAAACGGGCTTCATAAAATGTCCACTCTGGTAAACCCGGTTTGGGACCCTGGTCTGATGGTGTTTAAAGGGATGCTAAGAGTTGACACAACGCGGAGTCCAAAAGGTTTGGAGTGCGGGCCAAAGTCGGAGCGGTAACCTCACCCCACAACAGCCATGTATGGGCTGAAGAGAGCGGACTCGATGGAGGGGCATCTGCCATAAATAGCCAGGAAGCATCGCGCTTCCAGCTCAGGGGGATCGGATCAGCTGTTCATGCGACAGTCCTGCGACACAGACCGGGCCGGTCTCAGCACGCAAACGTGGTTTTATCATAATAATACTTGTAATGATGTCAGTCCTTAAACTAACCAAAACGAGTCACATCGATTTTTTTTTTTTTTTTTTTTACAGGATTTTTGTCGATGTCTCACTTTTGTTTCTACACATCAAAATGTTAAGATTTTAAGGATGGGTTCTCATCTAATCTAAAACAAAGAGACACAGACATGAGCTTGCATTACCAGTGTGTCATATTTATTAATTAATTAATTATCCTTCACTGTTCATTAATGGTTCAGTAAAAATATGAATGAAAAGTTTAACAACTTTCGGTTTAATCTCAAAATATTGTTTGAATTTTGTTATGCCAGCAGCATCCCTGGCTTTGTTTTGCAGTGTAGACTTATATCAGCATGATTTATGGTGAATAATAGGTGTGCTGGCCTACCAATACGAGTCCTGAGTCCTGCTGTGGCCGAGTGGTTGGTCCATGTGGAGTTTTGGTTCACGTTTCTGTTTACTGGTTCTTTGTTTCCATCTAGTGGTAATAAGCTGTAACAGCATGTCATGTCTCTGTCTCGGTGTCAAACGTTGTAGATGAGTTTTGCTTCAAAGATAAGCAAGCATAAATGTATTTGAATATTTTTGATACAAATAAAGGCTGAGACCAAGATTAAGCTTTTTGATAAGATCAAATAGCTTAATTAAAGTATTGCTTCACTTCATGTGTGTTTGTTATTAATTCAAATAATAAATAAATATGTAATTAATTTGTGTTTTGAATTTACAAAAAGTGCAAGTTTGTTATTGATGTATTGCCAATGTTCTTTTTCACCCTCTTTATAAAAAACATCAAAACATCTGAGTATAACTTTCATCTTCTTTATGTGTATTTCTTGTTCTTTCCTGTTAAGTTACAAGAATTTTGATTTTGTTAATTCTTCATAAGTTTTGTGCAGTTTAAACCGCTTATGTGTTGGAACAGTTGGGTATCAAAGTTTGTTGAGTTGAGGATAAAGAGCACAACTGTCACTGTGGCATGAATGGAGTCATTAGGCGATGAGGGCGAGCGGTGTGGACAGGTGTACAGCGCTGACGGACATGAAGTTCAGTTACAGAGGACTGATATGGAGACTGAGGCAGCTGTGATGGAGGGGCAGCTGGAAATACATCTCAGTGAGGTCTGCGGAATAGAGAGAGACTGTTTCAGTTTAAGAACAACACTCTTTTACAATAAAAGAAAAGATACGACATAATATAGGGTGTGTGGGAACCCTTTGTTTTGTGGTTTTTACCTATTAGAAGGTAATTTAATTTAAGTGAGTCTTCATCTCAATCACAAGCAAGTACAAATACAATGTTATTAAGCTGATAACAAATCTTGTGATTGTCTCCACCTGTTCTCTTCATAGTTGTTAAACTATACTAATCTTCTTTGGCAGCATCAACATAAAATGTGTTTTCTGCAGATCTGGATCAAGTCTGGAAGGTAGTGTTATGTGTTCAGTTAAATTTACTTTACTTATGTATATTTGGTTTATTTATTTATAGGTATGTAGGTGGATACCGGACTAACATGCCCTCAGGAGGGTGTGTGTGTGTGTGTGTGTGTGTGTTTGTGTGTGTGTGTGTGTGTGTGTGTGTGTGTGTGTGTGTGTGTGTGTGTGTGTGTGTGTGTGTGTGTGTGTGTGTGTGTGTGTGTGTGTGTGTGTGTGTGTTTTCTTTGGATAGTTGGTTGGTTGCAAAACTAAAACATACAGCTTTTGTTTAGATGATGAAGCTTAAGGAGGACACGATGGTGCATAAATGTTATTTTTGTTTAATTTTAAATTAGATTTTAAGATAGATTAACATATTCCTCTTTTAAATAATTCTGCAGGAGATATGCCAAGATGTTTGTGGTCATTGTCAATAACTGAATGTCATGTCTGATCACATTTGAACAGGATATGGAGCACTAGAAAAAACAACTCTAGACCAAGCACGACATTGATTTCTGTAAACTCTATGTGGACGCAATATATTACTAAGATTTGACGGTCCTTTTTCTGTCATCAGCACAGTATTTTCAGTGGCTCTTTTGTCAACACAGCATATTTGTTGATTTGTAAATATATGAAGTGTAATTCCTTCATATGGTATTTTTGATGTAGTTCATTAGTGAGGTAAATAGAGGCCACACAGAAATTGCAACTTGCAAGGTCTAAAACAATTAAAAATTATTATCTTCAAAACACATAGTCATCAGTATAAACAACAATCAAATATGAATGAATAATAAATAAAATGAAATTAATTAATTACTTAAAAAAGTGTGTCAATATAGTCTAAAAGACTATAAATACAAAAGTGCATACAGATAAAACCTTAGAGAGTCTTTTTTAAACCAGTGGAAGCCCCAGCAAAAGGTGTCTGAGTCTGTTGCTCCTAAATATAGACAAAGTATCTGCACCTGACAGGAGCAAACAAAAGTCATTGAACAGGGGGGGTGGCTAGGATCAGGTCCTGCTTTCAAATAGGAAAATCATGGGAATAGAAGGTCCAAGACAGATATCTTATATCGGGAGATGTAATAGACTTCTGTATACTGATAGAAAAAGCACAATCAACACTACTAATGGCCTCAGAGTAGCAATCAAAGTCAAGGCAAGTTTGTTTGTATAGTGTATATGTTTATTTGCATTTCATGTACAAGGTTTTTTAAAGGGCTTTACATAGAATATACAGCAAGATGCAAAAGCAACACTCAAAAGTACAGAATTAAAAGACAAATGAAATGATACAGTAAAAAATTAAATATAATAGGAAAGATAAGTTCCAATGCAGCGTGGAGACGTCCTAAATGTATTATGGCCCCAAACCATTCAGTACACACACAAAGTATTTAGTAGTATTGTAAGTAGTACTGGTATTAAAAGGACAACATTACTCTAGTCCAGTGTTCTTAAAGATAAATGCATGGACAAGTTTTTTCTAACTGCTGAGACTGCTGAGTCTTTCATTCCTTGATATGTTCTTAAAGTGATAAGTGGCTGATCTCACAACGGTTTTAACGTGACCATTGAAATTCAGTCAGGGTCGATGATTGCTCCCAGATTTCTGGCTTGGTTGTTGGTTTTTAACATCACTGTTTGAGCCTGAATGATGACCATCAATCTTTCTTCCTTGCTTTAAAAACTATTATTTCAGTTTTGTCTTTTTTTTTTAAATTGAAGGACGTTCTGGCACATCCAATCTTTGATTTGATCAATGCAACTAATCAATGTTTGAATTGGACTGTAGTCTCCTGGTGAGATGGTTATGTAGATTTGTGTGTCATCTGCATAATAATAATAACATATTTGATTATTTTTAAGAATTTGAGTGATTGGGAGCATATGGTTGTTATAGCAGAGAGCCCTAGAAGGAGCCTTGGGGAACTAAACAAGTTTTTTTTGTTTGCTCAGGTTCATAGTTGCCTATGAACACAAGACATTTCCCTGTCTTTTAAAGATGACTCAAATTTGTTAAGTACTGCGCTAGAGATCACAACACAATTCATTTCAATGAGAATGTTCTTGAAGAAGTTTCACCTTCCATCCAGAGCCCATCATCAGTTCTGGTCAGGAGATTTGACTTTAAAGTGTTGGAGTTACATGCAAATCATTAACCTTCTCACCAGTGATTTGTAGGTTTTTCCACTGTTAATTAGTTAATTACCCGGTTGTGATCTCAGAAACGTGGAAGATGACTGCAGAATCTGTTTCATGGTAATGAAAAAAACCATTACAGCATCTGACCCAATGAAGAACAATCTCCAGGATGTATCATAAGCCAAGTCTAACATAAAAACAAGACATCACGCAGCAAGTGCAATGGGTTTGTCATGAGGTTCAAACACTCATAAGTCTCTAGAACAGACAAAAGGGATTAGATGATGTAGAAAAAAGGGGGTAAAGAATCCTTAAAATGCCAGACCAGTTCTGAAATGGCATATTGAGGCCAAATCCAGATGGCTTTTACACCCTATTGATCCAGAGCACACAACATGAACAAGACAGTGATGACATTGGTATGTGACTTATGGCTTCCAGTAGTCATGGATCTTGAATGTTTATTGATGATGTGACAGATGCCAGACCTTTCCTCCAGTTTCATTGTCAGTACTCATAAATTAAAGAGGAGTGTACAGTTTAGGCTCACATTGATAGCTGAAGTTTTTAGTGCAATGATGAAATAAAAAAGGGGAGTGCGGCTAAATATTTCATGACCCAACGACGGGTTATGTTTATATACTGAATGTATGTTTACCTTAATATATTATCAGCCCATCCATCCATCCATCCATCCATCCATCCATCCATCCATCCATCCATCCATCCATCCATCCATCCATCCATCCATCCAGTAACCTCCACTTGTCTGTGCCTGGTTCCCAAGGGGTAACAGCCTAAGCAGAGGGGCCCAGACCTCCCTCTCTCCTTCCACATCCTCCAACTCATCCACTTGCAGGGGAATACCCGGATATTCTCAGGGCAGCTGAGATTTAATCTCTCCAGTGTGTTTTGAGTCTGCCTGGGGGCCTTCTCCCAGTTCAACATTACCAAAAAAAGCCATCTGGGAGCCACACTCACCAAATTGCCTCAGCTGGTTCTTCACGATGAGGAAGAGCAGCAACTCTACTCCTCTTAGACGGCCAAACTTCTCAACATATCTGCATGGGGCTTTCCAACCATCTTGCAGAAGGTAAGAACATAGATCAACTGGTCAACCTACTGTGTGTACATAACTACAAAGACTTAATTTTGTTAAGTATTTCATTTTAAATGGATTCACAAGCGACAGCTGCATTTCCACTGACAGTGTGACGTTATACCCTCAGAACACAGTGTTTCTTTTCAGTAAAATAAAAGAAGAACCAAACTAATTTAACAAAGGACAACAGTGGAGTCCATCCAACACATCATACTGTATTAATTCTTATTGGCAAGAGGAAGCTGAGACTTGTTTGAGAAAATATTTCAGAATGGGGCAACATGTGAGATGTGACTATCCTTGGGCAACCAATCAATTTACTGTGCTGGTTGTAACTCCACCTTAAGTGTAGCATATCAATGTGTTATTTTTATTACAGCTTTCTGTTTCTGATGATGGAAATGTAAACAATATACCATATGGCACCAAACGGCATTATATTACTTACTGTAAACAGGCTTTAAGTGAGTCACAAGTCATTATACATCCTCCCCCTTTTCATTCCACCTGCTGTGTCAGGCACCTACCAGAGTCTGCATGAACAATAGTGAAAAGACAGCAAACTGCCTGTATCGTAATCATTAAAGCATCACATACTGTAAGAGGGGTTACTGATCTGACTTATTGCTCTCAGTTTAAAAAAACGGTGGAGTACAGAGGAATTTGAGGAGGATGGATGCTCGCCAAACCTCAGAGAGCATGCTGGGAGGCTTTTACAAGGTTCAGCTCATGTATTGTCTTTGCCAACGCCTTAAGTGGACCACAGTGTGACAGTCTGGCAAGGTAATTGGACTGAAACGTTGCACAAGATTGCAGGTATGGCAACACACAGATATTTGTGCTGATGCACATAAGCTTCCGTCTTGTTCGCTTAACACAATGCAATAAAACTTGTCTATGTTGAATTAAAATTCCTTTTGTTTGCGAAATTCTTGCTAAACTTGCAGTTAACTGTAATGTGCAGTACTATCCAAAGAAGCTTGGCGTTTCAAAAATGTTCAAACAGGAAGTATATATTTTCCCATTGGATATGTGCAGGTATATCCAATATATATAAACAGTAATTGACCACAAACTCAATTTTCATGCAAAGAGTTTATTTATGAATCAGACTGCAGTATCATACAACAGTAGCACAATCATATGACTATGGATTATGCTTGTATTCATAGATACAAAGATAAAGGCATGTCTTAAAGAAAAGAAATGAATGGGTTCTCTTTTGATTTACTCTAAAAATAGCTTTTTAATACTTGGCATAGTTTTGTAAATGAAATTATGAAACATATTTTGCCCACCGGTTTTACTATTGGAGTACCAAATGCAAATATACTTTATGAAAAACATTTTTTTCCCTCCTTTATCTTCCATTTCATGCAAGGAAGAAAAAAAATGTCTGTGAGTACAAAAAGCACTTAAATCTCATATGAAAATATAAAATATTACAAGTGTGCATAATTACTTCATGTTTGCACAGAACCTGCAGTACAAAAAGTCAAATGACACTATGTTCAAGTGTACCTGACATGCCAATTATTGGGAGTCGGGGGTAGGATATGTACTGAAATAGCAATTTAAATGTTTTTAGGGGCAGTTTAAACACAAAAAACGATGCAAGGCCTTTCAATACTCATAATGAATTGAGAATGAGATATGTTAGTAAATATGACAGAGCCAGCTTGTCCTCCCTGTGATGCTGACTATGGGCTTGTCTTCAAACACCAAATCTCACCTTGCACTTTTTACAATAATACTTTGACTTTTTTTTCTTTTTAATTTCACAGTTTTGTATCAGTGTTCCTGTGTTCCAGATGAGCAGCTTGGAGAGCAGAAAGGATCCACAATGCTACTGTACTGCTCCAGCCAGAGAAATGGCCGGACAGCAAGTTGTTTGTGAAAACTTCAGGTATGGAACAGTGCTTAGTACATTAATATTTGGCATTTTCTGGAGTAAAATGAAATGCACACATAATAAGGCGACATGAGTGGTCCCAAATATACAAGTAATGCTTAAAATACCATGAAAAGGTTCTGAGTTGATCAAATGCTACAACTGCAAAATGCTACATAACAATTAAGTGAGACTCAATGAATGATTTAAACAGTGATGAAATCCTACAGCGCTGTTGTTAATAAATTATACCAATGCAACAGTGCTGATGTAGAAAAACCACATGAATTACATACTAAATCACAAGAATACTGGTTATTCATCATTTAGGTGTTGAATTTAAATTTTGAATTCATAAAAATACTTCTTTTAATTTGTCCTCACATTTTGCAAATATGTGGCCTAAAAGAGCATACTGCATTGTATTCTGTAGTGCAATAAGTGTTGGTGACAGCGAAACATTTTACACGCCGTGGAATGAAATAAACAGAGAAAGAAAAGAAAAGAGTTAGAAAGAAGAGTGAAATAAGGAAGGGTGGAAAAGAAAGAAAAGAAAAAATATCCAAATTTTATTAGTTAACATGTTTTTGAGGAACGACAACATAACAATACATGAATTGGAAGACATACAAAGACAAAGATAAGACACAGATCATGTTTGTCCACCAACATAGGAAATACAGTTTAGATGGATTGATGTCTCATATATCACAAGGTGTGTCCAACATTGACTCAATTACTGTATGAAAAAGCTCTATCAAATAGGAAATCATGGCACATTCATAAAGTTTCCATCCTGTCAACTCTCGCAGTGATGAACCCCATCGCTCACTCAAACCGGATCGTGTGTTCAAGGCACACCACGGGGTCATCCCTTCTTATAACGCTCTGATAGATTCTAAAGCACTAGAAAATTATGTATACTCTCAATATGATAATATCCACAGATGTGATACTTTCAGATTGATATAAATGAGAAGAAATAAAATTTAATGGCTAAATACAAAATTTCTCTTAAAGTATTTAAAATATACTTTATTTTGTACAGTATGCAAACTGATTAACAATTTGATGATAAAAAAAATAAATACTCAATGAAATGTCTTCTCTTTACAACACAGATGTATGAAGATAAATATTTGTCATGAAGTAAAGCACCCACCCTATGTTAAGTGCCCATATACCCTGACACAATTCCATTTTCCTGTAATATGATCTGAATGACGTGTTCACATTAGGATTTCTGACAATGGTTCCTACAGGTAGCTCCACTACACCACTGGGCTGTTAGTACAACAATATTGCTCTACATATCTTTTTTTGTTCTAAATCCCAAGAGCCATCTTAAATGTTTACCAAAGTTACTGACCACCAGCCCAATCTGTGCCTTTATTGCTTCCTGAAATTACCTGGAAATTTGAGCTATACATTGAATTGATCAGGGACTAATCACAAACTTCACCTGATCCAACCAGGAATTATGCCTGTGGTTAAAAAGGGAAGTTCTCCCTCTCCTGCACAGAACCAGTATCGTTTAATAGGTTACTGATCTATCATGTCATGTGGTATAGAGTCACTCTTCATTGAAGAGATCTATGCGTTATGGTTGCAGAGTGTACAAAAGCAATGAGAAAGGGTACAATGTCATTAAGTCTTAAAAAAAAGAAAGGCGCATTTACCTCTTCTGAAAATCAAAACAGTTCTTTAGCCAAAGACAGTGATGTCCAGTTCTAAAATAGCTGTCACCTTGCCACAATCAGATACGCAGGTAATTTTGGTGTAATTTAAATGCAACACAACAGGCTTCCATGTCTAAGCTAGCTTTAACATAACACTTACATTCATGTCCTTAACTGCTCCCCCGTAAACAAACACATTGGTTCAAAAATGTGAAAAATCTTTTCGCTATGGGCATTTCAGAAGCTCTAGTTTGCATGACAGAATTGCATAATGTCTGCCAATGAGAAAAGCATAGGGAGGATAGAATAGAAAGGACAAGCCGCTACAAGAAGACTAATAAGTAGAAACCCTATAAGAGGATGGGGTTAGGCATGGAGGACAGATGGGGAGGTGGGAAGTCAGTTTGGGAAGGCAAGGGAGGGACTTGGGGCAGAAGTTGCCCAAGAAGTTAATAGGGCGCCTCCCTTTGGCAGTGGAACAGCACTCTTAGTAGTCAATGCAGCGCCGAGGGTGAAGGTGTACACAATGCTCTTGTCGGACAAGAAGGCCATTTCTGTGTCAAGATGAGATGAAGGCATTCTAGTAGGCAGCCAGGTCACAGTGTTGGAGCTAAAAACCTCAGATGGAGATGATGGATGCAGTTTTTCTACACTGTCTCCCCTCGGCTGGGATCATGGGGTTCTGGGACGTAAAAAGAAAAATATTCATTTACAAAAAGTGTATTAATATTGTACTTCTTCATCCAGCTAAATGACCAACTTGGAAAATGTAGTTGGATGCAAAACAGGAAGTGTAATATTGCTAATAATGGAGCTTTGAGTAAAAAAAAAAAAAAAAAAGAAAAAGAAAAAGAAACAATTTTACAGGACAGTTGAGAAAAAAAAGATGTTTTTTTTTTCATTAAATCTCTTTACAGATGGAACATGTTCAAAAGTGTTATTCTTGACAGATTGCAAGTAATTGTGAAAGGTAAAAGATTTCCAATATTACTGTTCTCACCTGAGAGCGTTGACGTCTGCTCATCTTGCATCACTGTCTCCTCAGCGACCTGCTGTGAATGAGTGACTTCTTGATTGTTCTCATTGTCCTTCTGAGGTACCATGTGGAGCTCCTCCACTTGTTCTTCTTTGCCCTCAACTTCTGCCTCCCCCTCCCCAGAGTCAGTACTCCTGATGCTCAAGCGTCTCACACGACATATAACATCAACCTCTCTCATCCTGGCCAGTCGTTCAACTGCAACCCGACCTGGAGAAATAGCCAGTTTGTTCTGCAATGCTTCAATTCGATGAGAAGGGCCCTTAGTCTTTTTCTCCCCTTCAAGGCTAAGAGATAATCTTCGGTCTAGGTTAGGGGGAACTGAAAGAGGCAGTCTATCTGGTGGAAACTCTGGTAACCCTGGATGATCTCGCCCCAGATGAGTTCGTAGACCAAATCGATGCTCTAAGATTGCAAATGACCTCTTCTCTTGCTCCTGTTTGTCAAGTATTGTGTTGTCTTGCCCTGTACTGTTCTCTTCAACTGTCTGTTTGTCTGTTTGACTTTCTTCAGATGTTTCTCCTGTAATAGCTTTCTTCTCTTCTAATTCTACTTCTTTTGTTACTGTTTCGTTAATACTCCCCTCCTCTGTGACTTGGGTGTCTGCGATCACATCAGTTGGTAATATTGTGGATGTGGAGGAAAGGTCCTCTGTAGCTTCATTTGCTGGTATGGTCTCAGCAGGATTAACTGTGCATGAACTGTCTGAGTTTTCTGTCTGAGCTTCACCTGATCTTTCACAGTCTCCCTCTTGTGTCAATGAGCCCAGGTCTTTTGTTTGAGCACACAAGTCAGACCCTGACTGATTCAAACTAGACTCGTTTGGGTCTATGGTTTTTAAATCTTCTGCAGGACTTACTAATGCAGCACACTGTGGTGGACTGCCATTTTGATTGGCTGAGCTGTCTGAGCTGTTCTCCTCATGAAGTGGAGGTAATGGACCCTGTCTCATTTGATTCTCAAGCTCTCTTTTACAAATCGGGCAATCCTCCTCAGATTCAGCACTGAGATCTTGAGAAAGCTCTGTGTCATTAGACCTGGGATGGCCAGCAGATGCTCTACTACCATCTGCTGGGTCTTTAGATTGACGCAAAGCCTGGCAAATGTCCTCGTAATCTGGAGGACTAGTGAGCGTAGAGGCATCTTGCATGGGTTGTCTATCTGCCCAAGGCACCTCAGCTGATGTGGTGTGTGTTGTTGGACTGAAGTCACAAAGTGGTGTCTCGATAGGCTCATCTGGCAGGTCTAGTTTCACTGTCCTGCCATCGTTGCTCCTTCTACGTGAAAGGTGTGCAACAACCCTGTATTCTCTGAAGCCTGTCTCCCGAGGTGGGACTGGGAGCTCTTCTCTAAGCTGCTTGCTGAAGGTTACTGACTTTGTTGCAGGCCTAGAGAAGGCACTCTTTACATCTCTGTATTCTGGGTCAACAGACCAGCTTACTGCACTGCGCCTAAGGCTGCTTGGCTTATTGAGAGGTTCTGATGTCAGTCGGATTTTGATACGCTCATATGGGATCTGGACTGAACCATTTGAGACTTTATTGCTGGCAGTGCCTAGCTCTAAGATGTCTTTGTAGGCCTCGTTGAGGTCCTCTATGCACTTGTCAACACTGGGTTGTTTGCTAATCTGCTGCTGCTGTTCATCCTGGACTTCCTTTTTGATAGTTTCCAGCTCTTTGACAGCATCCCATGGTCGTTGAGTTGTGGATTTTAGACGCAGTTGTTCAAAAGTCTCCTGCCCACTGTTTGCTGCTGGTTTAGCCTCCTCTACATTTCCTGAGGGTGGTACTGCTGGCTGCTGAACTGGGCCCTTGTTCAGCTGGCTGGAGAAGGTAGAGGTCAGAGAGAAGGCGCTGTTACTTGACAGTTTCAGGCCCTTCACTCCCTTCATAGGAAAACTAAAGGCAGTGCCCACTACACCACTGCTATCAGGAGCAACCTCAGTGCCAGGAGGTACAGGGTCTTGTTGTGCTTCCTTGTTGTCAGGGGTAGGTTTCCGGGCCTCTGGGCTAGTTTGTGTCTCCTGATCTCGATACTGGTTTGCAGGCCAGGACCCCGACAACTTCAGCTCCTTGTAATGGTTTATTTTAGGGGGTCTACAGGGTAGTTTCTTAAACATTTTGCTGCTGGCTCTGCTGCTTGTTTTGCTGCTCGCTATACTACCAGTCAGTGCTTGCAGCTCAGCTTCAGCTGAAGATGTGCTTTGGAGACTTTGGTTTGTTAAATGGCCAGTTTTGTTGTCACTAGGACTGCCTGCTGGGTCTGGTGACTTCTCGTTGTTATTATTCTGATCACGAATTGTTCCACTGAGCTGAGGTGTAACAGGTACAGATACTAAACAAAAGATTGTTTCACTAAGCCTCTTTTTTAGATTCTTTGATTTTTCTTTCTCAGGTGGCTCAGTTTGTTCCACTTTCTTTACCTCTGTCACAGTTTCTGACACACCCTGCTCAACCACCTTACATGGGGGTGGTGGTGGTTTACCAAGAATAGATGAAGGAAGGAATTGGCTACGATTTTGTTCAGGACCTAAAATATCACTTTTTTTGTTTATACCCCTGTTGCACCATCGGTTACTGCTGTCGTTGTCATTGAGAGCTGTTTTGCGTGTTTCAGTATTAACAGCTGCTCCCTGTTGGGGAGGAAAGGCACTATCATTTGTAGATTGTCCTAAAGTCTTAGCGGATGGAATCTCTTTGTTGATGTTACGGATTTTGTCTGAGTCAGTGAGAGAATTTCCGCTAGGCCCTCCTGAGATTTGCTTCACTCTTGGATCTTCAGCAGGTAATTGACGAGTTTGAGCTGGTAGTTCTTCATGTCCAGAGTAAACCTGTTTTCGATAGGACGCACCTCGCTCTCCATGATGTTCAAACCATGAGCCACTTCCCTGCCTGGAAAACCACCTTCCGGGATCTGAGCTAGGCATCTGCAAAGCTTCTGCTCTCCACCTTAAGTTTGCCATTTCATTCCGGCTTATTGAAACTGCTCTTGGTGGTGGGCCCCTTTTGTAAGAGGGCGGTGGGATGTAGCCAGGGGGCTCCATTCCTGTGATGGTAGAGTGTTGTGCGAAATAGTCTTGTCTCAGTTCCCCACCTCTTGGATAATAGATAGATCTGTCTTTTTGTTTGGCACCCTGGTCTATAGCAAGCATTTCTGCGCTACCCCTAGTCTGCTGGTGAATCTCATATGACGGAGGCTTTAAAGGCCTGCTGAACCTGGGCTTTGGTAAAAGTACAACATGGCTACTTGGCCCAACATTCCTACTCCACCGGTCCCTTACGCCACCATAGACGTACCTACTATACGGCCCAGAGAAAACAGTGCTGTTTATCCTCTGTCTATCAGGTAGGCTAGGTCTTGATAGAATGAGCTCTCTGCTGTCAGCTCCATCAGGTGATAAAACTCGAGGGAGAGACTGAGATTTTGCTTTAGTTCTAGGGTGAAAAAAACCTTCAGGTGTCCTTAGGCGGTAATGGTCCTTAGCCCACCTTTCCCCATCCCCATCTGACAGCTGCCTTCCAAGGCCCACAGCTGGTCTCCATTCCTCTGTACCAAGGCTTTGGCACTTTCTCTCCCCAGTCACCCTTAGATGACCAGGGCCAGCGTCTGGGTCCCTTAACCAGGAAATATCCTCCCATAGCTGTTGCGCTTGCCTCTCTGCTCTGTATTCCTCTGCTGTCATCAGGGCCTGTGGCCTCCATGCTCCAGCGGAGGCCCTCAGCTCTCTGCCATCAGCATAGTCCAGAAGGATACTGAAGTCCTGGCCCCGCCTTCGCCAGTAGGAAATATCCCTCTCATCATGGCTCAGTGGCTCTGAATAAGTTAAACTAGGAACATCGTAGAACCTATAAAGACAAAAAGTTCAGTATTAATACAAAATAATCTGTTTGTAACAGGAGGAGAGACAAATGGACTAATACTAATTTGACTCTTATTAGGTTTTCCTTAAACAAGAAATATTACAACTCTTCTGACTCAGTTTTGATGGTAATGTACTTATTTTTATCTTGATCTTATCTTGATCTTTCTTTCAACCAAACTGATATGAATAAAGTCACACCTTGAGATTTGATAAATGTTAAACATTAAAAGTGACATGTCCATGTTTGTCCAAAGCAAGTATTTTGGCTTAGGCAGTATTGGCTTTCCAACGCAACTTAATCAAGGAGAGCGAGCATATATGAGACAGAAGTGCTTAAGTCAGCGGCTCTAAAGTCCCTTGAAGACACCATGAAATTTTGATGCTACTGCAATATGATCTGCATATGAAATTGTGCTGACCTTATCTTGGAAACTGGTCATCTGGCCAGCGAGTATGGCTCTTTAAGTCTCGGGAGAAAAAAAGCATCCCATTACCCAATCAGATGTAAAAGTGGAAGTGCTTCTGTCCCTCGGTTTATTTTATCACATCACCTCGCTTGGCAAGATGAAACACCGCACTTTAAAGAATTACACTATGACATACATACAGTGATCACTAAACAATACATACAATAAAAATTACATTTTTAGTCGGTTTCACTATGCAACCACTGACCACTGACAATGTCTGGAGAAACTCGGACAAAGGACGTTGTTGATAGTTAGAGTGGCCAATTTTCTGCAAAGTAAAAAAATATGTTCTATATTAAATAATTATTATGGCAACTGTGGCTTTGTTGTTATCGCCAACCTAAATCAAATTTGTAGCATATCAAGATTCTATCTAGATAGATTTTTTGACAGTCAGAATAACCACAAAAAAACACACACTCACACGAAATGTAATTTTTCTCATTTAAATACAAACCCCATATGAAGGTGATTTAAAATGAAATTTACAGCCGGGTTGCCTAATTCTGTTCCTAGATGGCCAATATCCTGCATGTTTTAAATGTTTCCATGCCTCAACACACCTGATTAAAACAAGTAGATCATCATCATCAGCTTGTCATCAAGGTCTGCACAAGTATGCTCATGAACTATTCTTTTGAAGAAATTGCACTGAAGCAGGAAATATCTAAAACATGCAGGAAAACAGCATTCAATGATGAGAACTGGGCAGCCCTGACATACAGGGAGAGGTGAGAGGGATGTTTTTGGTAAAAAAAAAAAAAAGAAGGCAGTTCGTCTTCAGTGGCAATGACAGCGCAGTTTAAACTCCTATAAAAGAAAGGTAATTTTACACATTTATTGTATATAATGTTTGAAAGCTGAGTTCAGGGTTAGGGTTAGGATTAGGGTTAGGGTTGGGTTAGGCCCTAACCCTAACCCTAACCCTAACCCTAACCCTAACCCTAACCCTAACCCAACCCTAACTGTTAGGGTTGGGTTTGGGTTAGGGTTAGGGTTAGGTTGGGTTAGGGAATTGGGAATTTTGACCATTCTTCCAGAAGCACATTTGTGAGGTCACACTGATTTTAGACGAGAAGGTCTGGTTCTGAGTCTCTGGTCTAATTCATCCCAAAGTTGTTCTATCAGGTTGAGGTCAGGACTTGCTTTGTGCACTGGTGCACAGTCATGTTGGAAGAGGAAGAGGCCAACTCCAAACTGTTCCCACAAAGTTGGGAGCATGGAATTGTCCAAAATGTCTTGGTATGCAGAAGCATACCAGAGTTCCTTTCACTGGAACTAAGGGGCCAAGCCCAGCTCCTGAAAAACAACCCTCACCATAATCCCCCCTCCAGCAGACTTTACACTTGGCAGAATGCAGTCAGACAAGTACCGTTGTCCTGGCAACCACCAAACCCAGACTGGTCCATTAGATCGCCAGATGGAGAAGCACCATTCGTCACTCCAGAGAACCCGTATCCACTGCTCTAGAGTCCAATGGCGGCATGCTTTACACCACTGCATCTGAAGCTTTGCATTGCACTTAGTGACTTATGGCTTGGATGCAGCTGCTCGGCCATGGAAACCCATCCATGAAGCTCTCTGCACACTGTTCTTGACCTAACCTGAAGGCCACGTGAAGTTTGGAGGTCTGTAGTGATTGACTCTGCAGAAAATTGGCAACCTCTTTGCACTATGCACCTCAGCATCTGCTGACACTCCTCTGTCAGTTTACGTGTCCTACCACTTCGTGGCTGAGTTGCTGTTGTTCCCATGCTTCCATGTTCTTATAATACAGCTGACAGTTCACTGTGGAATATTTAGGAGTGAGGAAATGGATTTGTTTCACAGGTGGCATCATATCACAGTTCCACGCTGGAATTCACTGAGCTCCTGAGCGCGACCCATTCTTTCACAAATAGTTGTAAAAACAGTTGCATGCAGAGGAGCTTGATTTTATACACCTGTGGCCATTGAAGTGATTGGAACACCTGATTCTGATTATTTGGATGGGTGAGTGAATACTTTTAACAATATAGTGTATTTATACATTGGAGAGGCACTCATTTGCACATGTAAATAGTTAGTGAAAACAATGTTTGAGTGTACTCTTGAAAATATAACATTTGGAACATAAGCAATGACTACGGGATGACTAAGGTATCACTTGGTCGTTGGCTGTTCCAAGACTTTGGGACAGCTAGCCAATGATTAGCCCTAGTTTTCCATTAGCTATCCTGTCGGCATCCTGCATCTCACTGTTCTGCCTTAATGGTGGACACATGTATCTAAAATAAAGCACACAGAAGCAGCCTCCTTCTCTGGCACTTTCTTCTCACCTCAGCTTGTCATAACCATTTCTAGCAGCTTATGCAGTTCACCACCCTCGATTTTGGTTTGCTCAAATCTGTTTTATACATGCAGGTTACCATAGCAACAATGTGGCTTAGGGAACGCCAGGACGAATACACATATCTGATTGCTTGCAGTATATAATGTAAACAGGTAGTCAGAAAGATCGGATTATGAACGATATGCGAAAAATCAGATTTGGGTTGGAAGCATGAACTTTGGTACATTTCGAAACAGTGCTCCATCAAAGCTGGATGCATCAGTGTTGTCTAAGGATAATTTCAGTTAAAGCTATGTATTTGTAGATAAAGAAAATAGCTATGTGCACTAAAATGCGCTAAAAAAAAAAGTTGTAAAACAAAGGTTTGCAGCAAATGCTGCTACATCTATGAACATCATCAAAGCCAAAATGAATTCATCCTGATGACATTCTGTCATAAATAAGCAGGTTGTGTGTGTACGCTGCAGTTACCAGTGTCTTAAAATAAAATTCATGCCATAAAATTAAAAAACACAAATCAGTATAGATTTTTCTAACAAATACAGGTCACTAAATTATAAAAGATGAGATGAATGAATCTTAAGAGCTCCATCTGCATGAAGTCACAGTTAGTTGCTGTACTCATTCATTTTAGCAGCAAAGTCAATGGATCAAGCTCAGCAGCATATGCCACTGTATGGTTGAGGAGAGCTGCGCTGTGCATACTTGCCCAGCAACATGCTTACATCACAGAGCACGTGCTGGGTGGGATTCAGTGTGCCAGTGTTTACAATGGAGTGATTACGCGCCTGTCTTGAGGCATGTTCAGTCCTCCTCAGTTTGCTCACTGTCTAGTGCTGCTGTTTACATCTGCCTGCCTGGTCGAGGCTGCGGAGATGATACCAGTGCATGGGTGGGCACCACCGAAACCCAAGCTATGTCCTTGTGCAGGCAACTAATCAGCTCAAATGAGTGCCAATGCACATTTATTTTTATATATATATATATATATATATATATATATATATATATATATATATATATATATATATATATATATCTATATATATATATATATATATATATATATATATATATATATATATATATGTGTCTTCATATTCCACTACAAGAAATGTCAGTGGTGCTGCTGCAGTCATAGCGTTCTGCAGCTCCGTAAGGAGGGGAAGAGAGGAGAAGGGGAAAAAAAACCCTGCGCAGTGCAGACTCAGTTTTGCATGCAATACTGAAGGGCCCCAGTGACAAGAGGGGAGAGGAAAAAAGAGAAGGTAAAGGGTGTGGAGGATTGCAAAAGAGAGGAAAAAAAACACTTACCCGCTATCTGTGGCAAGAGAATCACCCAAGGGCTGAGCGTCACCTAGGATACCAATGCCGATTTCTTTTCTCCTTTGGTTCCTCTCCCCGCTCTCGCTGTCGGCGGTGGGGTAGGCCTTCACCAGTGCTTGCCTGCTGCTGTAGATGCCTGTGATGGACGCACCCCTGTCCACCTCATTCCCATTTAGCGTACCCCGGCCAGCCCTGTTGTCCACAAGTTCACGCTGACAATCAGCAGGGCGCTTATCGAAAGGCGTGGCAGACGGAGGGCCACTCTTGGGCAGTTTGTATCCATGCGAAATGAGGAGATCCTCCACACTATACATGGTGGTGTCTCTCTCACTTCAGGGCGGGAGGGCAAAGGTGGGTGTGTTGCCTTATGCGCAGTGCTGCTGGTGGAAGCTGGAGCACCGTTGCTCAGCAGCAGCCATCACTAAGGAGAAAGCAGGCAGGTAACACGTAAAAGCATGCACCTGAGTCAAATGCGTGTCATTTTGAAAACACAGCATCATTTAAAAAACAAGGCATCTAATATCAGAAAACAGAAATTTTTCAAATGTTTTCATGCATTGTTCAAATGTGCTGAACATACAGTAAAAAAAAAAAAAAAAAAAAGCTACTAAAGGTACACAATAATAAATTTAAGATCCTTTCTTTTTTATTCTGATCAACTGATTGTGAATTTAATCATCTCAACAGCAGAGATTTCATGTGTGACTGTAAGAACCAGAAAGAGTCCCCGGTTTGGCGCCCATAAAGCATTTTATCATCTTTCTAAAGTGTCCAAAATAACTGTCAAATGAACAGTAATTTAATAATTGAGAGCTGTTTTCAAACTATTAAATCACTGGCCAGATAATGATTTCTTTGCCCTTTGTCGGACAGCAGTACAGTAGAAAATTTGATTGAACCTCAACACAAGCAGGTTGTAGTCTGAACATTCATCACCCGCCATAACAATCACTCATTCTGCCCGACACTCAGGGCAGTACATGGAGTGACATTAAACGCTGTTCCTCCTCTCATATACAAACACTATACATGCATTAACAAAAAAACAAATAAAAGGAAAATAAATACTCTACTTTAAGTAAAGAGAAGTAGCCTTTTTAACGGTTAAGGGAGTATTCTTGTTTAGCATAGTTACAGCGAATGCCGTCTTCATACAGCTGTAAATCATCTGCTTGTCTGAACTCACAGGGAGGGAAAAAAAAGTAAAATTCGATACCAATTATGTTACACAATGAATACTTCCCTTTCTTTGATAATGGACAGTGGGCTGTGTAAAAATGCTTTAAGGGTGTGAGTTGGCAGTATTTCTTATGCTGTAATGGCTTAGAAAAGCTGACACATTTACTACATGTAATTAAAGTGATTCAGCTACTGATTCATAAAGTCTTCTTCGAAGATTAATTCTAAGTTGCTGTGTTGACAAAAACTAAATGAACATATAAAACATGTAAATAATTTATGGTATAATACATATAGAAGTTGTGTTTAAAAAAAAAACCTAACATGAATCTTAATATTTTTATCTTTGTTTAGCATTTCATTTTGTATATTGTACATTGTGAAATTGTTTCTACTTCCAGAGCTCTTCACGCAATCACCTTTTATTTTTAATATCCTTTTGAAAACCAGCATGTGTATTCTATCGGGCACCTAATAATTTGCTGATTTACTTATTTACTGTAAATCTTAAACTTTTCACAACCAAAAACAACAAAACCAAAACTTTTCATGTAACTCTACACACCATGACCACCTATAAACAGCAACCAAACTATGTTTCAGGTTGTTGGCAAACACTTTTTTCATAATCCACTGTTAGTTTCAGCTCAAACTTTGCTGCAACATGAACAGAAAGCAAGAAAAAGTCGATCATTTTAAGGCGGCTTCAATGCATCCTTCTGATAAGTTCCTGTTTGTGTTTCTATCCGTTTGTGTGCTTATATGTGACTGCCCAGGACCTGTCTGACAGACTCATAAGTATTTACAGTCTGTTCTGCCTGGAGACAACATTGGACGCCATAAAACCGGAAACGCATTGATCAAAGTTTTTGCACACTTTAGCATTTTGGCGACTCATATTGACACTAAACTGGTGGATTTGTTTTCATTTGCACTTGAAGGATGTTCAATAAAACACATTTGCATTATAATAGACTTAAAGTGAAGATCACACCTCCTACTATAAATCTTTAGAGATTAAAGAAGGTTTTCAGAAGAAATCACCTGTTCCCAAAATGTTTCGGAAAGCTGATAAACATTTACAGAGACAAATTTTAGGCAGTCATCTGTCATTTTGCTGTACTTTAGGCTTGAAATTAGGACTGCACAATATTAGAAAAAAATAGAATATGTAAAAACCCAACCCAGATACTAAAGAAAATTATTGTATTCTTTCTATTCCAGTAACATGGCTTTATTATATATATATGAATAAATGAATGAATGAATGAATGAATGAATGCATGCATGCATGCATGAATCAATTAATCAATCAATCAATCAATCAATCAATCAATCAATCAAAAACCGCACCTCAAAACTGCAACAACAGCACTCTTGATGTAAATTAGCACCTAAACTTTTAAATAAGCAGTAATCAGGTTTGATCTAATTTTCCAGATATAGTATTAATATTTAGAATATGCATGCACGGCACTTAGGAGCCACTATTTATCAAATTTTTGCATTTGTGGTGTTGATGTTGCACTTTTTGATACTTTGATGTTGATAAATATTCTATACATGGCACAGCGAAATTCAAATTTCAATATATAGTTCAATTTGTGGTTGTAAAGCTATTACATCAATAAATGTTAAATCAAACATATGACTTCAAAAAAATGTGCCATAAATATGCATCAATAAAACTTATTTTCTTAAGTCTCAACATTATCAGCCGATTCATGTGATTAGTTTTTTGCCTTGCAGTCTTTGCACACAAAATTAGCAGCCTTATATCTGCCTGTGTCACGTATTTTATTATCAATAGTATTTTCCTCTAATGCAGCTGTAATCTATCTTATTAGTACATTGCTGTATTTTTACTTTAGCAAAATAACATTAGCCTCTATGTAATTTCACGCTGTTTTCTGGCATGTTACGGTTGTTTTGCAAGTGATAGAACCAATTTTTTAAATGTTACTATATGTTAACAAGACCGACCACGTGTTATTGAGTTGCAAAGTGGAGATTACAAGATTTTCCCTACTATTTTTTTAATATAATTTTGCTGATAGTTGCTTTTGCATTTCGGCCAGCGATGTGTCACCCCAAACAACAAAATGCACTGCAAGACATGCCGGACCGTCCCCACTCATAAGCACACTGCTGTCAATAGCAAAACAGCAGAGCCGTATGCCCCCATGTGGTCAGACGTGTTATTGCTACTTCAGAAGACCACTGTGTTGCGTAGTTATGAGTAATATAGATCACTATATTCATAATCCAGTACTACTATTAATGCCACTAAACTTTATCCACTAACGCTTCTTTTCATTTGACTTGAAGACATTAAGATGGGAGCTAAATCTGTCAACAGTCAAGTTTTCAGATTCTTTCTTTTTTTCAATCCCAAAGTTATTTGAAACCTTCATCAATCCAGCAACCCATTCCACTTAAGGTGCCTTTGCTTGAATGTGGATGAGGTCTTGTTTGTCAGAGAATACTGTCTTGTGCTGACAAAACATAAGTATCTACTGTTGTTAAGTGCTGGCATAACAGTTGATTTATATGCAAGCAATGTAACTAACATTTATCATGAAATACACTAAGATACTGCTGTAAATCTACTGTAAATGTTCAGGAAACCTTTATAGTGTCCATTGATTATCTTTTTCCATCCAAGACTTGCATTATTATACTTTATATGAGTATTATGCAAACTAAAGACTCAGAGCTTACAGTAAATAACAGAATGTTGCATTCACATGATTTGCTGATTTCTGTCTTCTCTTGACCTTACAGTGACCTTAACATTTCTCCCTCCACAACTTTGTCTACTTTGCAGTTCAGAGTTGCCCCTGTTGTGGGAGTTCACATCATACCGCAAGATTTACTGCAATACTCCAGATCAGCTGTCAACATGTAGCTTGGAGACAATTAATACGGTCAGATGTATGTAAGGCTCAGCAGAAAATCTCCACTGAACATATTTTCAAGGACGACATGTGTGAAAACAGATTAGCCAGTTTATAAATGCAACTGCAACTCTATTGACCAGACAAGCTGGGACCAAAATAACATGAAAAAAAAAAAAATCATCAAGCATCCTGAAATCAGGGCTTCTGATGTACAAGTCCTCAAACTATTCCTGGCTCTTCAAGTGGAGCAAATAAGTAGTTTGATAAATGCAGGGGAAAAAAAAAAAAGATCAAGGTCTTTTTTAAATCATCCAAATCAGTCATGATCCGTGAGGATGGATCCATGTGGAACGTTAGGACGGAGTGTTATCTGGGAGAAGCACTGAAAACCAGACAAATACTGGCTGCTCTTTGACAAGGTCACAGCTTCAAATGATTGCAGTGGAAATATGGCACATGAGCCCTTTTTGCATAGCAACAACAAAATTACCCTCAGTAATTACAAAACAAACGTTTTTTTTTAATAAGCCAATACTAATATGCCAAAGGATGTCAATGCTTCCTCGATGGGGACAAATAACATGGTCTGCTGATGTAAAAGTTACTGCTCGACTCATTCAAAAGCTGATAACTACTACAATTACTAGTTGTTCACCTTTCATTCTGTCTGTTTTCCTTCAAGGAGGATCTCCCGACAACTTTACACAACACTGAAACACAACTTGAACTTGGACGCAAAGAATGAATTAACTATTAAGTTTAATGCAAGAAAAAATGTTTTGCTGATTCTGACCCACCCAAAAACCCTCCAGGACAGGACACAACCCCCACCCCCACCCCCCTACAGCCAGTCCAGAAGACTGCATGCACAGGTAGTGGCCACTGTAACACATCAGCACAAGCAGGCAGCACCACCCTAACTGCTGAGGGAGTGTACCTAAATCTTACCTAGTGACAGGGAGAGCAGAGCGCCACAGATCAGGCTAATCATAAGAAAAAAAACTGATCTGCAAACTCACTCAAAACACAAGTTCAGCATGTTTTTAATTAAGTCCAACGCATTCAATGAAGGACACATTCTTCATCATTTCCCGATCTTAACTCAAAATATTAATGTGTATTGATTTGAAATAGATCCCTTGTACCATTGGCCAGTTGTTAATGAAATATCACTGTTGTGATAGATACATTATGCATTATAGATACGGCATGACCTAGCCTTGCCATAGCCCACTGCAGTGTTGTACGGCTCAGCCGATATAAAATTGACAGCTGTGAAATTATTTTTTTTTTTTCAAATCAGCCTTCAATGCCTGCTTGAAGCAGTGCCGCAAGTCAGCGCATATCAGCAACAAATAAATAAATATCTACCTGCACACGTTGTAAGTTCCAAATATAGTCAGCGGTAATGTTTTGAAAATGGCCAAATCATAACCCTCTCTGCAAATGAGCCCCCCTAAAAAAGCACGCAGACAGCAAGCGCACATCCGAACCTCGCCTCCAGCAGCGGCGGCTCGGTGCGGCGCGGCTCTGTCGAAGGGGGCGAGCATTTTTGAGGTGCGTGCAAGTTGACGCGCGGCTAACGAGGAGGCTTCTGCAGATGCGTCCTCACTGACTGCGAGTGTTTACCAAGACCTGCCCCTGCCCTTCCACGGAGGCTACGTGCATGCGCAAAATATGAGGGAAAATTAGGAAAGAAAAGACAGCAACCCCTCCCAAGAAATCAGCCAGTGTCAGTGAAGCGGTAAACAGCGTGCAGCAATGATGCCAAAAAAAAAAAAAAAAAAAAAAAAAAAATGAAGAAGGGCGTACAGAGAGACACACACACACGTACCTGGGAAGATGCTTGGCGCGGCCGCCGCAGTTCCCTGCGCCCAGCTTCAGCTGCTGAGACTGAGAGCACTGCACAGATCCTGAGCCGAGCATGCCTATTGGTAGGCAGAGACGCGCTGGTTGCTGGCTGCCTGGGCTGGGCTCTCCTCACTACAGCTGAGGTGGGGTGGGCTCCTCACATTCAGGAAGGGATGTCAGAATGGTTTCTTCCAGACTGTTTCTCTCAACTTTCCCTTTTTTCATAGCAACAGTCAGTTTTTTTTCATTCAGTCTTGCATATTGACCTGAATGATAACCACAAACATGTGGAGCAGTGAGGTTTGCCATTTTGTGCATCACATTCGCTCAGTACACTACCTCTATGCATGTTAACTAAATCTATAAATGCAACCCCTGCTTCGCTATCCTGTTAAGTTTGAGATGTACAGTGGCAGCAAGCAGAGCCACACCCTTGGTGATGCTTATGAGTCGTCACAGTGTGTGCCCTCCCGCCCACCCAATGCTAAGAGAGCCTTTCTAATTAAACGTGGAGGGCCAGGGCTTGCCTGTGCCAACTGTGACATGCAGTGCTATGAGGGATCCCTTAATGTGAGGAATAATAGGTACTGAGATGCCAGCCTGCACAGGACATCACTGCACCTATCAAGTCTTGTACTTTTGTTAGCTCATTAAAGAGAGGGGGCAAATTCAGATATATGAACATCTGAGAGCCGAGTGGACAGTAGAAGGTATTGGTCAATTACATACCTAAACCCTGCCAAAACAGTTTCAGTGATCACAAGTCGCCAAAGTGCCTTGACCCCTCTCTAGTTTTATTTGAGGATGCTTGTTTGTCAGACTCTTCCTCACCTGATGCTGGCTCAAAGGTAATGTGATTCCAGTTCAATGTGACATATCATATTTAGTCAGTCTGCAACTCTCTGAAACCAGCCCTCGTGAGACACTCTGCTCAAAAGCCATTTTTGATTGTTTTAATGCCTGAAAGGCACAGCAGCACAACCTCCAACTTCTGGACGTTCAAACGGGATTTCAAATATGCATGATATATGATGTTATACAAGAAAAAAGCATGGAATATCAATCATAAAGAACTCTGTATTTGTGTTATATCTCATCGAACTCGAGGTATTGCAGTGGACAACCACTGCAAAGGCATTTTCTCCATGTTGATTACAACCATTTCATCCAAGACTCCAACTTTTGGACTATTTTTTTTGGCTTTACACCTGAATTTTGCAGATAAAATGCCTTTGAAAACTAAAAGAAAAAAGAACGTGTGTGAGTGGGCCTTGTGTTGAAATTGTTCAAAGAAAGGTTGAGACTGTCTGCAGTTTGTTACATGTGGGAGTTTCTGCAAATTCTCACATACCACTGGGAGGCTGACATTTTACACAGTCAGCAGCACTTAGACTAAATACCATATGATGTATTTTTTTGAAAAAGTGTTGCCGTTAATGTAAAGAAATGTCAGGGAGAAATCAATCTTTATAATTTTCTTTAATGCTAGAGATTCTTATTAATGCTGTTAAAAACTTAGTTGACTTATTGTGTTTAAAAAGAATAGCAGTATTTAAGTGATATGTCATTGGCTCGGAGGCAGCTGCTGCAGGGGTCTTAGTTCCTTATCAGTTGTACTTTAGTTTAAGACCAACTAACTTACTGGTCACAGGGCCTTGCCACTGTTGTTCTGTTTCTACAGTCCCAATGTGGTGCTAGTTGTAAATTGTAACCGAGTTATGGTTTTTGACATGTGGACAAACATACTCATGCATTTTTGTGTGTCAGGCCTGGGCGTGACAGTTTCTTGAGTAGCGTCACCTGAGGACTCGAAGCTCAGTATTGGTTCTCTGATGGAGTTTGTCCCAATGAGCTGAGCAGGAACCCATCCTTAATTGGAAAACATAACTTTATTTAAAATTCTCTTTTTTTTTGCCACTTAAAAAGAGTCCTAATCGAGTGTAATTATCTGGAAGGGTCAAAACGGGAGCCATGATGAGTGGTGGCTTGATTCTCTGAAATGCTGAAGGGAAGGAGCTCCAATGCTTCCTTTCTTATCACCTTTGGCATAGGAAACACTGGACCATCCTTTATGATCGGAAGGGAGATAAATGCCTCACACAATTCTTTAATACAGCAGCAGTTGAGGCTGCATGAGAATATTTTCATCAAATTGTGTAGCGCCACATAACTTTTTTTTTCTTTTTTTCATTGCAACGATAACAAACAGTATTGTAATCGATCATGCTACTTTTATGTATATAACATCTTTTGAAGTGATTAATAGAATAGCTGCCACCTTGTTTGGAGCAGTCGACGACGTTTGAAATTTAACATCACAGACCCAGGTCGGATTATTTCCAGAGGCACACCCGCGTGAAGAGAGGGGTGGAGTGGATTTGAGTGGCTGACTCCACCAGCTACACTAAAACCTACTGCTTGGAACAGAGAAGTGAAGACACAGTTGTGAAGCTGAAGCATGTCGCAGACACACTCCTCCACCTACCCCACCCTGCCAGCACCCCCCTCCTCACCTCGTTTCCACACTCCTCATTGCCCTGGACAGTTAAGCCAGTACTAAGAAAAATTAGGAAATTAAATACACATGTTTCTGTTGCATTAAAGTAAAACAATACACCCATTCATGAACTTATGTTTGTGAAATAACCAGCAAAGGGCTTCAGGCATGTGTCACCAAAATAGCCACAACACTAAAGTGAGAAGTTTGAGAATTTGTCTCCGTGGCAGCTTTAGGTTTTGATGAAATCCATACACTGACACTGACTGTTTAGTTTCAAATGTCATTATTTTAGGAGCAGGTGTTACCAGGATGTGAATATCTCACTTTAGATTGAAGTCATTACACATGTAAGAGGTGTCGTTGCATGTTTTCACCGTCAGCTGTATCACAGAAAGCGTTCTGATTTATTTTAAGGTAGATGAGGGATGGTGGCTGTGGAGTGTGATGTTGGAGCCATGAGTCTCATTCAGGTGGGAAACAAGAATATTGGCTATAAAAGAAGAAGGAAAAAAAAAACAGGAAGAAAATCAGTCAGTCAAGGACTTTGAAGTTCAAATGATTTTTGTTACAACAGGAGGCATTTTTTCTCCTAACGTGAAAACAAAAGGACAGTTCCCAATTCTTTTTAAGAAGGAATTACTCAGAGTATAGCTCCTGTTGGGGTTCTTGGTTTTGTTTGTTATATTCTGTTGAATTCAAACCTTTTGCGTGTTGGTTTTGCTTCCTGTGTTTTTGTTCCACCTGTGTTCTCTTTCTCCTGCATGTGTTCCTGGTTTTCCATATGATCCTCACCTTTTCCTGGTTCCTACCTTTTCTTCCTGCCTTTTGACACATCTGCTTTACTGATTACTTGAACTTCAGAGCTCATGTTGGTTTCTGTCTTTTACTTGCCTTCATTTTGTCCACAACACCTGACCGCTTTCCTGTTTTCAACACATCTGTCTGGTAAATAACCTTTGTCTTTGGAGCCACGAGTTCACAACTGTGTCTTAGTCATTGCAGTGTGCTCCAAATGTCAACCCTAACAAACAAGGTTGCTTGTTTAAATAATGATCTCTTAGTCCTAAGAAAGAACTTAGGGCAGTTTGTGACATAGGCTACTGGGTACCTATGCAAGGCCCTGGTGTTTGGTGAAAGATTCCTGTCAAGAACTGAGGAGCTTCACATTGGCCTTGCTTCAAGCACTTTCTTGACTGCATCACTCCAAGCCGAGCCCCGACTGGAGGCTGCTGGTTCTGCCTTTACACTCCATCTGTAAAGTTCTTCAGAGAGAAGTCCTTGTCTCAAGGTCAATACCGTTGCTTAATTCCCTGTGCAGATTAAAGCAAACTCTGAGTTCCCCAAGCACATATGTACGGTTCAAGCAGCTGTTTTTGCATCAGAGACAGCACCAGTGTCTGCCAACAACTTACTAGAGCCTCCAATATTCTTTTTGACAGTCCAGGAAAGCAGCCCTCCAGTCCCCAGGGCCCACACAGTCAGCTAATGCCTGAGCTGCACAAGAGCACTGTTCCCAACTCCGTCTCCGTTCTTAAACAGGCCACAAGTGCAGATCTCTAAACTGTGTTGCATCTGCCTACCCTTTCAGATGTCCAGCAGGTGGCTGGTGGCTCGAGTTGCTTTCTGCTTCCCCTTCCTTTGGGATTTCACCCGCCTATCCAACATTAAACACTCACAGATTTTCTCAGCCCTTACTGTGTGTCAGCACTTTACTATGGTTTTCCTTTCAGATTTTGGATTTTTGTGACTAGTTTGACTCACCTTTCAACTTCGGAGCAAGCTACATATCCCTGCACATGTGAGTAAACCTTTAACCAAAATCAAACTTGTTTTAAGTCATTTTGCAGCAGCTGGTGAGTAATCCAAAAGTGTGTTTCTTCCTCTACTTAAGTCCTGTTTAGAAATATTAAATTGTTTTCCATATGCATCCAAAAATGAATGGAGTCTCTCTTTGCCTCTGCTTTACCTCTTTGTGAAATTTGTCTTTTCAATTTTTGTGAAAGTCTGCAGATAAATAGCACTGAAAACATGCAGCACATCAACAAAGGCAAACAACTGCAGTGACCTCTTCCTTGATTTCTTACCTACATGTGTGGCTTGAACAGTTATCTGATCTGTTGTTAATAGTATAGTTGAGGTCATCTTTTACCAACAACACACATCATGATTATTCAATTGTTTTATATACTCATACACGCCTGAATGGTTTTGTTCATGGGGTTTGCAAAATTTGTGATAACCCAGCACTGATACTATCTGTCCTAATTCTTTCCCTCTTCATTTTATTGAGAGAGAAGTTTTACAAAGTCAGTGGGTGTGGATAGCCAAGCCACATTAATCCAGGGCCTAAAAAAAGAAAATATATTTTTATATTTATATATATTAATTTAGTCATTTTGTTTTTTTGCATTTTTGGATGCACCATGACTTCAGATTGGGATGATAAATTATTTTCTATTTGATTTGCCGCGATGATGCTTCAGAGTAATTACATCTTATTTATGTTATTTTTTATACTTTCCTTCTACTTCATTCTTTTTCCATGTGAACGAGAGTGTCATTTGTTCTTTCTTCAAGAGAAACATTGATGTAGGCTCAGCACTTAGCCTTACACTTTGAAACATATATGTTATCAGATTCACATAATTCAATTCATAGGTGTTTCAAGATTAATTTTTGTAAGCATTCAGAGTTACTTTATCCTGTTTAATGGCCAAGAAATTATTCTCTTAGATGTTAAGATTTGTAGTTTAGTGTTGTATTCAAGTTAGCTTTATTTTGATAGGCATAATAAATATCAAAAAGAATCAGCATGATTCAAGGCTTGATTTCGAGTATTAAGGGCATTCATCCTTATCCTTTTGAAGGTCACTGCTGAGCTTCATCGTCATCACGGACATCCGTTCTCACACACACACACACACACACACACACACACACACACACACACACACACACACACACACACACACACACACACACACACACACACACACACACACAAATCAACTATAACGTTACAACTCCGAAAGCCTCCTGAACTCCACTGTCAGCTGTCCAGGTCCGCTCCAAACACACATTAACAGTCATTTACATACTAAAAAATACGCGCGCACACTGCCCTCTCCCTGTCCCCAGCCCCGGTTGCCTAGGAGACAGCTGAGTTGGGGACCCCATCTCATTTCACGTCAACAGAGGAGTGCGAGTGGTGAAGGAGGACGTGTGGGGATCTTGAGCCCCATCTAGCGACCAAAATAGAGAGCGACGTTTGAAAAAACACTATTCTGCCTAGTAACCCAGTATGCTGAGTTTTCCTCGTCCACAGTCAGTCATGAATTTCTAATAGGAAACTCTACATACTGTGGGTCTACACAACAGACAAGTGTGAAAAGTTTATCGTGGACTGTTATTTGAATAGTATCTAACGAGCTAATCAGCAACTGATGAGTAAAATTTGAGAAAAGAAAAAGCAGTACATCCAAGCTTGAGCTACTCATTGAATTAATGATTCATTGCTTCATCAAATTACTTTCCACATACTTTGTAGAGGAAAGTTATTACGAAGCATGGATATTAAAATGACCAACTTTGCTTTTTTCTTTACTGCATTAAGTAACTACTTTTCAGTTTTCATGCTACATGGATGGGGTACATAAAAGAGCCATAACCATGGCATTAATGTCGTTAAATGTGTGTAAGTTGTGAGCTTTTTGCATTGTGGGGATCTGGTGTCATCCCATCAACACAGCTGGCTTGCTGTTCTGAGCTGAACCATACTGACCCAAACTGAACTGTACTGCCCAGTGGAAATGTGGCAGTAGGAGCAGTGGGGTCACTATTACTGGACCGCTGGTGATCCAGTCATTTGAATGCGTTGTGTTGGAGCAGAGCCACATCTAAAACATGCAGGACAGTGTACCCTGTACTATTTTTGCCAGACTGTTGTCGGTAAAGGTCTTTGTCTGAACTCTCTCTCCTTTAACACATCGTCGAGACTACTTTTACTCTGGTGGATGGAAGATGGATATAGAACGTACAAATCTGCAAAGTCAAAATATTACATGCAAGCCCTGTCAGTCTTTCATATTACATATAGTTTAGTATGTTTTATGTGTGCTTGGTATTTTTAACATGTCAAGCGGAAGCAGAGTTGGTTTTTACAACTTTCTGTACTGTTATTGAATTTAAAACATTTTCTGATTGCTTATTTAGGATGATTCAATGTTTTGTGTGTAAATGAGTAGAAAAGAGAGTCATTATTTTAAATAAGTATAGAATGGGAACCTTAAAACTACAATTGTTGTAAGTATTTAGATCAATATATTCAAACATATTTTATTGCTGTTTGTGTTGTTAAACTACAGTGTTTTGAAAGAGCAGCTACACCCATCTTTGGACGCGTTACATGATTTACATGGTTGATGACTTATTTTGAAGCTGAATTCAGGCGCTGCTGTCTAAACCTTCAGTTAGACACACAAACCCAAACCAGGTCTTTGGAATATACTGTAGTTTATTCAGTCTAATTAATGTGTCATTTTAAATATTAAAATACATCAAGTAAAAATGGCCACATATATACACAGCAGCAGAAGCAGGAGTTTGGGCTAAAGGAGCAGGACACTATTGTGCTTCTAGTTTAAAGTTGGCTGGGAACAAACAATAGATAACCTTGTGCTACAGCCACCGTATGTGATACAATGCCAAAAACACAGTTGAGTGTCCTTCATGAAAGTCTTCCAATACCCTTCACCCGCTGATGTGTTGACAGCCGTTAAGGAATGTCAGCAAAATTCTATCAAACGCCCCTAACAAACAATACTCTGTCTCCAAAAAACTAAACCAAACAAAAAAGAATTAATGCTCAGTCCAGGAAAGTTGCAATGATATCCACATTTACGTTTGCAATTTGGTTCTGTTACCACAGACAGCTTTTAATCCAAATGAAGAGCAGCATGTGCTACTTTCCCACTCTGACTGATGTGCAATAGACCTTAATCTTTGAATCAAAACAAAACAAAAAAAGCTTAACATTACTCTGTACCTCATGATCATCTAGTCCAGTGCAGATGGAACTGAATCATTTATATGCGCCTTATCTATTTTAAATGCCAACAATCTAGATCCTCAACTCCTCACGTCTTTGTCTTTCTGGCCAACAAGAGAAATCACCTTCTGGTGTGAAACATTCTCGCCTGTCCCCAGGATGTTGTTTCGAGCCCACTAAAGCATAGTATTGTCATTTTAAAGTAGATATAGGCAAGGGTGATTAGAGCTGACACAACAATCAAAAAGAGGTTGCACGCATACAGTACACTTGTGACAAAAATGAACTTACAAATAAAAGACAAATTCTTAAGAAATCATTTCTTTTAGATGACAACATAAGATATGGTGTTTAGTGTTGAGGTGAGCCCACTGAAACTACTGATTTGACTTAAAAGAAAAGTTTACTAGAGTCTAGAGTGTAGTTGTGACATGACGGAAATATACTGAAGGTCTTTGTAAACATTCTCTGTTCTAGGCCTCGGATTCTGATTGATCGGTGGCGACGCTGCCGTTCAGCTCGCCAGGTCCTGCTTGCTCCTGGATGTCGGTCATCTCCCCGACGGTGAACGTCGGCGCGCACCCTTTGCTGTTGGCCGAGCCGCTGTCTGGCTGCTTGGCTGCTTGGCTGGCCAGCGTGGGCTCTTCGTCCAGTCTGCTCGAGATCGACCAGTAGAGGTGAGCGTCAAGTCTGGCTGCAGCCAGTGAGAGGTCCCTCGCCGAGCAGGAAGGTGTGTCCACCTTGGAGGTGGAAAAAAAAGCACTTCAGTTATCAACAACTACATGGCCAATATTACATTTTCTTTAAACAAAATAGTTAAAGATGTGTGGTGTTAAAAATATTAAGGTCTGCCGCAACACAGCTAATAAAAGATATTGGTAAGAGATCAGCGACATTATTTAGTATTAAAAAATGAACTTTCTAAACACTTTTATGTGGAGGAGCTCAAGACTAGATGGCTCTTTGAAAAATCCTTCAATTTTCTTCTCATTAATATTGAAAATAACGTGGATTTCTTCATCTATTGTACATGATATCAAAAAATTCAGAATATGAAGAGAAGCTTGCATACAAGCAGGAAAAAAAAGCAGAGGATATCCTCTTTTTTTACATCATCACCTACACCCACCCTAACCCAAGGGTGAAGGGGGCTTATGTTGCCTGGCAACCTTAACCGCGGCCGTTGACAATCAGGCCGCCGGTTCAGACACATCTGACTTCCCTTTTAGAGGGAATTTTATTTTTCATTCTTTTATTTCCAAACTTGGGTTGGTGTTGCATGGCAATGCAATGTTCGTTAGTATAATTAAACCCACTGACATCTTTTAATTCGATAGTATAGTATTTAAAACAATTTGCTTTAAACTGATTCAACAATGAATATTTAATTGGGCAATGTGTGTGTAGTTTTACTAACTTTTACCAAAGAGCTTTAGAGCAGCTCCAGCTGCTCCAATGCACTTGAAGCTGTTTCGATTAGTAAAATACGCTGCTAGATACTAATCCCAACAAAAGCAAACGTGAGGTAAATACTTCTGTCACAGTTCCTACAATTCCCAGCATGCCGTTCAGTAGCCTCACTAGAGCGTGAGAATTCAGCAGTTGGTTACACGTGTAGGTGGAGACAGGAATAGGGATAACAGAGGAGTTGTTCCAGTTTTCTGTTTTTAAGAATCATTTAAGCATTTTTGTCAGCTGCAGGTGGAAAAACTCTCCTGCCGACTCCGTCACTGCGAAAAATGACCCAGAAAAAGTTCTATGCACATTTTACAGCTATTTTATAACTTGACTTATTCACACAAAGCCTCATAAAGCCATTGTTAGGTCATTTTTTTTTAATAATAGTTAAGTTAAAAGAATAAAAATGATTATTTTGCACAGCCAAAAATGTGCAGGAGAGGACTTTTAAATAATCGGAGAAGAATTTTTAGTTACTGAATATTAAACATCCCATCAGCTGCAGGAAGCGTTACCTCAAACGTGTGATGAAAGGCTCCGTAGTCAACATCAAAGAAACCCTCTGCCAGCGACATCATGGGGCTGAACCTGTGACCCCACAACACCTCCTCTGTCAGGTAAGAGCTCCTCGCCTGACACGTCATCCCTGCACACACAGACATAGACCCATTCTGACTAATGAAATGAAATTAGACATGCTTGCTTTACTCTGATGGCTTCGTGGTCAAGACGTCATAGTATGAACAGTCTCTGCAGCAGAGTTATAACCGTCAGCTGCCTTTTGAGAGCGTTTTTAGAAGGGGATAAGGAAAATCAGGCAAAAACAGCCCATCTAAACCGTTTCTGTGTAAAGCTAAATAAATACTTATTCTGTCCCGAGTCTGGTTGGCTTTGCTTTTCAGAGTAACAAAGGTAAAAAATAAATTCAATAGCAATATGATTTAATATATGGATTCTGAAGAGGTTTATGAGCAGCTGCTGCCCGGCTGGTGAGAAAGGTTTCCTACCTGCTTTACTATTAATCACTGAAAACGGTTTGAGTCCAAAACTAATGCTGAATTATAAGCTCAAAAAAAATTTCAAATTCACATTTTATGCCTTTAAGTGATTATTTAATAAGACTGAATGAGCCCAGAAGGGCTCTATGCTATGCTTGAGGGTAGACAAGTTCCTAGTTTTACTCCCTCTTAAAAACAAACTTATTGATGCTTCACAGTTTTTATAATCCACTATAACGACAACACAACCTCCTGACAGGCTGAGTAAAAACCGAGAGCTCTTAAACTGAAAATTGGGGATCTAATCGCAGACTTTTTCAGATAAGGAATTTAATTTTCTAAGCAATTACGAGAGAGTGTTTGCGCTCTCTATGATGATGGGTGTAATATCACACCTATGTACAGTATGCATTTACAAATAAATGTGGTAATGTATATTGGTAGTTAGTTTTTTTTTAAATCATGCAGACAAATGCATTAAGCCTCTTCTGCATCAAATGTAATGCTTCTTAAGATTGCTGTTGGCTGCAGCAGTTGTGCAGGTCATAGAAGTCAAGGAAGTGTCTGCAAAACTTCACATAATTGTTGTTATGCTTAAGGCTTTGTATGCAGTGTCAGCAACAAATATGTCTGTTGCTCGTGAAGAAGAAAGCATTAGTAGGCAAAAGAAGACAAAACACTACCAGGGAAAGGGGGATGTGGGTACATGAGCCCCTCGGCTCATCACTGAACCAGATGAAGCAGGTATGCATCCGCATATTACTGATCCATACAGGTGGACACACACATCTGCAATGCAGACAACCCTAACATGTAAACGTCCAGGGAGACTACTGAACCCTGGTATTCTTTGTTTAGGATGACTCTTTAAAATTTCAAAATCATATCAATTTAAAAATTAATAAACTAATTGCTTTTTTTAGCTGCTGGAGACGTGTTAGTGGTACGTTCGTTCACTGCAAAGGGTTTTTGAGTAGTATATTATTTCTCCATCTCCCACATTTAATATACATGACAGAAAATGCCTTTTCAGTCTTTTGTTTGTTTCATTTTCAGAAATTTTATCCATCCTGTGGATAACACTACCACAGACTTCTAGTTGGTATTTGCTGTCTCATCCCTCAGCAGCTACATTTGACCCGTGTCTCACCTGTGGCTTCCACCATTCCCTCCAGAATGACCACAATCTCAAAGTCCTCCTTCTCCAGCTGTGCCTGTGACATGTCCCAGAAGGGTGAATGTCCATCAATCTCATGGGAGATCACCAACGGAGAGACCAGGAAGAGACGATCGTCGCCCGTCTCAAAGCCCACGCTGATGTCTGTCTGGTTCAGAGGGATGAACTCGCCTGAAGGGAAGCAGAGACAGTAACTGGGAGCTCAAACAAAAAAGAAACGTCTTCCAATCTTCCAAGGGGCTTCATGCTTAGTTAAACTGAAGCTTTATGAAACTTAAAATGATCTTTATAAAACTATTTGCACTTCACTACAATGCAAACATTTACTTTTGTAACTCATTAATTCACTGACTCTTCATTAAAACATACACGAGCATAAAGGATATTATAGTCATATTATATATCGTCTTTACCAAACTACTTTATTACATTTAGACAATTTAATTAACTCTAAAATAAACATGCGATGGTAGCAAACAATCAAAAAAGTAGGCGATGTCTTCTCCACAAACTGGTCCTGAACGCTGCTGCTTGGATCCTCACCAGAACGCCGTCCATCCGTCACATCACCACCGTTCTACATCAGCTCCACTGGCTTCCTATTAAATCCTATATCATCTATAAACCTCCTCTTGAAGTTTAAGGCCATTTTATAACCTCGCTCCCTCATACCCCTCTGCCCTCCTACACATCAGTATCCCCACCCGTCTCTCAGATCTGCCTCCCCCATCAGCCTGGCTGTCTCCCCAGTATGTCTGTCCACCATGGGGTCTAGAGCCTTCAGCTGCTCTGCCCCTCGTCTCTGCAACAACCGCCCCTGTGCTGCAACTTTTAGACGTTTCCCTGCTTCAACACACTCTGATACAAATGACTGTCTTTAACAGACTTGTGCAGACGTTGATGACAAACTGATGGTGATCCATTAACTTGAATCAGGTATGTTGAAGCAGAGAAACACAAAACGTGCAGGACTGCGGCTCCCATGGACCGGGATTCCCCACCCATGGTCTGGGAATACCTACAGTAAGCATCGCCGCTCAGCTGCATCTGGAAGTTTAACCTGAAACTGCGCAACAAGGAAATGACACACACATGTTCTACAGTGAGATGAGTCCATTTTTAAGCTTTCTTTATCTAAAACTGAGGTTTTAAGTGCCAAAAATAAGAAAGATAATCCAGCTTTTTATACACAATGTGTGTCTTCCATTTTCTAAATACAGTGAGGATGTGCAGTGAAGACATTGTAAGTCCTTTCAGAATTGCTATCAGTAATCATCTCACCTTCTTGAGTCTGCTTGGACTTGATGAGCTTGGCCCTCATGTTGGCCCCTACAATATGGGAGCTCCTCAAGTCGCCCACCCTGAACATCAGACAGAGCTTGTCATCTCTCCGAGAGATGACGGCATGTTTGGAGAACACCAACGTCTCTGCTCGTTTGTTTGGCTGCGAGATCTTCACAAACATGCAGCCAACCTGGTCAGAGAGCAGGGAGGAAAATCAAACAAAGCCTCTGATCACAACTGAAACCGTTCGTAACTGAAACATCAGCTAAAAACGTCCGAGTGATGCTGTTGTAGACTGAGCAGCAGGAACTAATTCACGGCAGCTGCTGCAAACACACTGATCTGCTTCCATTACAAGAGAGCTATTTCCATCACTCAATATTTAAAGCAGTAGTGACACTTAAATTAACCTCAGAGCGTTCATATGCACACTAAAACATCAACATCAACTTTATAATATTTCTATATCATTTCACAACTCTTGAAGTACGTGCTTCACTAAAGATACCTGTACCTAGATAATAAAATGTTTCTGTTGTTATTTTGTCCCAATCTTCCTGCCATCATAAAGGGTGCAAGATAGTTTTTGTTAAGTCTTATTCATTTTTAAATTCTCCAATCTGTCTCTAATGATAACAGGTCAAGGCAGCAGGCAGTTTGTCATTTGTGCAGAATGGGGGTTTGCATTGTTCTGTTGAAAGATGCATAAACACCCCTAAAAAAGTCGTTTTGAATGCATCTTAGAGGAATATTGCTCTAAGTAGTATTTAAGAATGCACCTCTGTATTGCGGAGTTTGACAAATATCTTCCAAAGTAATCTGCTGCCCATGTGGTTGACCATTTCAGATACCATCTCAGGGACTAAAGATCATGAGAATCTTGCCTAGTCTTGCACTCTTGTCCTTAACACACTGAAATTATTTCAGATTCTTTGAGTTGTTTATTGATGTCATGCACTGTAGAGATAGAAATATGAAAACATTTTGCAATCTTTTCTGAACCAGTGTTGGTTTAAACATTTGAATTCTTTTCTTACACGCTTTTGGACAAAGTGGAGCTCCTCTGGCCAACGTCGTTTCTCAAAGACTCATCCTTGCGTGGATACTGCTTTTGTAACAAATCGAATCAACCAATGCAATCACCGGCTGACAATTATCAATCAATATTTTATTTTATTTTACCTGGATACTATTACTAAACAGACTTATTTTGGAATTTATGCCAGCCTGAAATCTAAAAGTGAATGTATATTATATCAGAGTGTTTGTTTTCATTTGACAATGTCATTTTCCAAAATGTAAGGTCCTAATGAAATCCATTTAATTCATTTTCCCAGTCACTGTAAGGCTGATGATTTGTAAATATAGTCCCATCATCAAGCTGTCTGCCAGCGTCCCTGCTCACCATGAAGGCGTTGACCATTGATCCCAGTATAGCTTGCAGCAGCAGCAGCATGGTTCCCACTGGACACTGGTCAGTGATGACACGGTGACCGTAGCCAATCGTGGTCTCTGTCTCAATGGAAAACAGGAAGGCCGAGATGAAACCGTTGACATTGTTTACGCACGGCGTCCACGTCTCATCTCCCAGATGGTCCAGATCACCCCTTGGGAAGAAAAAGGAGGAGAATGTGTGAGAAATGAAAGAGTGGAGGATGAAAGGGTGGGTGTCAAATGGAAAACACACAGAGAGTGAGAAGAATTGTATTTATAAACCGTATGGGCAGAAATGTGTACACTGTGATTCATCTCTCCAGTTAAAGTTGCCTCCTCCTTTCAGCCAATTCCTTTAATAAACAGAAGTTATTCCCTTCATCAGAGTTAACATTGGTTCTGAGCCTGATATTTAAGCTTTGCCTCTTTCTCCACTTTTTTAACCTTTTTTTAACCCTTTTCATCACACCTTCCCTGTATATCATACAGATATTTCAGCCTGCTGAGAGTGAAACACACCTTACACAGCCTAATGTGTCTGATTATCACAGCTCCAGCCAAAGAGGAAGAGCTAATTAACAAAAGTGGTGTTAAAAATTGAATCTGTAACTTTTTATGATTTGTGCTGGTGACCAAAGATTTTAAACAACACAGATCCTGTGTGCAGTTCATATAAGACGGTCGGGATTTTACAAGCGTATGCTTATTAGATGTAGCAGACATGTGTGGTAAAACGATAATACATCATGATAAAACATTAACAGCTATTTACCTTCTTGCCAGAAGTTTTATGCTACGATTATATCAGCTGCTAAAAATGATGCAGCGGTCAGGACACAGCTAATTTATTTAGTCAAAAATGACTGAAGATTAATGAGAAAAAGATACCAATTCAGCACTTCCTAAACATATTAAATGGGAAACTGTGTGCTACTACTGCCTGTTACACTATAACGAGTCTTAATCAAGTTGATCTTACACATAAAACAAGTGTAAATTCTTCTTGCTATCTAAGTAAAAAAAGTTTAAATGTTATTCTTTACTTTAGTTGTCATTTAATTTCACTTTGGATTTTTTTCTTTTTTTTATTAAAAATGTATATCTTCAGCCAAATAATTGTATGTATTTAACCTATTTAACCATAATTGTATTCAAATTAGTTAAGTTTTAAAGCTCGGGCGACTGCAGCAGCTCGGCGGGCGACTGCAGCAGCTCGGGCGACGGCAGCAGCTCGGGCGACGGCGGGCGACTGCAGCAGCTCGGGCGACGGCAGCAGCTCGGGCGACGGCAGCAGCTCGGGCGACTGCAGCAGCTCGGGCGACGGCAGCAGCTCGGGCGACTGCAGCAGCTCGGGCGACGGCAGCAGCTCGGGCGACTGCAGCAGCTCGGGCGACTGCAGCAGCTCAGGCGACGGCAGCAGCTCGGGCGACTGCAGCAGCTCGGGCGACTGCAGCAGCTCGGGCAACGGCGGGCGACTGCAGCAGCTCGGGCGAGTGCAGCAGCTCGGGCGACGGCAGGCGACTGCAGCAGCTCGGGCGACGGCAGCAGCTCGGGTGACTGCAGCAGCTCGGGCGACGGCAGCAGCTCGGGCGACTGCAGCAGCTCGGGCGAGTGCAGCAGCTCGGGCGACCGCAGCAGCTCGGGCGACCGCAGCAGCTCGGGCGACCGCAGCAGCTGAGTGTGAACCAGCTGATTTCACTCAGCTCATTAATCATCTCCCTGCTTCTATACAGTAACGTCTGGGACCAGAAGGGTGGTCAATGACCAGAAAGGCCATTGGTGCAAAACCGTGTTCTCAGAACAATAAAACTGCCTGTCGCTGAACTTCTTGTGTGCTGTGTGTTGCTGAAAGGACTCTCATTAGCTGTGTCCTGTTACACCGGACAATCCAGAGCTCAGTATCCTGCCCAAGGACTCTATGGCAGGTGATGGGGCTGGGGATCGATCCAGTGACGTCCGACTGTACCCTCTACCTTTGTTGGTATTGATTTGAGAATCAGGTTATGCTTTGATCCTGACCCTCAGAATCATAATCAAATAGTGTAAAAGCTTATATTCAGGAAAAGCCTAAACATCGCTCTAGTTGTGTCTGTGTATGTGCACTGGCATGAAAGAGGCATTATGGGCTGAGGGTTTTTACTTTATACCTGCATCATATGATAGTCGCTAATAACAATGACCACTCACTCAAACTGTCATAGTTTCAAATGTGCGTCTTTACAACTGGCTGCTCTTCACGTGCTCTTTTTTGAATCTTAAACTAATATCTCATCTAATATGCTCTGGCATTGTGACTGATACACTGCTGCAGTATTGAGACATACTGAGTCATGATTCAATGGGGAAATAAGCAAAGTAGATGCAAATCTTGCAAGGAGAGCAGGTGGAGGTAGTATAAACGAGGTCTTCCCAAAAACTGGTCAAAGATGTCTTAACATGAACAAAGATTCGTTTTCCCAGGTTTCATTAATGCCTTGAAAAGACTATAAAATCCAGTTCAAATCCAATGACACTTGCTGTGATTAGGATCCTGTGGAGAATCAGTCACATGGTGCTTACCTACAGTAGGCTATGAGGTACCAGATGGCCCCAAAGAAGAGCCATGTGACAGCGTAGGCCATGACGAAGACAAAGAGCGAGCAGCGCCAGTTGAGGTCCACAAGAGTGGTGAAGATGTCTGTCAGGTAGCGGTAAGTCTCCCTCATGTTGCCGTGCTGCACATTGCAGCGACCGTTCTTCTCCACGTAGCGCTGTCTCTTGCGCCGGGCTCGAGCTGGTGGACGGAACAAGTGGAAAGAAAGACACGAGTGACACAGTGAGATTGAACTAAACTATGTCTGGCTGGGAAAGGGAGACCTCGCATCGTATGGAGAAGTGCAGATGCTTTTTCGTGACTTTCTTTTAACATTTAACACAGTTCTTCTTGAATAACTCTGTTTCATTACCCTTCTTCAAAGAAACACTTTTAAAAATACTTGGCACACAAATGCAACTTCTGCCTTTCGAAATTTGTAAAAAGTTTTCTGTTTGAAGCTCCAACTTTGACTTCTTTCAATGGATAGAAGAGTCAGATGAATGGAAGACGGATAAAGGGAGGTGCCAGTAGACGAAACTCCTTAGAGAGCAGAGAAGGAAGAACACAAATGAAAAGAGACAGTTGAGGAGAATAGAGCAGATTAAGTGCGACAGGAAGGTAGCTGATGATGTTGCTTTAAAGAGAATCCCTTTCTTTTATTTTTCTTTTTTTTTAAACAAAGTGTGCACTGAATTGCAGGCAGGATAGAAAACTTTCTGTTTACTTAAGTTGTTAAAACTGAATATGAATAAAGTTCCCTTTTCTATTTTGCATTCCATGGTATTTTACGAAGTAGACGTTTAAAGGGTTTTATTTTGTTGCTGAATGTCATTGCAGCTGAACTGTAAGTGATGTCAAGTCATCGGTTATCTACAAACGAAGACATCAACCACAATACTCTCGTAAACTGCACATTTCCACATATGTTGTTGCATTTCTTTTTCATTTTTTAAGGACATACAGTAAAATCTGGAGCACATTATAAACATTTAATTTAAGGAAAATGTGCACATGATTGTCAAAATATTGTTCATTGATCTAGGACATAATACAGTTTAGTCCAAAAGTACCACGAACTTACTACAGCAGGAAAGAGATGGAGCCAGTCCAGCAGTGAAAACGACGTCTCATGTTGCCCAAACCACTCTTTCACGATTTAAGTCCAATTATTGCTGGCACTGTCATCTTGAAACATGTTTATGCCAGCAGGGAAAGCAGAAATCTTTGGAAGAACTTCTTCATTTTTGTCCTAAGCTTAAAGAATTTCAGTCAAGAAATGATCTTACGCCATTGGCAGATATTTTTACCTCAAAATGAGACAATTTGACTGGATTTAGGAATATTAGGCTTATTTCTAGAGGGGCTGTTTTTGCAGTTTAAACATAGTTTAATGTTTAATGAGATAAACAATTCTCAGAATGTTAGGGTTTTTTTTTTGTTGTTTGTTTTTTTTCTTCTTAGTTGGTTTGTTTGCTTACTGCAAGCCAATAAGCTGAATCTTTTTTAACGCAGTCATGTATTTTCTAGGATCAGTGGATGTCTCATCCTGCATGGTTATTTAAGGAAAGAGAAGTTCTTCACTAACTTGCTGCCAGGTGAATCACTTTCATCACTGCGGTTCTTTTCCAGTGGAAGGTTCTTAGCTTTTTGCTTTGTTAAAACCAGTATTTTTCTTTAGTCAGGCAACATTCAGCCTGAATGAAGGTCCTCTAGAGCAGCCAATATTGATTATTTTTGATGAAACTGACTTACCATCCTAAAATGGAGGACAGTAGAGGACAGGCAGCCACACTCACTCACCCCATCCAAATCGTCCCCTCTCCTTCTCCGTCCCCTGGGTCTTCTTCCTATGCTGATTGGCTTTGGCCTCCTGCTCGGCCAGCTTGGCCTGGAACGACCTGTTGACCTTAGCGGAGGTTGGAGGGGAAGGAGTTGTCTCTGTGGTGACGACGTGGCCCAGCTCCTCTGATAGGTTGAAGACCCCCGTGGAGGCAGTGGCTTCAGTGGCCACTTCAACTTCTTCCCCTTCTTCCTTTTCCTCCACAGGGAGCGCGAGAGAGTCAGGACGGGAGGGAAAGACAGAGTTCTCCAGCGCCATGGCCTTTTTATCTGTGTGTGCGTGTGCGTCTGGGTGTGTGTGTGTGTGTGTGTGTGTGTGTGTGTGTGTGTGTGTGTGTGTGGGTCGATTAGTGTTATTGATTTCCTTCCTATGGTAGACTGTATCCAGTGGCTATTGATGGGACCATTTGTTTGCTTGACTGAAGCCTGGAATAAAGAAGAGGAACACAATGATCAAATTAAATCACAGCATTGATTTGCTGTTCTCAGCGACAAAGAATTAGCTGCAGAGGCTTCCATTCCTTAACTTTCTTTTTCAATCCTTCTAAAAACGTGTATTTTCTTGTCTTTTCTGTGGCAATTACAAATGTACCATATAATAAGATGCCCCCTCTTGGCCTGTCTCCTATTTGACACCTTTAAAAAAAAAATAAAGAATAGAACTGTAGTCCATATGATTGTATTCATGTATGTTTTTAATTCTGTCATTCCTTTAACTATACTCTTTTTTTTTTTTCCTTGAATGACAACCTAATTGTGGAGCACAGCTGTTCATATGCATATTAGACCCACTTTAATTAAACAGACTTCATAAAACGCCCCGGGGTGTGCATGCGTGTGGTCTTTATGCGCGTGTGTGTGATGTGTGCTGTATAAGTGCACTTACTGCTATCCTAAATGTGTTGGATTCCTATTATATGACTGCTGGGATTTCTTACATAAGTCCCATAGAGGACACTCAGTTAAAACCGTACTGTGAGGCAGAGTGTCTCTGAAATATTTGCACAGTAAAATGGTGTCCAGGTCCTCTACAGCCTTGGTGTCGTGCGTCCATTTGGGCAACTGACGGATGTGCACAAGAGGAGACTGATAGTTGCAATCAAGATGACGCACCACGTCTGATGGATGAATCAAAAATAGCCTCTGTACGAGGGTGTCTATGAGTCAGACTACAGAAGCAACGCTTCTAAATTACTGTAAAAAGAGCAGAGAATGGAGAAAATCCTACCTGTTCAGCGTTGCAACTTGTAGATGTTTAAGACCTGGCGACGGGCTGGTGTTTTACCGTCAGAGAAGCGAATATCTTGCCCAAGAACGAGCCGGGGTTGGCAATATTGATTCAATGACACCCATTTCTGGTGTTTACCAGCGACGCAGCATCAGTCCACTCCTGTTCGTTTTTCCAGGAAAACCAGAATCAGCTCCGGGCGATCACTTAAACGATCGTCGTAACCTCCAAAGATCGCACAGCCCATCCACTGAATGATCAAGAGAAAGAAAGAAAACACCGGCAAAAACAGTTCAGCGGTGCTCCTGTGGAACATGTGTCGGGCTCTGGACGTGTGAAATGGTGGCAACAGGATAACCCGGCAGCTCGGAGAGCTCCATCATCTGTGCGTCTGATGGAGTCGGTCAGGTGTGCAGCCTTTGAGCGGCGGAGGATGCTGTCATCAGTCCAGCCCCTGTCAACCTAGGCTGCCTAAGACGCCTTTCATTTCCACAACAGAGGAGACGGTCGTCTCCCTCTGCTGATCAGACCCCGAGTATCTGCACAAAGGAGGAAATGCAAGGGCACAGTGGAAATGTGTATTATCAATAATACGATTGACTAAATGATCTATGTGTTTTTTCTTGCACATTACCTATAGTTACCTGAATAGTTTGAGTCTTAGTTGTATGCATTTTCTTAAAAAAAATTACTCTCAAAATCTGTTTAAAGTGGAAAATAACGTATTTACTCAGAAGTTAAAGTTAAAGCTTCTGCCCACACAGACAGGCCACCAGCACTCGTACAAACCTGCACATGCTTTATTATAAATAATGCCAGTGATCTAATTGAATTTATATTCGTCGCCTGCTGTTCAGCCGCCAGCCACTAGGCGGGGTCGTGCGTGTACGTGTTCACCGACCCCGGTGGACTCGGCCTCTTTCTCCAAGATGTCGGTGTTCGGGCCAGTGGTGAAGATCCATCCTGTCGTTCTCGCGTCTATCAGTGACTCCTACGAACGACGGAATGAGGGAGCGAGTCGTGTGATAGGAACCCTTTTGGGTAAGCAGAAAGCTGGCATGCGTGACTCTTCGCTTGGACGCGTGTGCTCGCGGTAAACGCGGAGTTTAGCACGTGGCTAACCTTTTAGCGCAGCAGCTAACGCACGCCGCACCGCACCTCACCTGACCTGCATCAGCTGTTTCAGAGCAGAAAAACAAACCTTCCGTTGAGGCGTCCAACATATCGCGATGAGCCTTTTATTTCCATGTGATTTATCAACCGAAAGTGGTCGTTTTCAGTGTTGTCTGTTGACGTTGAACGTCGCCTCCCGTGGTAGCTCCCCAGCGCTACGTGGGCGACTTGATCAACCGTTTGTCGTTTTTCTCGCTCAGGAACTGTTGACAAACACTCCATCGAGGTGACCAACTGCTTCTCTGTTCCTCACAACGAGTCAGAAGATGAGGTAAGCTGCCAGCCGCATGGACACTCGGACTAAACTTTGGGCTTGTTGACGTTTGATGTACTCGCACCGAACTGTCATTCAAAAGTTTAATTCGCACGAAACAGTCGAAGTCTGCGTTTTAATATAATTTACAAAGGCTTTGCTTTGTTGAGCAGTTAACCATTAAACTATACATCGACTTTGATAACTGGAATCTACTGATCAGATTCTCTGCAGTTAGATTTCAGTGACTAGTCACGTTTTAAAAACGGTGCATTGTCCTACGTTTTTAGGTTGTCACTGTAACAGCTTTTGTTGTTGAAGTTGAAGTGCTTTCAGAAAAGTGTTATGCAGATTCATGTTTTTATTTAGTAATGCATGCATGTGATCATCTCATTGTTGCTCTGTCTGCTGATCTCTGCTTCTGGTTGTATAAGTTTGTGTGAATCTTAATGTTTAATTTCTTTGTTTATCTGAAATATGTTGTATATGTGGTGGATATAGGTCAAAGTCGTTATTTAATATAAAGCTATGTATTGCAGCTGCCAGAGAGTGTCTAAGAATCTTTGTTTCTTTAAGGAGCAACGTTTATTTTTTTAATTTTATTTCAGCATGAAACACTATGTTAAAGGTGAGGGGAATTCTTAGCAACAGAACAATTTTTTATTTTACTAACAAAAAGCTCAACAAATGGCAGAAAAGAATCGGTATTGTATCTAAAAGACAAATGTTCAGACTATCTAAAAGATGTTGCTCCACCTTATATGTAAAGACCACCTGGAAGGGGCTACTGTGGTAATATTTTGATCACTATTAAAAAAAGTTCAAGTTACACTCGAATTTTTTTCACTAAGATATGATGGCGGTTGTTTCTTTAAACTTAGTCTGATTATTATATGCTGCATGTTGTCTAAATGCTAAATTAGGTGTTTAAGCACCATCTCTTATGGAGCGACCAGACAATAGCAAAAGTAATTGCATAGCTTTTTGTTTTTCTAACCTGCTGCAGAGAGAGGGGATGTTTTTAAGACGTAAAGATGTAACCATGCTTCAAATCCAACCTCTTTGACCACAGGTTGCTGTGGACATGGAGTTTGCCAAGAACATGTATGAGCTTCACAAGAGGGTGTCGCCCACAGAGGTCATCATTGGATGGTATTGTGAATAGTCCATGTTTATCATAAAAAAAATTGTTAATAAAAAAAAAAGACTATTCTTCAACCGTGTGATATTTTTCCTGACAGGTATGCCACAGGCTTTGACATCACCGAACACTCTGTGCTCATCCATGAGTACTACAGCCGCGAGGCCTCCAACCCCATTCACCTGACTGTAGACACTGCGCTGCAGAGCGGGAAGATGAATATCCGCGCCTACGTCAGGTTGGCTGATCTTTCTGTCTTTGACCACTGGATTGTGGGATGAGCTGTAGATTGAGCGTGCCCTCATCATTGTGTTTGTGTCTCCTACTCAGTGCACAGATGGGTGTGCCAGGAAAGACAGTTGGTGTTATGTTTACCCCACTCACTGTCAAGTACATCTACTATGATACTGAGAGAATAGGCGGTAAGGGGAAAATATTTCACTCCTTGTCTCTAAGAAAAAAAGTGCTGGAGAACAGGTATTTACTTGACTGTGCTTCATCTACTCCATCTTTGTGTTTTAGTGGACCTGCTGCAGAGGACACGTGAGGCTTCCAGTCGTAGCAAGGGCCTGACCTCTGACCTGTCCCAGGTGGGCGGAGCTGCAGCTAGGGTACAGGATATGCTGGCCACTGTACTCGCATACATTGAGGATGTGTTGGTGAGTAGTAAAGCCGGGATGAGACAAACCTTTTATATAAAATAGTTGAGTGAAAAATGTGCATCCTCTTGAAGTCCTATGGTTAAACACATATGGAGAAATAACATCAGGTCCTTTTGACATTTTTAAAAGTAGGCAAACAGAACCTCAGACCAACATGTGGCATAAAACTTCATACCATTTTATTTAACAAACACTATGCCGAAGCATTTATTGTAGTCAAGTCTTCTCTTTGGAAAACCATTAATTTAAGATGTGATTAATTTCAAAGCTATAGAAGTAAAAACATAATGTTTATTGATCTGTCTCAGTCTGGAAAGGTGACGGCAGATAACAGTGTGGGACGTTTCCTCACGGACCTGGTCAACAAGGTGCCAACCATCTCCCCTGAGGACTTTGAGAACATGCTCAATTCCAACATCAATGTAAGTGCTTCTTCGGTCTTGTATAGTTGATAGCACATGCCCGTCAAACAAGTCTTTGTAGCAGTCTGACATATTAGAACAATCAAGCGATGACAGGATGGGCTTAATCGCAGTCCTTGACTTTTGTTTCTTTGTACTGCTGTCACAATGTTTTCTCTTTAAATATGTAAATACTGTGTTTCATTGCTGCAGGACCTGCTGATGGTGACCTACCTTTCTAACCTGACCCAAGCACAGATTGCTCTAAATGAGAAACTGGTGCTGCTTTGAGGAGGCTTCGTTAAAGTCATTCATATTTAATTTTTGTACTTTTTTTTTTTTTTGACTGAAATTAATTAAAAATGTTTAACAGTCTTTACTGTTCAGTCCCACTGGGTTGTGAGTGCTGTTCTTGGTTACGTGTAATTCAATGAAGTTTATTTTAAACGACCACTGGGAAGATCATATTGCTAATGTCGTCTTGTGTTTTTTTTTATTTTAGACGTGCGACAACTCACTTTTTCTGCTTGGCAGCTTTTATTTTAATTATCAAGCTACACAGTTTAATCAGATCGTCTGTTTAATTTAATCTGGGATCTAAAATCTCAGTTTTTAAATCAAATGACTACCTTAAATGACATCTGTCAAAGTGGTTATACTTTATCTGATTGCCTTTTGTCAAGTTATATTTTACATATATCAGGATAGTGGAGAGCAATATGGTGTTAAAATATGTTTAATATAAGACTTTTATTTTCATCTACATAAATAAACATTTAATTTTGAAGCAGAGGTAAATTATTCAAGTAGCAGAATGTTACAAGCCTTTCCCGGTCTGGGCTGCATCGGAAGCTTAGTGCAAAGAGAGGGCATGAAAACCTCTCCAGGCAACGTGTCAGGCTTCAGCATCAGGAAATAAGCTGCTGTGTGGTTTTATTATCGCTGAGTTTGGTGCCGAGTCGCATCTTTGTCATGGTTTGGTTCCTGAGTCTGCGTTTCTTCCGTCTTTGCTGTGAGGGTTCAGGATCTTCTCCGCCGCAGCGTAACTCCGCACCGCGTAGTCATAAACGGAGTCTCCGGTTGATTTTGCGACGGCTGCCGCCTGCTCCGGGTAGTAGAGAGAAGCGCTCAGGGTCATCAGACCCGCAGGGTAGATGAGTCTCTTAATCCTGGAGCCTCTGGCAAGAAACAATCCAAGCAGACCGGTGAGGCCGATGATTCCAGCGCGGGGGTAGAAGCCCTTTGGAGGGTTCTGCACGTAGACGTAGGTATCATAACTAGATTGGACGACCTTCTGAACTTTGGGTTTAACTTCTGCGTATGTGTCCCGATACCGAGCCGCGTAGGGTTCCACGGACTTCCTGAGGATGGCGACATACTCCTCCAGCTGACCCGCTTCAGGGTTTCCAGGGCGAAAGTTCTGCCGAGGAGCGGTGTAAAGAGAGAGTTCGTCCCGGTTTAAAGGCTTCCTCACTTCTTTCTCCCCGTCGCCGACGGCATCGGCAGCATAAACGGTGAACGGCAACAAAGTCGGAGCTCCCGGCATGGCACTACCGATCACCTTCAGCATGATCTGTAAGGACGCACATTCACTACGGTGTCCGGAGAGAGGCAAGATTCACGACTCCGCCTCTCAGTTCAACGAACACTTTTGAGTCGCAAAGTGCGCGAACAATAAAAAGTGACTTTATACTGGATAAGTGTTGTTTATAAGAAGGAACTTGCAACAAAAGCCAAGTGAGCCATATATTTGTTTATTTTTTCTGTTTTGTTCTTTTTTTAAACAAGAGTCATACTAACAAGTAGGCTATAATTAGTTTTATTTACCCTTACAATATTACCTGCCAGGATATTACAATTTCATCGGTTTAATTTTTTTCCCGATGTCTGAGTTATCACATGCTAAACTAAAACAACTGAAACTGCATTTACGCGAATGAACGTGGAACATAATTATTGATATAACGAAATATAGCAGGGCTTTTCCGGCATTTTATTGTCACTCAAACATTTAATGTGTTTGATTTTGGTTTATAAGCCTCAACTGATAACTGTTTTATTATTTTATTTATTTATTCTTTTATTTTTGCCGTTCACGTGGCCATGGCAGCCACCGACCATGGGCGTCTCCATGGAAACCGATCGTCAACAGTCCGAATTATTAGCATCGTTGTTAGCATTTTGGTGTAATGGAGTATCTTGAAGGATCGTCCGTCCGGAACCTAAAGGCGCTGTCTGCTCTCTTATCTGCTCAGCAGGAGGAGGACGACGATGGAGACTGTGAAGTAAGACATAAACAAAGAGAGAGAATGGGGAGGATTTATAGGCACGAATTTAAGACAAATATTTAATATGATATTGTAACAGTTTAATGATCTCCTAATTGTCATCATTGGTTTTGAACTAAATTATAACAAGAGTTTATTTCAACAGAATGTGACAGCATGTGCACAACTGGGTCCTGGACACATTGGCCCCCCACCCAAAAAAGAAAAAGATGGTGATGATTTGTGTCACTTGAATATAACTCTTCCTGTACAGTTACTTTAACAAGGTATAAACTGATTCTGCATGTGTTTCTGCTGACTTAGTGTCAAGTGCCTACACAAAGAAGAACAGCAAAGATATATGGAGTGAGGAGGAGGTAGCTGAGGGTTCCCACTATGATGATGTGGCGGACCCACGGCCACAACCTGAGTAAGACTACAGACAGACACGCCGCAAAAAACAAAAGGGGAGCGTGATGGGGTCAAAGAGTGGGAAAAGCAGACAATTCATCTGAAAGGAACTCTCAGAAGCTTCTTACATCTGTGACTCGACAGTCCATGGGTTTCCTGTGTATTTTATAATGTGTGCAGATATGAAATTATACTGAAGCAGACTGTGGGAACGGAGGACCTGTTCCTGGGTTTAAGCAGAAAGGACCCATCTTCTATGTGTTGTGAAGGCATGCTGGTAAGTCACCAAGCTTCTCATGAGTTTTTTTCTTCATTAACAGTATTTTTTTAAGCAATGAATGCAAAAATACACAATAATTACAACAATAAGCCTGCAAGAGATGCAAGATCCCATTGTTTCATGTGAAAGAAGAAATGTCTGTGAACTGCATACAATCTTTGAGCACTGATGAAAGGTGTACCTGTTCAGGATATATATATATATATATATATATATATATATATATATATATATATATATATATATATATATATATATATATATATATATATATATATATATATATATATATATATATATATATATATATATATGTGTGTGTGTGTGTGTATGTATGTATGTATATGTATACATATATATATGTATGTATGTTTTTTTTCTCCACTCAAGGTGAAAATCAAACTGCCAGACACCAAAGCAAAAGATGTCATTTTGGATGTAAAAGAGAAGTTCCTTGATCTACGGACTCCAAAATAGTAAGAGATGTCTTAAAACATCATCTTTTATATTTAATTTCCTTGTGATTAAGTTACTGCATTTCATTTCAGACCATACATTTCTTTTTCCAGACATTTTCCCATTAATTGAGAGTTTATTGGTGATCTGAGCTTTGAATTACCCTTAACTTTTTGTAGGGCAGTCAATAACATACTTGACATTTCTAAATTTAAACTCTAGAGGATTATTGGAGAATAATAAAGGACCTATTTTAACATTGAAACTTATTTTTGTAATAACCATAGACTGTAGTTCTTCTGAAGTGACCATATTTGCCCTGTAAAGCGTTAACATTCTTGTCTGTCAAACACATATTGGGTTCCCTGTGGTCTTCCCATCTTTTTCACTTGTCTTTCCTTCACTCTTCAGCAAACTGGGCCTCCACCTGCCTCATCCCACCCACAAGCAGGAGGGCAAGGCCCAGTTCTTCAGCGAGAGGCAGGAACTGGAGGTGACTCTTCTGATGAAGCGGCCGATGGGCTTCATCAATATGCAGTAAGAGACGATAAACAATAGATCACAAATTTTCAGTGGAAATGGAATGAAACCCTTTTGTTTATGGACTAAAAACTAAAATAGATATAAAAAAAATGCTGTTAACCCTTTGTATATTTGTGCATGTTATTTGACTAAAGGCTATTATTATATGTGTAACTACCAACTGAATTTTAATAAATACTTTAGTTAGATGTGACTGGCCTATTATTGGGTAATTAGGAATGAACTTACTAAATGATGCTAAGGTGACCCCACATATTCTGTGCACGTTTGATTGCTTTAAGTCAAAGTTGAACATCTTTTTATTTACTGCTCCTCTTCAATAATTCACCATAAAGCACTACAACTTTCATTAATTAAATTTTTTTTGTTTTCTCCATTAAAATAATTTCTGTCTGTCTTTAATTTCTGCTTTTAAACTCTTATACTTTTAAATACATTATTCAAAATCGTTTAATTGAATTGTCTGACATGATGTGCTGTACAAATAAACTTGCCTTGCATAAAGGTTTCACATACTAACTTTCACTATTTATTGCAGGTCATAGTTAAGCAATTAAGTGAATATTGGAAGTGCTGCATCTGGAGATGAACAGAGTTGAACAAAGTTATACAATGATATGATACTACAACATTTTTAAGTGGGCCAAAACATCAAATCAAATAATGTCTTGACACATCAGTGTAACTATTTAGAGATTTAAGTGTAAAAACATGGTTGTCAAACATCTTGTGGGGTTCTTAAACATGAATAATATTTGGTATTGAGGAAAAGCAAACATATTTAAAGCATGACAAGTTAAAGTTATGTCTTAAATATCCAATATTCATGTTATCATCCAATGCAAGATTGTATTATGGAATAACAGAGGTATCTCATAATGTTGCTCATAAATGAGTCACTCATGAAATCATAAATAAAGTTACATCAATTGAAATACTTTTCTTGGTGGAGTTAATAACATTATTTCAGTATTATCACAGCCTATAGTTCAGGGGAAATTAAAGCTTCTACATTTGGCGTTTTAGCGATGGATATATCTTGTCTCCTACCATCAGCTACATGACCAAGTTGTGGCTGCTGTTGGTTTTGTTTTGCACTCTTTAAGATCTGCACCTACATCATCAGTATTACGTTTCCAGTATTTGCTCTAATAATACCTATACAAAGCTGTTACAGCTTTTTATTGAATGTTCCCTCATTTTAATCAGCTTGCAGTGACAACTGAGAAAACTGATTTAAAAGAGTTTTTAAATATTTCTGCATAGTGAATGAAAGAAAAAAAAAAGATATTTACTGCCTGGAAAGTAGTATACAAGTGCAAATACACTCATGTGTGCGCACCAGCATTAGAAGTATGTTAGTGGGTAACTGGCACTGAGTGATCGGTAACCCAGTCATTTTGAACTGTGATAAAGTGTCACATTTGACAGTATTTTGTTATTGGCGAATAATTAGAAGGTGTCATTGTCCTGCGTTGTTGAGGTACCTCTGTGGAGCGTACCTGGGTGTGCAGCGCCACGCCCCCGGGCGCCGTTACCGCAGCAGCAGCAGCAGCAGCAGCAGGAGTGGCGGCGGTGGTTCGATCATGTGATGCCTGCATTTCCGACACAACAATACAACACCATATCGGTCCGTTATCTCAGACCCGTCCCCCCACCCCCGCCCCCGCACGCCTCGCTCTCGGTATGGCGGACGGAGAAAGGTCCCCGCTGTTATCAGACCTGGGAGACGGAGCTCTCGGCAGCGGTAACGGCGGGCTTTCTCCCGGCGCAGCGTCCTACAGTGCAGCCAGCAAGCCGCAGCGTGAGTACCCGCGGAGCTCTCTCCTCCACCTGACTCCAGCCGAGGCAGCCTAGCCCGCACCGGCCAGGCTGCCTCGGCTCCGCTGTCGCGGGAACCAGGGGAACGCGTGCTGGGCTTGGGATTTTGCAGGGTATGGGTTAGACATGTTTGGCACGAATAAACGTCCCTTTTGAAAAAGGCGATTTTTCGTTTTTACATTAGTGATGTAAAGCTGTCAGCAGCTATGCTAACCGGCTAAGCCAACAACCGTTGGGTTTAGCCACCATCCATACATCTGGAAGGTGACGATGCAGTAAAGTTGTTACTAAACTCTGTTTTATTGCAGTTGGTGGCATACGTTTGTGGATGCAGTGTAATAATTTATTGGTACCCATAGTAATAACAAGACAGATAACTAACGCTTAGCTGGCTAGCATCCGAGAAGCACCTTATCTGATTGACAGGGTAGACAGCCAATAGGGAGGCTGCTGAGGGATGCTGCGAGACGCCGCTGCGACCAATGAGCGTTAACATAAGACTTTTCTAACTAGATCATTGGAAAAGGCACTGGATATGGCTCCTAACAGTGTTCTTCTCTCACATCCTGCTGTAAACTTTAATAATTAGAGTAGTGCACTGCATGTTGAATATGATTTTCCGGGTTAAGCACACACACGCACACACACTGTGATTTCATTCTGTTTCACACAAATACCTAAACTGTTATGTGTTGAAACCAACCCGGCTCAGCATTCCAGGGGTGTTTTTCTTCTAAAGCTCCTTTCTGTTGAACTCGAGACCAAATCTTATTATCTTGTTTACTGTAATGGGTTACTTGTCATGGGAATTTAGTCTTTTTTTTTTTTCCAATCCACTGTGCACTCTTGTGACTCTGTCCTCTCAACAAGCCTGCATTTGTCACTGGTCTTACTACTTTAATATTCATTATTATTTTCTCTCCTCCCTGATCAGACTTCGCTCCTTTCCCCAGCCCCACTCAGCCGTCGGTGCTTCTGGGGGAGGACCCTCCGCCCTACTCCCCACTCACCTCCCCAGACAGCGGCAGTGCCCCTGTTATCAACTGTAGGGTTTGCCAGAGCCTCATCTCTGTAGAGGGCAAGGTTCATCAGCACGTGGTGAAATGTGGGGTTTGCAATGAAGCTACGGTACGTTTCTGGAGACACCAAAGCAAAACCTCCCTGAAGAAAAAACAAACAAAAACATTATACATAATCTTTTGATAATACAAATGCTGGAGATTACATGTAATAAGAATTAGGGAACATAGTATTTGGTGAGCACCATGTTTGAAAAAGTGCATCATTTTACAGAGTTTAATTTTTCAGAACGGCATAACGCAAAGCTGGTTTAACAAGGACAGACTCTGGTGAGAGAACCGGTTTTAGGAATTCAGTCCACAATCAGAGATAATTAGAGTGACAATGGTGGTTATTGAACTTATAAATAATTTAGTGAACTAAACAATAACTAGGTTATTGCTTGGTCCCAGCCTTCTGCTCACGTAATAGGGAAGAGGTGGTACACATGATTTGATGCTTCTTTTACTTAAGGTTAACTGATTTCCTTACACTTCATTTATAAGAAGAACAAGATGTCAAGAAAAATGAAAATCCTAGCCCAAAAATAAATTCAAAGAAGCGAGAAGCTCTGACAGAAATTTTTTGGTTCAGCATAGTAGTAACGGTTTATGTGGTGTTTAGTGTAAAACTGCACACAGTAAAATATATAATTTATGTGCTTCAGTTGCACAGAAAACTCTAAACTTTAATTATGATGTCTAAAAAGTGCATGTTTTTCCTGACACTCTCATAAAACATTGAATTCTTTGAGATGCAATGATTTGAATATATCCTGATATATTGACTTGTATTCAATATTGGCAGTTCAGTAAATTACACAAAGCATAAAAACTTATTCTGCCTTCAAGATTCATGTAGTAATGTGACACAGCCTGTTACCCTAACTTACAAGCTTCTATGCAGGGATGACGTACTGCACAGTGGGTGTGAAAGTTAGACATAATTCCTCAACCGAGGAAACCATGAGTTGCACTTTGAATTTCCAGTGGAAAGGGAATGGATTATCTTTGTCTTCTGGTTTAAATTTAACAAAAAAGCCTAATTTGTAAAAGCACTGACTGATTTTTGAGAGAATGGTTTAATGATTGATTTTCTGTCAGTCATTCCAGAATCTGACATTTATTCAACATCCATCAAATGCTTTCACTTTGGTTTCATCAACATTTGGTAGTTCTGCCCGATGACATTTATATTCTATTTCAACAAGATTTGATCTGGGATTTGATCATGGAAATAATAAATGAAGGCTTCTACAGACAATTTACTCTGAAACGTTCAACACAGCTTGCTCCAAAGTAATTTATGAGTTCAGTGTAAGTTAACCTGGCGAGATCACTATGGTAACACTGAGACCGCTGAGCATTTAGGGTGCTTTTTGCCATTACTATGTTAAAACATATAGGGGCTTTAAGAATGTTCAATATAGTCTTATATATTCTTTTTTTAAGCACAACCTAGGCAATCTGATGATTTTCTGTTTAATTTTCACCAACTATATGGACACACCTAAGCAAAAAGTACTTTCTCAAAATTAGATTGAACAATCAGATTGACAATGGTCTTGGAAAACCAAACCGTCATCAGTGAACTGTGCCAGTTCACTTAACTTGTTTTTAGGAATGACAATAACAGAAAAACTCTGTTTACTCTGTTTTGTGAGCTTTTCACAGGTATTGCTACTTTTGTTTTAAAAAAAAATATGTGATATAAAATTAATCATACCTTTTAATTAGACAACGTATACAAAGATGAAAAAGGCATTTTGTAAAGCTGGAAGATGGGACCTATAAACAACCACCCCCATGATGTCCATATAAGGACACAGCAACATACCAAAAGTGTGAATCCAGCATGGAAACGGGTGCTTGAGCTCAAAGGGTTAAAAAAACAACACCTTTCTGTCTTATTTTGCTTTGTAGTATTCACCCGCCTTATATTATTTTGTCCAATATTCTGTTTTGCACCTCACGGAAATATAAACCTTTTATATTACAGGCATTTGTAGTTCACTTGTGTCAATACATAATATCTATAAATGAGTGATTGTTTAATGCAATTCGTGAAATCTAGTAGATATTAAGGGTTAATGTTGAAAGCTTCTTCCCTAGTGCAATGGAGGTAAATGCAATTTAATGTTTATGTCCTAATGACAATGTATCAAAACCTCTTTTTAGAACCAGCACTCTAGTTATGTTTAATAACCCAAGAGACTTGCAGAGATAACTAGAATTTGCTGAGCATAGTATTTATACAAGATAAAATAAATTGCATTATAGACAGCAAACCGAGATTTTACTCTAAATACTAGGCACCAATAACGATTTGCATAAAACAACCTAAAACCTTGGACAAATTCGCAACTAAATGGAATTTGTCCAATCAAACTCGTTTTCACTAAAAACTATAAATACTTGATCTGATTAGGTTGCGTGAGTGTTATGTTGAATTCTTTTCCATATGTTACATGTGGTGTTTTAATATGAATATTTAAGCCAATAAATGAAAATTAAGCATTTGATTAGTGCGACCTGTCCAGGGTGTACCCCTGCCCCTCACCTGTAATGAGCCGGGATAGGCCCCGGCAGGCCCTTATGACCCTGCAAAGGATTTAAAAAAACGGGTATGGAAACTGGCATTTGATTAGTGATCAAAGTTGCATCAGACATTGAAGGGAAAGGCTGTTGTGAAGTGGGGACAAGCACACAAACATAACCAACATATGTAGGTTTGTGCATAACATAGATCTCATTATGTTCATGCAGTAATTACATAATCATCAAATTACTGGCTAGTGACATGGAAGTTGTTAATGTACCGTGTTTCCTAAAAGCCGGTTGAGTTGTGAAAAGACTAGAAACAGATGCTAAGCAGCAGCTTTGATAACAAAGTTTTAATGGCGGTTTTGACCCTTAATGTGTCTCAGATGATTGGGATAATTTAACAGTTGGGCTGATGCCAACTCTCCATGTAAATACAACAGCAGTCGCTGCCACATTCAGGTCTCCACGAGTGTGCTTCACTAACCATCCAAATCAGCGTGCAGAAGGAAGTTGAAATGTGAGATGCAACCAGATGCACTAATACAAATAAATGATAAGTGGAGGGAACATATGTAGATTTGCTTGAGTGCATTCTGTCCAGGTTGTGTTGCCTACGTTATGCAAAAGTGCTGTCAGATTTAAACTGAAATTAGTTTGCGTTTCACAGACTGTGAAATGCTGCATTAACATACTGTATACATTGGCGTGCCGTTTTTTTTTTCAGATATGTTGTCCCTTCTGTACTATTTGTTCATCCTCATCCATCAAATATAATAGGCTTGTTTTCTACTCTTATTCTCATCAGTTGTTCTTCCCCCGTCTTATCTCTTCCTTCTGTGTCTCTCCGTCTCCCTCTGCAGCCCATTAAGAATGCCCCAGCAGGGAAGAAGTACGTTCGCTGTCCCTGCAACTGTCTTCTCATTTGCAAAGTCACTTCTCAGAGGATTGCCTGTCCCCGACCATATTGGTGAGCAATTATTTGCGTGTATCTTTGAGGATAAGTGTGCAGTGCTGCAAGACAGCGGAAGCATAGTGTCTTGCCACTAAGACAGAAGAAGTGAAGCAGATGAGGCAAAGTGCAGTGGGAACAGAAGTCTCTCAATTAAAGCTATGCTCCCAGCACAGTTTATATGCAGAGCTCAGTGGACCGGATGAAGAAATAACAGCTTCATTAAAGCAGCCACATTATGGGTTTCACCTCTTCGTGTCATCAGTTGTAGAGGAACTGTGTCTGTGTATGTGTGAAGTGTTTCCTTGATCCATAATTTATTCAGAGGTTTGGGCTATGTTGAAAGTTAATCTTCAATTTGATGCTTAAAAAGTCACAAAATCCACCCAGAATTTGTTGTGGTGCAGATGCAGTATATAGATATATATTTTTTATTACGTTGATTTTACGGGTGTGCATCTTGTGCCACTATTGCTGATTGAACTGCTGCTTCTCTTGTCCAGAACAGTCTTGTATGAGAGATATTAAATATCAGGAGTTTGAATATCATAATGTCTAAGGGCCGAATCAGCACACAAGGCTCTTCAGAACAAATCAGAATTAACTGAGTAAACTTTGTCATTTATGTATATTCTTCTTTAAGTGAAAAACAGATGGGGAAAGTAACACTTCACTTGTTTCACACTTTTAATAGTATGAGGCTGTTATTTTTAAAACACAAGGCTGTCAATCACTGAAAATGCATAGTTTTGGCAGCTCATCTGAGCATCATGCTGCTGCAGCCTGGGATAATTGGTAAGCGAGATAAAACTTTCTGTTTATGCCCGAGGCGTAAAGTGTGTTAAATCATTTTTTAAGCTTTTTAAATTTGTGTTGCTACATAAATGTTTAATTTTGAAGGGAAAATCACGACATCTATTGTCGTAAAGATCAGAAACCCATAATTAATCTGTAAATTTAGATCAAGAAGTTGGCCTCAGCGCTCAAAGGGCGTGCTGACTTAAATGATCTTCCTTTAAAAGCTAGTTATTTTTAAACCACTCATTTACTTTGATGTTCTCATGCACTTTAAATGAGGGAGAAATCATTAATCTTTGCAATAATTAGCAAAGACTTTTATCCACAGTGATGTACAGTTGAGCTGCACATTAAGTGCTATGTTTGCTTTAGTATATTGCCCAGAGATGTTACCAAAGGGTTCTTTCTGGTCAGCAAAGGAGGCAAATTAGTAAGAGGAGTAAGAGGAGTAAGAGGAGTCGAGTCCACTTCTGTTTATCCTCTTTGCCACAGTTGCACTAATGGGGAAAATTTGATCTGTACGCTTAGATGACAGATGCACGTATCCGATTTCATATCAGATTTATTTCCTCATATAAAAGAAGCCTGAAACTGATCTGAGAACATCTAATTTCATGTGCTTTTTAATGCCTTACACGTCCACCGGTCATATTCAATCCAAGCAACATTTTAGGGAAAGTAATTGGGTCACTTGAACCATGGCTTCAAAGCCTTAAAGGGGATCCTTGACGTGGGTAACCAGCATCCTTCCTGCTGGCATTGGCAAGACTTTTTTCATAAAGCTATGTAAACTCTGTTACTACCAAACAAAAATGACCTATTTGTTGAATTGATGCTCAAATATTGACAACTGTATTTGAATTCTTTGTAGGTAACGTCTCCTACGTTAAATACTCCTAAGAGTTCACCTTGTTTAGCATTCAGACCAGACATGCTGACTAAACCAGACACATCCCGGTGCTCCTGTCTGATCAGTGATTCTGAGCTACTGTTGGCGCTGTACGTAGTAATGAGAGCCTTGGCTGCCGATTGATTCCATAAAGCAGAGCTGCGCTCTGTCCTTGAGACAGCAGCTCCAAACATCACAGATTAAACTGAAGTGTGCACTTGCATGAGTCACTCGTGTGACTGCTGACTATGTCTGTCCGTTTCCAGTAAGAGGATAATTAATCTGGGTCCTGTTCATCCTGGTCCGGCCAGTCCTGACCCCCAGCCTGCTGGAGCCCGGGTCTCCTGTGGACACTGCAGCAACACTTTCCTGGTACCTTCTCTCTGCTTGTACACACATTTATTCACATTCAATGAAAACGGAAGACTTTTATATTACACTACAAAGCATTTTGTTATATTCTCTGTTAAAGGCAGTAAGCAACAGTTTGGCTCAACAATTTTCTAAACGCATCTTTTTAAACTTATTCTTCAGAAAATTGTCTTATTTGTATATTAATCATTGAATAAAAAACAAAGAGGTTAATTTTTGATTTCAAGTTAAAGAGCTTTGTGAAAGTAACTTTCCTGTCTTTTATATATTTATATATATATATATATATATATATATATATATATATATATAGATATAGATAGATAGATATATAGATATATATATATATATATATATATAGATATATATATATATATATATATATATATAGATATATATATATATATATATATATATATATATATATATATATATATATATATATATATATAAAAGTTGTGGGAGAGAAATGGGCACTATTTTCTATTAACACGTGAACTAGAAGATGTAGTAAGTGGACCTATTTCCATTAGCGCATAAATCTGCCTCCTCACAGTTCCAGTGCATTTATGCTGCTATGTTGTCAGTTCTGTGAAAGTTAATTGCCACAACAGAAATCTGCCTTGTTTTTGTTGGAGCTGTAGAGAAAACAGCAGAACATATTTAGAAATTCATTGCTGTCTGAAGCTTTCTTAGACCTCAGCAAAGGATGAAGCATGTTTGAGAAGGGAGAAGAAAGAGGGGAGAGCCTGTCCATCCATCTTTACTTAAATCACCATTCGATTTTTCAAGGATGTCTGATTCTCATTTATGGGGAAAGTGAAATCTGTCAGATTAAAGCCATCTGAAAATAAATGAATCTATGTATTTTTTTAAAATTACTGCTTGCATGTCAAGCAAACATTTATTTTTTTCTCTAACCTCTACTCGTGTGTACTGTACAGTATATTGATACATCTGAATATAGGTCAGTTCACTTCAGTAATACTTTAATAATCCCTGAAGGTAAATAATACGTTTATACGAGTACGTAAGGCTGCGAGTCGTTACTATGATAACGTTTGTTTACCAGAAAACGCGGTCAGAAACAGCAACTGAAACATTTGTTAAGAAAGAGGCTCAACAACAGTCGCTCAGTCTAAAAGTAAGATGTCTTTGGCTTATAAATGTGTCTCTGACATCTGTGTTTTGATTTGATTTGTACTTGCATGTAAAAGCCGGCTGCAGCTCTGCAGCGTGCAGAGGTCTGAGAGAGGAAAAGTGAATGCTGCTGTTACTGGGGCTGTTTTGGTGACATTCCTCAGCACAATTCAGCCACGTGACACATCCAATATGTCCAATGTGTCCAATATGTCACAGCGCACAAGGTGGAAATGGGTTTTGTGGTCCTATCTCTTTAGTCCAGATCTTTTTGGTGGAAGTGGGCACCATATGCTGCAGACTAAAGATGAGAAGGACTTTACAGACTGTTATCAATAAAATGTCCAAAAGACAGGCTCTGCGATGGTATCGGTCGTACCACTGCCCTTAGGACAGTTAATTTTCTCAATGTCAGGGTTGCGGCGTGTGCTACAGGCCTGAATTACAAGAATTAATCTATAAATGAAGTTGACTTAACATGAAATATCTTCAAAAAATATGCAGTCTTTAACTGTCTAAAGTCAATGTAAATGAACGAACCCATGTTTCTGCATTATCGACAGAGCCCATCTGTTTTATGATTTGTGGTTATATGAAGCTTTTAAATGTATTGAATAAGTATCACAGTAGCAATATAACCACCATTTATAAAGTTCCTGTCTGGCTCACGGCCCCTCCTCACCTGTTTCTGTTAATAACATAAACCATAATAATATGTGACCAGTAAAATTCACGACAGAGAGCCGAGATCTAATTTGTAATTTCAAAAAGGGGATGCACTTGTATACAGACTAATTGCTCTGGTGGTTGACTTTTTCTAAAGTGACCCTTTTATTCCTTACAGCTGAAGTATCCTGTGACAGTTTCAGTAGTTCTGCAAGGTTGTTTTTTTTTTTCTTTTGTGAAATATACTGTAGCAAGGAAATTATTGAAAAGCCCAAACATCCTAGCTCTAGGCCAAGAAAATGTTCAGTTATTGCTACAGATCAATAACCCTATCAACTTTCTGTTGATATATTGCAGTCATTTTGTGCTGAAAGGGAAGGAACATATTTTTCGCTTTGCTTTTTTAACAATCCGTGAGACAGGTAAAGATGATTTGGATATATGGTGTAAGACAGGAGGCTGGTATAGTCTGAGAAAGAGAAGAATAGAGGTGTAAAAGCACAGAAGATGGATGCTGCAGGGTGTTTAAGATTCAGCAGGGCTCTTCCTGCCTGCTTAAAGACTGGGTGGCTGAATGGAAATACAAATCTGTGCCCCAAGTGGCGTTGCAAGGGAATCTGTTGTTGCAGATCTAGTGATGATGTTATCAGTGCGTCGCATGCAGCTTAACAATAACAAGAAAAATGTAAAGCACGCACAGTGAATTGTGCACTCTGGAGTTTACAAATATATCACTCCCAGTCAGAGAATGTGTGTCTGCAGCAAGAATGGGGACCACTGCACATAGGACCCAGTGCCGGGGGGTATTACATTCTCAATTAGTTTTTCTTTTTTTCTTTTTTTAATAAAGGCCGGCATTCGTTTTTAAGTTTACAACTTGTACCTGATATATAAAAGCAATTGAAGCCTTCACCCACATCTACTGATTAATTAATCATGGAAATGATAATTTAAAGGATTTATCATGCAAAAAGTGTGCACACAAATCCAGCATCTGTGGATGTTAGATTTTGTTGGGTTTTTTTTTTTTTGCAGTAAATAAAAGTTAAGATGTGCACTGAAGTCTGTAATATTCAGTTACTCTGGATGTAACCTACATTGCGTCCTGCCCTTCACTTCTCCTCCATAATTTATGGCCCTTTAGTTAGGTCACTGGTGAAAAACCTTCTGAGTAGGACAAACACATTAAAAAAATCATTTACACTGTCATTAACACCTTTTGTAAACAAGCCGTTTGGGAATTTAGATGCCAAGAACTGCATTTCTTTGCTTCTCTGTTTTAGATGAATGTGCACATTTTGGTGGTGTCAATGGCATATTTACATATCCTTGCACTAAGAAAATATATTTATTGTTGGATGAGAGAATACAAAGCATTAAGTCGAGTATAAACTAAAGCCAAAAAGATTTGTGTGTTAGAACAGAGATCAAAGTGGATTACATTAAATGTAATTTTACCCCCTTGAAGAGTTTTCATCACAATAACTGAAAACTTGGCAAACGTGCATCCTGCTTTCTGATCCTGCATCCTTTCTCTTTGTGGTTTCAGTGGACAGAGTTCACGGATCGGACACTGGCCAGGTGCCCACACTGCAGGAAAGTGTAAGTAGCTGTATGCAAATCATCCATTAGCCCATTCTGCTCTCATTGTACTTTTAAAGTTGGTCTTAACAGCTTCTGGCATGTAGTTAAAGCTTTGCCTCAAAGATGCCTGACAGGAAAAAAACCAAAGTGGGCAGGTATTGGCCTTGGAGTGTCTTTCAAAGGCAGGTTGCTTAATTTTTCTCTGAATTGAACCTTTTACATCGTGTTAACAAGATCATGTTGTTCTCTGACCTCAAATGCTGCAGCACATTTTTCTCACCAGCGTCAAAGCATTTTTCTATGTTAATGTGTACCTGAGGATTTAGCTTAAACTTCGCTGCAGTCTCTGCTCCTGTGCTACTAGTTCATAAGCTTCTTAACATAAAAACATAGAAGCTCATGTGACCTGCTGTAAAGCAGGTATAACCATGTGATGCAGTATTAGTTCATAAGAGGCTGATTTGTGTTACACAATATGATTTCATTTTTCATGTCATCTTTTTATATGCATTTGTATTTATGAGATTATAGTTTGATAATGTAAGTAAAATTATAGGAATAAATGTGTCATAAATGTGAAAATAATCCAAAAAGGAAATTGGACTGCTGCTACATATTTTAATGATCAAAAACAACCTAGTTTGTGTTTTTAAAAATTTAGACACAAGCTGAAGAAGTCTGAGGCTTCATCAGCTTAGTCATCAGCTTGGTCATCAGTTTAGTCTGTTGTCCATGTGAACTCCCTCCGCCTCTTTTTGCAAGATGAAAGTAGTGTTAGGATTATTTTGTAGTCCTCTTAAAATGTAAAATCACCTATTTTGCCTTGTTCATAATCAAGATGAGAGGACTGATCCCACATCATGCCACAAAGAGGTCCACCAGTTGTCCGTGTTGTCTACCACTGACATGCTCCACGACAGTGGTCATCTGAGTTTGTTTAATGATGAGACAACTCAGAGTTGTACTGGAACAAAAGCTTTCAGTCTCACAAACTTTGTTCTGATTGTCAAGTTGCCACTAGTCTGTAGGGTTAGGGTTATTGCCTTCTTTTTTGGAATCATCGTGCAGGTTAGTGCAGGCTGAATCTTCTCCCTCGTTTACTTAGGTAGGCCAAAAATAGTCTCCCCACGACTTTTACTATGTAGGGTATCAGGGCAACTGGTCTTAAGCTATTGAAGATGCATTAGATCTTTGTCCTTTGGCACTGGAAAAGGGCACAGTGTATTCCGCTGGAACCGCCTCCTGGCTCGGGCTCAGGTTGAAGAGGTGCTGTCGAATCCTACATAGCTGTTTGGTGCAGGATTTTAGAACCCTGGGGCAAACACCATCTGGACCTGCAGCTTGGTTGCGGTTCAGTCTCCACCTCACTGCTGGAGACCGAGGGAGAGTGAGGAAGTGTTCAGAAACCTTGGTGTGTCCTGATGGGGACAGCGTTGACCGGTTGTGTCAAGACTCATGACTGAGGTGCTGGATGAGACTTTTGAGATTTGGCAGCAAAACTGTTGGTCCAGGGAAGGTGTGAAACCTGACTTGGCGAGAGCAGGTGGAGAGAATGCCAAATAACCTTCAGAAGTTATCCAGTTGAGAAAAAATATGGTATTAGAATAATAATGCATATGTTGCCCTACTATCACATAGCCGTTGTCAATGGTAACATTGCACCTCATTTTCCTTGTCTAAAAGCCTGCTGTGAAAACAAATTATGTTATTGTCACGTGGCAAATTTAAGTTTCCAATAAAATCCTTTTCACATGCCTCTTTTGCAGCTCCTCCATTGGTCAGAGGTATCCCCGGAGGCGGAGCTTGTGGTGTTTTCTACTCTGCTTGCTATTCTGCATTTCCACTGCTGGGCTGATGGTGAGTCAACATCCAGATGAGGTCAAGATGTTGCTCAGAGTTAATAGACTCACTACAGTAACCACTTCTAGAGTTTCCTCAGTATTTTCTTATATTGTTTTCTTTTATAATGTTATCACTTGAATACAAAAGTGAGGCAGTAGCAATAGGCCAAACAGTTGTGATTTCTCATATATTCACTTGTCAGAAGCTGCACCTTCTGACTAGCCTTCAGATGTGATAGACCCTTGTAAGACAGGCAACATCTAGTTCATCCGTAAGCAGAGCTCATCTTATTACATCAGCTTCAACACCCACAGACCAGAAGGACAGAATAAATCTGCTTTGTGCTTTTATCCTGGTGCTCTAATTTAGACAAGTTGAATAAACCTGCAATAAAATGGTGTTATCAGAATATATCAGATTATAGTTTCATAGACTGGAAGAAGTGAGGAGTGCCGAAGTTTTCCCAGTAGAGTATCATACACTATATTGCCAAAAGTATTTACTCACCCATTCAAATAATTTGAATCAGGTGTTCCAATCACTTCCACGGCCACAGGTGTATAAAATCAAGCACCTCGGCATGCAACTGTTTTTACAACTATTTGTGAAAGAATGTGTCGCTCTCAGGAGCTCAGTGAAGTCCAGTGCAGAACTGTGATAGGATGTCACCTGTACAACAAATCCAGTCGTGAAATTTCCTTGCTGCTAAATATTTCACATTCAACTGTCAGCTGTATTATAAGAACATGAAAGTGTTTGGGAACAACAGCAACTCAGCCACGAAGTGGTAGGACACGTAAACTGACGGAGGAGGGTCAGAGGATGCTGAGACGCATAGTGCAAAGAGGTCCCCAACTTTCTGCAGTCAGTCGCTACAGACCTCCAACTTTATGTGGCCTTCAGATTATCTCAAGAACAGTCCGCAGAGAGCTTCATGGATGGGTTTCCATGGCTGAGCAGCTGCATCCAAGCCATACATCACTAAGTGCAATGCAAAGCGTTGGATGCAGTGGTGTAAAGCACGCCGCCACTGGACTCTGGAGCAGTGGAGACGGGTTCTCTGGAGTGATGAATGGTGCTTCCACATCTGGCGCTCTGATGGACAAGTCTGGGTTTGGCGGTTGCCAGGACAACGGTACTTGTCTGACTGCATTGAGCCAAGTGTAAAATTTGGTGGAGGGGGGATTATGGTGTGGGGTTGTTCTTCAGGAGCTGAGCTTGGCCCCTTAGTTCCAGTGAAAGGAACTCAGCATTTAACAGCTTGGAGCTGGCCCCTTCCTTTTCCAACATGACAGTGCATAAAGCAGGTCCATAAAGACCTGCATGACAGAGTCTGGTGTGGATGAACTTGACTGGCCTGCACAGAGTCCTGACCTTAACCTGATACAACACCTCTGGGATGAATTAGAGTGGAGACTGAGTGCCAGACCTCCTGGTCCAACATCAGTCTGACCTCACAAATGTGCTTCTGGAAGAATGCAGCTATAACAGCTTCGATTTTTGACCAAAGGGTGGACTGACGTCATATTGAACCCTATGGATTAGGAATGGGATGTCACTTAAGTTCATATGGGACTCAATGCTGGTGAGCCAATACTTTCGGTCATATAGTGCATGTACAGATTCAGATGGCAAATACACTTTGCTTCATGAGCAGCAGAGGGTGCAAGAGCACCACCAAATGTTGGGAATAACCGAAGCTGATGGCATACGTGCCTGGCATCATGAAGAAGCATCAGCATCAGCATGTGCAACGGCATTTCATATGCTGTAGTGAAAGCTTATCGTAATTCCAGAGCACTGGCAGTAAATGTCTCTCTGTTGAATCTGTTTTATTAAAAGAGTGTTTTAATTATATGAGTGGCAAAGGAGCATATAAACTATACATCTTTAGACATTTGCATAACATCAACCTTTTACTACCAAGACTCAACTGATTTAAAAAAAAAAAAAAAAAAAATTGTCAGGGTTTAATGTAATTATAAATTGAAGAACAGGTATTTTAGACGGACAACACTAAAGATTCTTCTCCACAAGAGCTTAAACATGCCAGATGTGTATCAGCCTGAGGAGCTGAGGAGTGACGGGTAAATCGTTAGGACCTCTGGGAGCAGCTTGTATCATTAAAATGTTACTCATCATTTACAGAAGACGACAAGAGAGAAAAGGTGACGTTGTGTATTGATGTGTTCAGGCCTATTTTAAATGTTTTTTGTTGGTTTTTTTGAAGTTCATGGTAATGTTTCCCTGTAACATCCTCAAAACCGTTACTGGAGGTCTTCCTGGACATACATGTGTTAAATAATGGTGTTTTATTTCACCAGTCTACTTGTCTGAGTCGAGGGAATGTCAAAGCAGGAGCTAACATTATTTATTATAGGAGGTTTTAATGCTCCTGTGAGGAATATGTTGATGTATGAAACAAATCCTTTGTAGATCAGGTTTTATTTTATTACTTTATAGCCATACCAGCTTTGCTCTAGTCTTTTGACTTTGAATTGGGAATTCATATTTCCATAGTCATAGGAAATCCCTGTGGCTCCTCTCAAAGTCACTTTTGCCATCTTCATTAAATATTTTCTTACTGAGCAGCTGTATTCTTAATACTTGATGGGAAAACAGCCTTCTTGCTCATCCCTCAGTCTCTCCTCTGTAGCTTTAGAATTGAATATTGTGCTCGTGAAAGAAAAATTCAGCGTCGCAGCTTCAGTTTGTTGCAAGTAGATTAAATATTACGTGGATATAAAACCTAAATTAGCATTTTGTTTCCCTCTGTGTTGAATGTGTTGTGTTGGACTTGAGACTTGTGATGATTAAGCACTAGATAGCAAATATTCTGTCGGTTCATCATCTTCTTTTTAAACCTCTTCTTTCTCTTGCATTATGTAATAAATTGAATGTTGATTAGAGGGGCAAAATATTTCACTTTGAGTTATATGAAGGGTTTTGAGGCTTTACTGCTGACAATCACTTAATCAAAATAAACCTTAATATAATATTCTATGGAAAAGCCCAGCGGAAACGAGTGGCTTCTGAAATACTGTGTGGATTAATGCTTCATCAAAGGGTAAGATACAAACATTAGCCGATATAATTATGGCTTTAGCTTCCTGGTCCCTTGCAGTTTTACTGATTTGGACTTGGGCTCAGTCATTATGAGCACCGTAACACACTCTGAATGTTGTTGCGGTTCCCTCTTACAGGAATGAATTCCCACAACTTGCTGTGCACTGTTGTTTTGCTGCAGGCTGGAACGTGGGTGAAGGCTCAGACCTACCAGGGCATCTACGCCTCGTGGGCCGTAATGCTGCTCCTGGTTCTCGTCACCCTGGCTCGAGCCTTCTACTGGGCCTGCATGAGGGTCAGCCAGCCACTCCAGAACTTCACATAGAGGCCCTTCGGCATCATCTGGCACAGCTCTGTTTCCAGCCTGCCAGGCAGGAGGAAAGATGGCTTAAAAAACACACACACACACACACACACACACACACACACACACACACACACACACACACACACACACACACAATATTTATTTAAATCCAACTGGAAAAAGAAGTTCTCCTCCTCCTTCCCTTCCCCTTTAGTCAAATGTGTTCCTAAAACTGGATGGTGGTGGGTGCGACTGCTCTATATCTATCAGTAATTATGAAGATCCGTATAGCCTAATGTACTGTTGATCTATTCTAATATTGTGGCCGGTGTGGGGTTCATTTTAACATTTTAACTCTTCTTTTTCTCCACACCCCTGTGCTGTTGATTCCAGTTTTAGCTTCAGTCTGTGGCACATCTGTTGCACTCCTGCAGCTTCTTGGACGAAGGCCATTCGACAGTCTTGTCTTAGAAATGAGTTTTAATCCCTTTTGTTTTGTTTTAAGGAACTTTTCCTTTCCAATCCTGATTTGACATTAGTGTTTCAGCATTTAACTTTTTTTTTTTTTTTTTTAAATCAAGAAGTAAAAGTCAGATGAAGCTATCAGATCGATGCCAGTCAAAGATGAGTGGCTTGAGAAGCCTCAGCCTCCTTTTGTGAATCAAAAGATCAAGTAGGTGTTGAGATGTCTGGAAAACTGAATTCTGTAGTGCATTATATGAAGGCAGACTACGATGTCTCTGAACTCAGTGTTAATGCTGAATTATCCCCCGTGACTGTCTTTGATCCAAAGCAGCTTGAAAGCCTTAAAAGGAGGTGTGAAGGAAGGATTCAGCACTCGCACAGAACATACCTACAGACACATGAATGCATACCATCACACAGCACGAGCAGGATGCTGTTGTAGAGCTGCAGCAGCTCCGAAGCTGGTCTGTCAAAGGCAGCCAGCCTCCCTCTCCAAAGACAGATGTCTTCATTACGTTGTCCTTGTCTCGGGTGATGAAAGACGGGACTTGAACGCCTATTTGATCCATTTTGTTGTTGTGGTCTGATAAACGTGACGTCATCACTCCTTTTCCTAGAACTAAACTGTAGCCCAGAGGTGAACACCTCATTTTCATATTAAATAGTTTTTCAATTGTTCTCTGTTTCTTTTACATGTCTTCACTTACAAAAAAAATAAATAGCAGGAAAGCTTTGCCAACCCCCCCATCCCTAAGACATTCCTCCATCTGCATCTTCATGCACTTTGACTGTCCAGACTCTGAATCATAACAGAAAATGAAATAAATAAAAACACTGATATCTGTCTCTGTAACTACAGAACCACCCGGTTAGATCTGGAGCGCTGCCTATACGCTTTCAAACTGTCTCCGATATTTTTTTATTTTATTTTTGTTATTGTTTCCCTACTTGAGCGTATTTCTGCTGCTGGACGTAGACGGTTGACTTATAAGTGGTTAAAACATGTCTGTTTTTTGTTTTTTTTCTGTCCCTGAAGATGGAGGCTGTTTCGGAGCTTTCTTATTTGTTGGTTCCAGGTGGGCCTCTCACCTGTAGGTCAGCGCTAAATATGTAGACGTCAGTAGGAGTAGGTTTATGCAGCAAATATAACCACAAACACACACTACACTTACATTCTCACTCAGTGTGAGTCCCATAACTTGTATGTGATTCTGAATGTGGTGACATTTATTTCTGTTATGATTTATGTGTTTTTGTTTGGTTGTAAATATGTGTTGTTCATGAACAAATGACTATGTGAATTATGTTGCACTCCGAGCTTAACACTACTGCTGTGATGGGCAAGTTTGTGTTTGTTGTTTTTAAGAGCGTTATTTTTGCAACTCTTTTCCTGTATTTAATGATTTCATTTACTACTAACCTAATGAGCCTCTGAACGCCAGGTTGTGTTGCAACCTTTCACACAAACACACATGAGCATATTCACAAGAACAAATCATGACAGCTGGGTTGTTCCTAAGTGATGACATTGAAGTGACTCTCACACAAACATGTGCCCAGATCCTTATTCAGTAGTGAGAAAGGTACACTGTTGTTACCCTGCTGGACTGAACTGAGTTCACAGACATAAAAGCGTCATAGGTTTATTATATACGCTGCAAAAGTGGATCACTTTAGCAATTCATTCTTTTACAGACTTGCAATGTTATTTATTGTGGGAGAGGTCTGTTGTGGAGTGGGTTATTCCACTGCTTCGCTCCACCACTGCTCCAAGGGCATTTGATTTTATTTCACTACAGTGATCCGCCACATTCAAACTACGGTTAGAGCATTCTTTTATTTTTAAGGTTGCATTGGGAACAAGTGGAACTCGTAGGACCGAATTTAAGATGGTTTAGGATTTTTTTTTTTTTTCTTGCAGTGCAGTGATCATGTTTTACCCGTGACTGCAAAAGAAATTAATCATGTTAATGCCAATAATCAAGAACCTGGCTGATGCTCTTTTCAGAGTTTGTTTACACTCGATTAAAGACATGATGACAACAGTTGACACGAGTCCCTTTTCATTTTTGCAACACAAAATCATACACTTGCATGCATTTTCATTCAACTTTTCATATTAATTTTTTAACATAAAAGACATGTAAAATCTGTGTATGTCGTACTGTGCATAAGTCTTAGGTTGTTTTTTTATTCATTTATTTATTTGTAAGGGACAGTGCATTTTAATCAACATTTCAGTTTGAAGATAAAAATGTGCCTGAATTCTTTTCATTTCCAGAAAGCTTTTTTTTTTTCTTTTAAATCAAGGTTTTAATGATAACCTCATTTATTTTTCAGTATCATTAAGATGCAAGCAGAAAATTGAAGAACCTGGCTCTCTTAAACCTGAGACATTTGGATCCTTAATAACATTAAAATTTTAATACTGACTGTTCCTTGACGAGTCATTTTGTTTTGATCATTGCAGTGTTTTGTGTGCATTTTAACTAGAAGTCCACTGATGGGGGGGTTTAGATGGCCAATGCCAATTATTAAGAGTTGGCTAATAAATGGGCGAGCTGTCTACTTCTAATATTAAAACTGACTTTTCTGTTTAAATCTTAAGAGACTGAAACATAATCATGACGGGTCTCTAAAGGTTTAATAAAACGCCAACGTTTTGATAAGTTTATGCCTTTTACTTCTGTCCACAACTGCTTTCATTTTTCACAAAGACCTTGTCCTGATAATTGGAACCACTTACTACTACTTACAACTGTTTTCTTACTGATTTTATCTGTTTATTCAGCTTATTTTGGACAAACATATAACCAATTATTCTTTAATTTTACCTTGTTGCCTAAAATTTCTTAATGCATTAACATTTTATGTTCAGTATGTTGTTTTGTTTTAGGTGTTTGATGCACTTTAAAGCTCTGAAAAGTAAATTGTAATTTTTTTTTAAATGAATTATTTTCTATTTACGAGCAGTTCTCTCTGCCTCCACTTGAAGTAACTTTTGACATCTTCGTGTTGTGTTATCCATCCTAACAGAGATGGCAGGTATGTTTGTTCAAAAGATGAAAAGAAAAGAGAAGCTACAATAATTCATAGAATGCGTTTGGAGATATTGTTTTTAATGGAAACCTGTAATTAAACAGCCATTCATTCCTTTAATTTGGATTATCGATGCTTATTAAAGTAAAGGAAATCAAGCCTAATTTTACTGAACCTGTAGGACAATGAAGCTTTTCGCTGTTCTTTTAAAAAAGAAGCCAAATTAGTTTTTATCTCCTCTCTTTTTTTAAGCTCCTTTTTTCTATTCCCACAAAGTGCTTGAAAGAAGCTCATCTCTTTCTCACACGACTTGGCCCCTTTCAGCCTCTTGAGTTTCATGCGGATATATTTTTTGCCTGGACACAGGGAGATGGAGGGATTAAGGACATTGAGGAACCTTTCAGAAACCACAGCTCCCCGGAGAGCAGCACAAACCGTGGAGGCTGAGACGCCCCAAAGTGGAGGGGAAAATGTTGGGTAAAAAAAAAAGGAAAATTGATTCCAAAACCTCCTGGTTTTAGGAAGAGGGTATCAGAAAGTGTTCATTTTATAAGGCAACAAGCCAGTCACTTTCACACATGAATTCACATCCCCACTCAAACTGCTCAAGGGCCATTTTGTTGTAATTTTATAGACTTAATTTGTCATTCATGAAATTATCCTGCTTTTCCTCCGTTGGGAGTGTAGCTGTCTCTGCTCTCATTTTTTGTTTTTTTTTTTGTTTTGTTTTATGAAACACTTCCCTGGCAGTTCTGCTGATGAGACTAAAAGTGGAATAAGGCAGGAAGGAGAACAGAAAATTACAGTATAAGCTGTTGTCATCTTATTTGCGCCTAACTCGGATCCCCACTGCACCGACTTCTGTACACCAGCCGCTGTACTGCACGTTTATTTTAATCACTACAGATTATGCTTTTTGCACATCGTTTCATTGCTTTGTGGCAAATCCAATCATTAGGAGAAATTGCCTTTTTAAATAGCATTATTTTTCTCACAGCATGATTTGATCTTTTTAAAATGAAGCAGTACAAGAAAGTCTAAATTTGAATACTAATGGATTCGGCATCTTTCACATTTGTGGGAGCTGCTTTTATTTGAAATACTGTGTATGATTTTATTTATTTATTTTTTATTTTTTTTGTTGGCCAAGTTTCAGATAAAAGTATATTAATAAGCTGGAAGTGAAAAAAGTATAATCACAATTAAGAAATACACAGTTAAAAGCAAGACGTGCATTAAAAATGTATGTGAAAAAAAACAACAGTCATCTGGGTAAATGTACTTAATGAATCAAAACTGAAATCACACTGCATAATGCATCAGAATGGCCTCTGGGTTGTAAGACATTATGTAAGCAATAGAGAGATCAAACAGAAACTATGCACTAAAACTTTCCTCCTGTCTTTATCACATGGCAAACTGCACCAGTTAGACTTTAAATGAACACTCAAATGATCACTGAACGAAAGTTTAAATGCATGAAATCAGTCTGCTTGCAGCGTACCACATGATTCCTGGAGCAGTTTGAACTTTGTTGACCCAGAATACTTTATTTCAAACTTTATTTACTAAATGCTTTCTTCCCAGGGTGAATTGTGTGAAAATATATGCGTGACAGCCGGAAATGCTTGAAACCATTTGGAGTATTTGAGTAGCAACAATTGCTATGAAAAAGAAAAAAACAAAAAAAGAAAGAAAAAAAAATGCATCCAGCCTTGCAAAATCCCAACATACAATAAATTAAATTTAACAGCTACAGCAGCTTGATGCAAAACAAAGTCCCACGAGTGACTGGTTCATCCACAGGCGAAGCCATGTACCACTCTCCTCTTTAAATATATACTAAGTTATTTTGACATTTATGCAGAGCTTGTTGTGTGCTCTGTAATTATGCAGCAGACAGGTAACAATAATAGGGTTTCCCTCTCAAGCGTGCAGGGGCCCAACAGATGGTACGTGTATCAAACAAGGAAAACATCAGGACGAATAGACAATAAAACCACAGCATAATGATAGAAAAATGGCAGAAGATTGCTAATGGCATCATAACAATAAGAATGACGTTTACACTGGAACATTATTTAACACCATCCCCAGAGTTTGATGAGTTGGTATCTGCTCCTCTGCTAGCCAAGCTTACCGTCGTCCCTCGAAGGTGCAGGATCACGGACTCGGCTGGCACAAGACTCAGTTAAAAAAATGAAACAAACTTCTTCAAAGTAAAGGCCTCGTTGTAAATAATGAAAACATTGCATTTCATTAGCACCATGAGCAACAACTTAACATCAAAACAATGCTCAAAAATGTTGGCACTTCAACACACATTGAACCATTTTTCAAGCCATTTTCAGTGTCTGAAATTATTTGTGTTAATTCACCATCCAATTTTCACTTTAACGAAAAAATCAACCTCTATAAACCAAACTTTAATCAAGAACTTTTTCAGTCTGGGTATACTCCAACTTCAAACCAACCATCCTCTCCACCAAACAGAGGAGCAAATGGTTAAACACCTGGGAAAATGTGTCATAATTAAAGCACAGTGTTCAACAAAGCATTCACGTCTGCACATCTGTTTTATTTCCAAGTTGCATGGAAGGGTTTTTCCTCCGCAGAAAGAAAGCTGAGTGCACCTGTGGTTTCCAATTAGCCAAACTGCAGGAGCATGGTAATAAAATGGCCTGGGAAAATGAGAACCTACTCAGTTTTGCACCTCTGCGTCATAGCACTACATGAACGAATAACCAGATGAATTAGAAAAAACAAAACAAATAAAAACTGATTGTGAGTCTTCATAATCATAGAGAAGGACACGGGAAGATTGGCGCCTTAGAAACAGAGCTGCAGCAGTAATCAGAGCCTGCCACAGCGCCACTAATCAGAGCTGCAGTGGTCACCTTCCCTAAATGATGCCTCACACAGTGCAACGCTTAAACAAATAGCTCTAAAAATCAGACAAGCAGGGGCTTCGCAACTGGCTTGAGTTATTGGTGGGAATCAGCCTGCTGTCATACGTCTGATGCAAAGGGCTCTGCACAAAATCAACCTCTGCATATGGTATATATAAAAAAAAAACACACACACACACACATGCAAAAGTTTCTTCTTGTTTTGTTTTCTTGAGATGTGAAAGGATGCCTGATGAACAGTGTGAGGACCCTCAGTCAGATGGGGCCGAGATAAATTAGTTTTTCGCTGGCATGAACCAGAACAGCCGCAGCAAACGCTCAGTCCTCACAGAAGCATGAGGTTGGGGTGGGATGTCACGATGCTGCACGAGGGCAGAAGTTGTCCGTGGTGATAACAGCGTGCTTCCATGAATATACTGTATTGAATTACTGACTGACAAGATGACTTCCAGTGTCCTGGTGTCTGGCTGAAGAGGAACATCACGATCCAGAGCACACTGATAAAGTCATGCAAACGTCTCAGAAGAGAAAAGAAAAAAATACCTGCTCAGGTATGACATGTGATTTAAATCAATCAGGGCATCTTTTGTGTGCTTTAAAAAGAGAGGAGTGACAACAAAAACCCCCTTCAGTAAAATGTATCTGAAAGTGTGTGTGCAGCCGTGAGCCCCAGCTGTCTTCCACATCAGGTTTCATGAATATCAGCAAGCAAATATATATTTACCTTTGTTGCAATGAGTTCCTATTGATTCCTATGTCTTTAAGATAGTAAATTTGATTACTCTTTTGTTATTTTTCACTGCAGCAAAACAATCTATGTTTCATTCTCACAGCACTTTAAAGGTGTTCTTTCAACGGAGAAACGAAGCGATGCTGCATTCTGTTGTTCTTCTAGGAACCACATCTTAAGATGTATCGTGGTCATGGGTTTATCTCAGTTTGTTTGGTTCTCTTTAAGTTTCTGGTTTTGTTTACTTGTGCTTTTTGGTAGTCTAGACTCCTGTTTTGTGTGTTTTGTTTTGTTTTCCCCCCGTTTTATTTTGAAAGAACCTCCCCTGCTGTGTGACTCCCTCTGTTCGCCAGTCGTAATTGTCCACACCTGTGTCTGGTTATGTGTTTGTCATGTCTATTTAAAGTTTCTGTCTCATTTCTCCCCTCGCTGGCTTGTTGCTGTCTTTCTCTCTGTCATACTGTCTGTTACTTTGCCGTGTTTCTGCCAGAAAATCTAGTTAATTCATTCCACGGGTTGCCTTTTGTTTTTTAATTACTGTCATTATTACTATTAGTTTTTGGTTCTAGATTTCTTTCTGTTAATTTTAAAGGATGTTATTTGACAACTGCTGCCCCTGTGTACTCATTTGGCATTTGGGCCTCCTCACTTCTTTCGTGACACATGGTTGCTGTTATCCTATATTATACATTTTGTAGTGTGTGTAGAAAGTGGTTTTGTATTATCTTTAATAAAAATTTAGAGCAATCATGTATTGCTCTAAAATCTCAATGTACATGTCTGCATACCATTACAGAATGACCTAAAATGATCTTTGTGCCTTGATACGACTACCATCATAGGGCCTGGCTTTTGGATTATACCATTTCATCTTTGGTCCAGAGGACACAAGTGTCCACTTCTCCTTAAAAACATCTGGAATCTGAGCAGAGGAAGTCTCCACTCTGCAATGATTCTTCGCAGATGACTCTGAGCCCAGAGATGTCACCACCCAGTCTGGGCAAGGTTAACATTGGTCTCTTGTTCTTTTTTGCATCACAACCATTTATAAATACAGCTTTGTATTAGAATACATTACAAATGTTTTTTAAAAGTAATTTCTTGTCCTTGTGGTTTAATTACAATCAAGATGGTGCCACAGATGGCTGCCTCTGTGTTTTGGTACTGCTTTACAACAAAATAAGTTTCCACCGCTATGCAGATGACACGCAGATATACTTTACAATGTCACCAGGTGACTTAGGCCCTGTACAGGTTCTTGGTAAATGTACTAAGCAGATTAATGACTGGATGTGCTGCAAGTTTCTCCAGCTAAACAAAAATGAAACTGAGGTAATTGACTTTGACTTTGAAGCCAAAGGAGAACTGATCCCAGGTCAGCACAGAACTTCAATCTATACACCTTAAAATAAAAACAACTAGGCCAAAAGTCTGGGTGTAGTGATGGACTCGGACCTAAATTTGGAAAAACACATTAAGGCAATAACAAAGTCAGCCTACTGTCACCTCAAGAACATGTCACGGTTAAAAGAGCTGATGTCTCAGCACGACCTGGAAAAACTTGTCCATGCATTCATCTTTAGTGGGCTCCTCCACTACCACACCTGGATCAGCCACACAGCTCCACACCACAGCTGCCCTCCTCACCCCTCACCCCTCACACCATCAAAGAGGGAGATATGAAAGACTGAAGCAGAGTTATAATAGTTTTGACATTTGTAATAGTTTGTATTTCTCTCCAGGAGATGTACATGTCCAGGTCCTAGAGACATGCAGCCAGGATGGCAGCTGACCCTTCTCATCGTGGGGACAACCTTTCGCAGACCCTCCCCTCCAGTCCATCAGGATCAGCCCCTCATGCCACAAAAATATTTCAAAAAACTTTCTCCCCCCACTGCAGTCAGCCACACAGACCAATTTGTTTAACTTCTTGTTAAGTAGATCAACTAATCGCACTGTGTATTTAAGTTTGGTCTCAATGATTTGCTGAAGTTAAAAATAAGCACCAGAGAGCTTAAAGAAAATCTGAGATGCGCTGACTCAGAACATGTATACAGCAATCTCGGACTGTAATCTGTAATTGTTGAGCATTTGTTCATCTCTTTTGTTCAATCCATCAGTCTTCTCTCTGTTTTTACCCTTATTATTATTATTATTATTTGCAGCCCAGCTCCATCAAACGACATAGTGAGTCAACAGACAGATGCAAACCTGCACTAACAGGGCTCCTCTTGCTCCCTGTCTCTGAATATTGCAGCAGGAGAAAAAAAAGGCCAGCACATCGCTAAAGCCTTGATCCCTCTTACTTCTAACAGGATTTGACCCTTAAGACTCGGAGCATGACCCTCATCCGCTGCAATACCATCATCTTGTTTAACATACACTCTCACTATTGTCCTCCTGTCTCACACACACACAGTTTGCAGACATGCATGCAGTTTGGAGGCAGCACAGGCGAAGGAGTGGAAACGCCACCGATATAAAAGCCTCAGCCCATCACAGCACTCCTTTCCATCCTCCCACACTCTTGTACCAACTATACTGCAAGAAGCAGTCCTGGCTAATTTTCCACATAAAATTCAACCTTGGTTGATCCAGTTAGATTTAAAGCCCAAACTAACTGCTCCCGGCGCTGCAAATGAAGAGGCAACAAGGGATGGAGGACAAGATGGAGGAAGGAGGGTGGCTTGTGTGTATGTGTGTGGGTAAGCTCGTCGCGAGAGGATGATACGACTGAGAGGATGAGAAAGAGAGAGAGAGGCGGGGAGGCTGACAGGATGCGGGGAGATGGAGGAGAAGAGATTGAGCAGGCGGCTAAGCACCAGATTAAACTCTGGGGTCGTCAGCTGTAAAACAAACAGTCCTTTTAGCAGGGATCAAGTATAGACTTAACCCCCCTCTGCCACCTCCCAATCCCTCATCCTCCTCATCCTCTATCCACACACAAACACACAGATCGGCACAGAGGAGATAACGCTACTTGCTGAAGTGGAGGAGAAAAATAGGAGGACAACACTCCTGGTGGAAAGCAAGGCCTCGTTCTTCTGTGTTGCAGCTCCTCTGAGAACCTGAGATCTTTCCAAACCCAGACTGAATTCTTCATTATTATATTTGAGGGATTTCTTTTCCTTTTGTGTTCTTCACCTAAGCATCTTCTCTTGGTGATAGACCTGATTTGATATCTGACACAGAAGAACCCAGGGGTTAGTTAGGCTGAGAAGGAGGTTTTCTCCATGCAGGATATTCAGCGTTCATATTGCATCTTTACAGTCTCCAGACAATGCTGCTCGCCTCAATAGTCATCCCCCTTAGTTTAAATATCTCTCATCTGGTTTTGCAATGCTGCCTGCCCCATCAGTCCCAAAATTCAATTTCCAAACTGTCAGCTTTTATAAGTTCCATGAAGACTCTTGCTTTGGTGTGCGTCCGTGTTTAAGTGCGTTTACTAATAAATGTCTGAGCATCAGCATTAATACTCTCTTGCTCTTTTATTTTGAAGTCCAATTGCAGTTCAGATGTTGAGAGCAAAAGCTCTTTCAAAAAAGAAAAAAAAGTGTGGACATTTTCACCAGGCCCTGCTCTGGAAAGGGATGAAGCACCGCTGAGCTTTCAGCCGTATCACACATCTTCATCATCTGATACAGTCTGCTCAGTCACTGAGGAACAGTAGATTTGCAAGCTTATCTTTCTCAACCGTGTTGGCTTAGAAGTTGAATAACTATACAACAGAGTATCAGCTGATGAAGACTGCGATGCGGCTGAAAGCTTCAGAAAGGAGGAACAAGTTGAATTGTGTTTTTCACTTTTTCCTTTTTATTTTATATATATATTAAACTACTGTTTCTCCACTCAAGAATCAGTGATCATTCTCAACCCGAAACACCGACTCAGGCAAAAACTGATATCAAAGAGCACCGAAAATTAAAATGTTGGTGACTAGTTTGATAATATTTTATTTACTTTTTATTTTAAATTATTTATTATCTGCAGAAATCATGATAAAGTCTGACTTTGTCAAATTGTTTTTCTGTGTAACTGAAGGCCAAAGTTTGATCATCATTGTAATGTGATTTTATAAACTGCTTTCTGACTTGAAATAAGAAAATAATTGTCAGAGAATTTGACATTAAAGATAGAAATGTACCGTTTCTCTTATTTATGATTAAACAAGTTTAATTTAACAACCTTAATTCCAAAAAAGTTGGGATAGTGTCTAAAATGCTAATAAAAATAGAATTTAATGGATTGAAAATCTCTTAAAACCAAATTTTATTAACACAAGAACGTAGAAAACACATAAAATGTTGACAGTAAAAGATCTGACCTTTTTCTTTCCAAATAGTAGCTGTTGTTGAAGTTGATGGCAGCCAAACATTTTTAAAAAGTTGCCACATGGCAACCAAAGGATGGAAAAAAGTGGTAATAAAAAGGAAACATCTGGAGGATTTAAAGTAAAGTTTAACAATGTGCAAAAAAATGTTTATGACAAATTTTTTTAGGTTATGTTTCACAGCATAAAATTGTAAAGTCCTTGAATATGACATCACCTACAGAACATAATATTATCAAAAGAATGAGAATCTGGAGAAATCTCTGTGTGTTGGGGACAACGTTGAAAATCCGTATGGGATGCTTGTGATATTCAGACCTTCAGATCTTCAACACTAATAACAGGCTTGAATTTGTAATGAAGTGCAAGTTAAACCTCGCGAAGGTGAACATGATAATACAACATCACCATCTTCTCTGAGCTAAAGCTCATTTAAAAAAGTGGAAAACTGTCTTGAGGTTTGACAAAACGATATTTCTTTTTTGCAAACCATGGACACCACATTCTCCAGCCAGAAGAAGAAAGGGATCATCATGTTCAGCTCTGTATCTCTGATGGTACGGGCGTGCATTAGTATTCGCCGAAGAATCAGATTACATATTTGGAAAGGAAACACCAATGCTGCAAGTCACATCCAGGTTTCTGAGCGACATCTTCTTCCTTCTGGCTTTTTCACAGAAGCTTCTTTCAATAAGCCAATGCAACTGCAAACTGCAATAACGCAAAAGCATGCTTTCAGAGGATAACAGGTCCCCTTGTACAATCACAAAGGGACCTGTGAGGATTGAAGCTCAACTTTAGGAGCTACAGAAAATTCTTTTGATTTATTCTGATCTTATTTTTGCAAATGTGTGTATTATCAGACTTAACCAACACACTGAAACCTCAAGTGAAGAGGCTGCCACCAACCGTTTTTTTAAGTGCCAATACATGTGACGAGCATTTTCTTTAACAGTTAATTGAAACAAGCATCACTCTTCCCTGAAACCATACCAACCTTTGCAGATTGCTTAAACAACCAAAGAAGAAAGAACACCTTTGAGAAGCTGGGTGGAGCATTACTTGAATGTTAATTATTATCTATGCTGGTGTTAATTCTGGGTTAGAGATTAATCTCCAACTACACTGGCGATGCAAATCATTTGATGCCCTGGTGTGAAACAAATCATTTGATGCCCTGGTGCCTTTCATGAAGTTAGATTAACAATATCGGTGTCGAAAAAACAATCACATTTTTGTAACCATTTGAAAGAAAATAAAGTGTAGCACCTCAAAGTGTGGAATAATTTTTAAGGAACCCTCCTGCTTTTTTTTTCTTTCTTTCTTTCTAACCTTTACAATAGAAAACCAATCTTGTGTCTGTGAGTTATGTGTGAAATTAAACTTGGGACTCAGGAGGCAGAAAGAGCTATAAAGTCTGGTTCTGTATATAAAAAAAAAAAATCAACACCTCTAGAGCTTAATAATTAACATGTGATATCTTGCAGAAAGGTTAAAATGTCAATTTGTAGTTAGAGGTAGAGTTATTTGCTGTTTCTTCACAGTTTATGTGTGCTCAAAACTCTTGGTTGCCTGGCAACCCGTGGTGACAAGATTCCAAAACTGCTGGTGACTTAGAAACAATTACACAACATAACCAAATTTCCATTTTTCCTTTTCTGTTTGTGCTCATTAGTGAGACTGGAGGAGCCTGAATTAGCATTTCTAAATGTGAATAAAGCATGAAGAGCTGCATATCTCAGTTACTAAGTTAGATTATTGTTACAAGGTCTGAAAATAACTTCGTCTGCGCCTCATCTCTGCAATGTCGACTTTGATAATGCAATGAAACTAATAAACAGACGTTTAGGCTGTAGCTGTATAAACTCTTGACTTACTACTAAATTAAAAAAACAAACAATAAAAAAATTGGAAACTTTGCAATTGCTTTGCTGATAAATGGTATGGATGAAGCTCTGATCGCTTGATCCTACCTGGTGATCAGTTCAATTTCATCCACTGTGCTGTTAAATTTGACATTTCTTTGCTATCCTGTTGGCTGTTGTCTTCAGAAGTTACCACATCCACCTCCATCTAACCCTATCCTCTGCATCCTCTTATTTCACATCAACTAACTTTATGCCCTCTTTCACTACATCCATAAATCCTCTCTCTGGTACTGCAGTCATGTAAGTAAAAGTTAATAACACCTGTTTTATCTTATGGGCTTATTGTGTGTAAAACTATAATAAAAGTAACTGATCATAGTGGATTTCAGTATTAGGCAAATAGTACCTCAAAGGAGAACATCTAACATTTTTCACCATACAATAATTTATTTCACAAAACGTAGCCAAAAAGAATATAAATAAATAGAAACCGTGGGTAATACAAAGTAACCCCGTAGGATATGAGAGGGTAAGTTACAGCTAGGTGCTCACAATCATCAGCCCTTGATGAATTAATCATCAGCTGGTGTGTAGACCTCTAAACGCAGACTTTTTGGCTCCTGGATAGTCTAGAACATTCCTGTCCGTGTTAACACAATGCCAAGAGAGAAAGCCATAAGCAATGACCTTACAAAAGCAACTGCTGCCATATTACCAGTTCAAAGGGTTATAAAGCAGCAACAAGGGGTTATAAAAGCCTTTAAAAAAAATGTTTGAGTTTGTCCTTCTACAGTAAGAAAGACTGCTCACAGCTGGAAAGTATTAAAGAGAGTTGCCGAGCTTCCCAGGAGTGGACTTCAAGTCCATCAAAACTCAGAGAAATAAAAAAAGACAGAAAACTCCAGAGCTCTTTTTCAGACTCGACAGGCCTCACTGCTCACAGCACAATTAGAAGAAGAGTGAACAACTGAGGTTTGTTGGAAGCTTTGGCTGGAGAAAGTCCCTGAAGAAGAAGATGGAAAACATGATTGACTTCTGCAACAGTGTCCAGATGAGAAGAAGGGGACGTGTTCGACCATGTTTTTCATATTGAATCGGACCGCTTTTTACTTTTATACAACCTTCATGTCACCTTTATGGTAAGGTTCTGCGGTTGGTAAGAGTTAAATGTTAGTTGTCACAGGGTTCTAGGGGTTGAGCGTAACCTCGGAGTTCTCAGGGAGCAGTAGTCACGTTTCATCCCAAAATGTCAAAAAGAAAAGTCTATAATGGAAAAAATAAATAAATAAAACCTTTTTACACTTCCACAAGGTAGTTTTTCAGGTGTGTCCATAGATAGTCCAGTAAAATGGAAACACTTTTCTTTTTTTTTGCATTTGCACATCTCTGGCAGCGCTGGATGAGTTGTAGTTTGTCAATGTAAAGTCTTCAAAGTCTAGTTTCTGCCTGTTTTTGGCATCGTTAATACGACGTAGTTGTGTTACATACGCAGTCATTATGCATTACTGCATTACATAAGGGCTTTGCCTTTGAATCATCACTTGGATCATCATCTGCTGCCGTCTTCCTCTGTTTACTGTTTTACCAACAGCGGCAGCTGCAGTTACAATTATTTGTCCAGGATGTTTTTCATCCGTCTTCTTCAAAGTCGAGATCTTCTTTTTCTTTGCTTTGAAGAGAAGTCTCGCAGGACGAGATACAGAAAGAGAACTGGGGGAGTTGTGCTCATACAAAGAAAAACACTGTTCAATAAAAACACTGGTCTCCCACAGTGGTTCCTTTGTCGCAAATTATCAATTTTCGTTTTTCTTTTTTTTGCAAAAATCATGTAAATCAATCTACTGTAGTATTGCTATGACCTCATCCTGAAAATTGCTCTGCAAAGCTTTTGTCTAAACCGTTGTCTTTTCCTGACACGAATAAAATAACTTTGGTCATTAAGCCTAACTAGAAAGTAAGAGAAACTGATCAGTGTCAAAAGAGACTTATGGAAGACGAGAACTAACGTGTCAAAGGTAGAAAAACAGTGATATCAAATGAGTCGAATTCAGGAAACCAACAGGCATCCTGTTACTATTCCAGTCACCAAAAGATGTTTATTTGCTGTTTTGCAAGGCTTGTGCACATTTCTACAGTTGTTCCACACAAAGGTGAGAAATGTTTAAACTATATGTATTTGGGACATCAAAAAAGTAAACTGACACTATCTATCTGGATATAATTGCATTTAAAAGGCTACAGATGACAGATGATAGTTGTGACAATTGAACATTCCCAGCTATATAATTTTTTTGTCTTCAAAGTTAATCTGATCATTTTCCACACTAGCAGCTTTGTGAATTTGAGCATCGATTTTCATTAAAAGTTTTATTACTGCTACATGTTGCAGGGTTATTGTCAGCAAGGAAAAATCATCTTCAAAGGTATGACGGCATCCTTAATCTTTAATAATGTGGTAAATCAGGCTTAATCATCGTTTAAGTTAGAGGCAGGGATAGAGAAGGTATGATATCAATAAGTATCCTCACAAACGCTTGAGTGCAGTTATCTGTGTGTGTGTGTGTGTGTGTGTGTGTGTGTGTGTGTGTGTGTGTGTGTGTGTGTGTGTGTGTTTGGTTTCAGGCTTTTTACATGCGACCCAGGGTCCCTGGGCTGCTAAAAGCACAACATTCAACTCAATTAGTGGCATGCATAATTGATAACTGTCTGGGAGAGTATTTGTATTTACACTGGAATTAAAAGCCTCCGGTGTCATTTATCACATCTGAGGAGTGATGAGCGTGTTCAAGGGGGGGAATGTATAGCGGTGCATGAGCGTCATAAGAAGCCTAAGTGGATTGCTGATGGGAGCTTCTCTTAATGTCTCGTTTCTGCTGCAGAGAAAACAAAATCAGAGCTAATCCACCAGCATTTTTTGTTTTGCTTCAGTAGTGCAGGTTTCATTTAAAACCCACTGCTCACTGAAACTACTCAGTAAACCTTTGACTTACTGCAGACTCCAATTATGGACCTGTTTGTGCTTTCAAAGCAGGATGAAAAAAATTGTCTGCAACAAACATTAGTAGCATTTCCGATCAATTATTCTAGCGCCTGACTAAAAGCAGTGTTCGGTCTTCTTGTTTCCTGCTCTAAATTTATCTGTGAAAAAAAGAATAATTCGTGTGAAATAAAGATAATGGGCTCGGTTTAAACAAATATGGTCTTACAGTGGATGTCTAACAGTTTTAATGGTTTATTAATCTATAATATCTTTTTTTTTTTTTTTTGGCAAACAGAGACAACTACTTGAAACTCGATGTCAACTTCAATAAAACGTGTCGCACGCCTCCTCCACCTCCAGCAGCCTCCTGCGTCTGTGCGGCAGAGTATTGAACAGCCTGTTAACCTTGGCCAAAGTCACTGCTGGAGACCGAAGCGCATCTGTAGAGGAGGCTCTAATATTGAGTTCATCACTTATTTGATCCAGCAGAGACAAAAACCTCCCAGTCACATTCGCTCAGCTCTGTCACGTTGGCTCAGTCCTGACGTGGAGGGAAAGAGTCTTCAACTATTCCCTTCCGAGTTAATTTTAGCTCTGAACATTTACACTCACCTGTAGTGATGGTCATTAGGTTTGTCACGCTGTTTAGTTTTTTTTTTTCTCTGAGAAATAGAAGCTGTTGCATCAAATTCAACTCTGCTTACAACAGCGTCCCAAAACACAGCTGGAACTAAGGATTAGTGAACTTCAAAGACAAAAGATTTAAAGACATGAATAAAAATGTGACTTTTTCAGCAGTTTTGTCTGGGAAAACTCCCAAAGTTCACAATATCAGCATCAAAATTATTACATTTATGGCTACTCATAGATGGATGGATAGACCCGTCTAAAAATACAGTTAAAACAAGTGTCAGATCTTTTAATTATTTTGACCTAGTCCTCCTAATTCTGCAACGGAGGGAGAGAGGGAGCCAAAGGAGATGAGGGGGAGGCGTGTGTGTGTGTGTGTGTGTGTGTGTGTGTGTGTGTGTGTGTGTGTGTGTGTGTGTGTGTGTGTGTGTGTGTGTGTGTGTGTGTGTGTGTGTGTGTGTGTGTGTGTGTGTGTGGTTGAGGGTGAGATGAGATAGAGGGTTTAAGATCCGGTCCATCCATCCCTCAGTCCTCCCAGACTTGAGGTGGGCCAGAAGACGAAGTGATCATTGTTACTCATCTGGCGAAGGTTTTTTTATTTTTATTTTACTTCATCTTCAATCAAGGTAACAGCACAAATTTAACTATCAATACACAAACACGAAAGTCTTTCTTTAGCCTTTACTTTGTAAACAAGGTAACTGAACAGTAGTAATTATTTAAATAGACCTGTAAGTCATCAAAACTGTATACTCTTTCCTGACATTTTGAGCTCGTTTAACATGAGGATTTCAGTGTAATACCTTTCATTCTTCTCCTCAGTGAGGTGGTAGTCAAAGGATTTATTGTGGAAATTGATTTGACTGTTTAAGCGCTTTATTGATACTTTGAATCAGTATATTAAGGTTTAATTTAATGTAGACAACAGATCAGTAGTTGTTTTCAATCCTTCCTAAGTATGAGGTTTTATCATAATCTGTTGACTTCCGAGTGTTTTGGAGCTCGTTTGGGTCTGAACGCCGGCCTAAAGATGCAAAGGCTTGTCCTCAGCTCCTATGGTTTCCTTTAAAATGTCCCAGTGGACCTGCAGTGATCGCGGTGAGTGTACGGCTGCATGGGGGGAAAAGGAAACAGTAAGAGCTGAGGGTAGTTTTCTTTTTCTTTTCTTTTTTTAATGCATGGATAAGGGGATATTACAGCTGTTGGAAAGAGGGTTTGTAGGAAAAGAGACATCATGCAGCGGGGGGTGGAGATGAAGAGGCTCTTTGCTTCTTCCTCTTGAGGAGATGAATTTTCAGCTTCCAGAGAAGATGCTGGCCGTCGCCGACTCACGGGGGAAGGTCGTCCATGAGGCTATGATGTGTTTGTGTGTGTAAAGGATGAAATAGTACAAAACCAGAAAAATAGTCTCTGCAGGGAAAAACACATCTTCTCACACTGAAGTCACAAACCAGGTATTAAAATAAATGTAATCTCAGCTATATTATGAATAAAATATTCATTTTAGCCATTTCCAATTACCTTGACATTTCTGAAACCAAATACAAATTTAAATGATTAAATGGAAAGATAATTTAATTGTAAAAGCGATCCTGAGTGCCAAACCTGCTGTGTTGCTGTGATGGTTAATTTAACCCCACATGACGGATAATATACGTTCATTTCTATGTTTCCCTTCCTCTTCACTGCCCAGGTGATCATAGTAAAAAAGAATCGTTTTTATGTGTTTTGTCTGTTTTGTGGCAGATGCAGTGCAGCTGTAGCTCTTCAGTCGGACACCTTTCATCAACATACTTGAACAGAAGTAAGATTGTTGTTTGTGAGCGTTCGCCTCAGATATTAACATGTGTGTGTGTTGGAGAAAGTTTGTATGTATGTGACAAGTATCACGGATCTGTTCGTTGCTGAGTGCATCATCTCCTGGGTCTGTATCATGAGCTGAAATGTAAAAAAACAAGGAAACAATAAATGTATGGCATCTTGACATCTTCTGGGATAGTCAATTTCCGCTATGGGGTCACTTAAAGGCAACAGAAACAAAGTGATTCCGTTTAAAAAATGATAAAATAAAAAGTGCTGCAGCCTTGCAATATTTAAAAACCCAACTGTGAGTTTTGTTAAATATAAGATTTTTTTGTGACTTTTTCTAAGCTTCCTCATTTCACACTGTATTAGGCTGGAAATTGTAATTGTCATCCAGAAGAATCTCAGGTTTATGTTCATTATTTTCATTAGTATAATATTTGTTTATTTGATGTCACAAAATATTTTACACTCAACAAAATATTAAAATATTATTTTTGTCTTTAGCAAATAATTTTTCAGTTTTTTACAATACTCATGCAAACAAACACAGAAATATATGTATGTATGTATATATATATAATATATATAGAGATGAGATAGAGAGAGCGAGAGAGAGAGATGAGAGAGATGGAGAGACATAGAGAGGGAAGAGAGATATAGAGTAGGAGAGAGAGTATGGAGAGAGGAGAGAGGAGAGAGAGACATACGGGGAGAGAGGGGATGATAGAGGATATGAGAGAGATAGAGAGAGAGAGATATGAGAGAAGAGATGTAAGAGAAGATATATGAAGAGAGAAGATAGAGATACGGAAGGAGGAATCTAGAGAGAATTCAGAATATAGAAGTATGAGATATATATATAGAGATAGAGATAATAGAGATAGAGATGAGAGAGAGAGAGAGAGGAGGATATATGGAGAGATAGATAGAGGAGGTAGAGAATGTTAGATAGAATAGGATGAGTATAGATAGATATATTATATACATATATAATATAATATATAACGTATGTAATATATACATATATATATATATATACGTATGTATTATATATACATTATATTATATATAACATATATATATATATATATATATATATATATATATATATATATATATATATATATAATATATACTCATTATAGTCCAGCTTATCACCAAATCACAGTGAAAGTCAAACATCATTTACCCCTAAAAAATCAAGAGAAAACTTTTTTTTACATTTTATTATTTTAATTTTTTCTGTATTTTAATGAATGAGTGCATGCAAACATATCTCAACATAAAGGTTTGAAGTGAAGGGAACTACTTGACCAACCAGAACCAGTCGAAACAACACATATCCCACCCACTGGTGGCACGTTCTCTTATGTTGACTGTAAACCCAACTATTACTAAATTACAACACGTGGCAGGTTTGTTCATCCACGCGTCCAAAACAAAGAAGTGTTACAGTAAAGGTACAGCCATAGCATGTTTTATTGATTGATGTTTTATTAGTTCGTAACCCAAACCAAGCATAACAGACAGACGGAAGATCTGTGGCGTGACGGTGTCACGTTCCACCCCTTCGGCCTATTTGTAAGCATTTTTAAACGAGTCACTGATGTACAACTTTATTTTTGTTACCTGTGTAGTCATGCTACGGTTTGCGGAGGAAAACACTGACACGCAACATGTTGGACTCTTGAAGTGGAATGAGCAGCATGGTGGTTTGATGGGTAACACTGCTGCTTCACAGCAAGCCGGTTCCTGGTTTGACTCCCGGCAGGGGTTTCCTTCTGTGTGGAGCATGTTCTCCCTCAAGCATAGGGAGAACATGCTCCACACAGTCAAAAACAGCAAACAAACAAACAAAGAATGATGTATGTTTGTTGAACTGGTGATTCCAAATTGCCCATGGGAGTGTGTAAGTGTTGTATTTTTGTGTCCATGTGTGGCTCTGCACTGGACTAGTGACTCTTTGAGTGTGTAACCCTGCGTTTCACCCCAGGATAGCTGGGATAGGCTCTGACAGATCCCCATCACCACTGGAGCCTGTCCCAGGGCATACATAAAGAACAGGCAGTATGGAAATTGAGCAGTTTCACAATTTTTCATCATCTATGATGCTTTCACAAAATACAAAACATGGACTGTGTTTTTAAACTGCAAACGAGTTTCTTCAATTTTCTTTTTTTCTCTCTCCCAGAAAAGTTAAAGCAATTTTAAAATGTATGAGTCTATTATGAAAATGCAGTATTTTGTGCTGTGGGCCGACATAATGATTACATGCTCTGGAGTGAGACTGCATTTTAAAGTTAAGTCCAGGTTGTAGGATGCAGTACCATATAGTGACACACTTTGCAAATTACAACCAAGATGAATCCCCAAATAATCTTAAAACAGTGGTGGTAGCACATAGTGGGTAGTGGGGCAGTGAGGGTTCCCTGAAGTGTCATGTTTTTATTATTTTTAATGCTGTTTCACATGAATAATGACGTAGTTTTGTGTGTTATAATTTATTCATTGGATCACCCTAAATGTTACATGTTGGAACTTCAGAAGGGACTCAAATCATTTAACAACAGATGGAGTCTCACATTCTTTCCTCTTTCTCCTCCAGCAGTGCTGTTTCCTGACTGGGCCTACAAACCAGCCTGGTCTCCTGGGTCCAGGCAGGTCCAGTTGTGGCACTTCCTGCTGGAGCTGTTGGGCCACGGTGAGGGCGGGGCAATCGGCTGGGGCGGGGAGTGGGGCGAGTTTGTTATCAGGGATCCCGAGAGGCTGGCCAGGCTGTGGGGGGAGAGGAAGGGCAAACCGCACATGAACTACGACAAGCTCAGCAGGGCGCTCAGGTAATGCTCAGCACCACAGATCAGCCCTTTGACTGTGGATGCGTATAAACCTCCCTCTCTGTGCAGCTCCTCCCTCAGGCTGATGCTCTAAAAAAAAAAAAAAAAAGTGCTCCTTGCCAGCACATGTTGTTCAATTAAAAATTTAAACTCAAAAATGCCCACAGATGCAGCACATGCCATCTGTGGGCATGTGGGAAAAGAAAACACCTACAGAAAGAGGAGCTCACACACACTATTCACAACGCCGCCTCACACAGGAAATGCTCTGCTTACAGATACTACTACAACAAACGCATCCTGCACAAGACCAAAGGGAAACGATTCACCTACAAGTTCAACTTCAGCAAACTCATCCTGGTCAACTATCCTGGATACCCGCCTCCACTCAGCCACCAGGTCATTACCAAGCCTTCACTCCCACCTTTAAGAAAACTCCTCTGCCTGCCATCATTTTAAGTCTAATTTAGCATAATACAAATATAGAGATTTAGGGAGAGCTTTGGAGAAAAATAATTGCCTTAACTGTATTCTTTAAAGCTTAAACATGAAATGTCTCTAATAGAAACAATTAGCTCAACATCATCATTAAAAATGGGCTTTGCCTGACTTGAATATGAATCATTACTGAAATGTTATCATTTAATATAAAAGCAACACACTTACTGACCCTCTAAAGAGAGGGGTCACAGTTCTATCATGTCCACAGGGAAATCAAAAGCTTAGGTTACCAACTATCCTTTGGAGGACTGTTCACAATGTTTAATTATATGATAAATTCTGTAAGAGCAGGGATTAGTATGAAGCTGCTTTGTCTGTTACGGCAGCAAAGTGCTGTACAAGCACAACCCATTTAAAAATGTCCGCTTACTTATTTGAAATGGAAATCCCAGTTTGGAATTAAACTACTTGCATTATACACTCTAATTGGGTTTCTTAGATATGAGTGGAACATATCAGGAACACCTCTCTCCATTAAACTGTGGGGCTCAAAGGTCTTCAACATCTGCATTTGAACTTTTTAGCCTCCTTTCAGCTACATCAGCTCTCATCCACCAAACTGTATAACCTCATTTCCAGTAAAAGATGAAACTTTATTAAAAAAAATACAAGTAGGACATAATGTATTTTAATTTAGAATGGTACAAAGAAATGTTTTAAATATTGTAATTGAAAGACATTTTTTGTATTTTTTTTTTTTAAGAATAACATTTTGAACCTGATGAAAACAGTGTTAAAGTTTGGACAGGATCACGTTTCTTTTAAAAAGGCCAATTTAGACTTTTCCATATCCTAACTAATTCAAAGCTGAAAATGTGATATTTTATACTGGAACCTGCTTACACAATACACAAGAAGCCAAGGACTTTGTGAGATCGCTGCCTCGGTCCGTAGACTGTACAAAATGTATGAATTTTTGACTTTATACACATCAGGTACATAAAAATGTACCCCCTGTTCAGTTGTAGCAGTGAAATCTAGCTTTGGATAACAAAAATGTCTAAGTATGTTTTTTTCTCCTGCATAGTTGGACATTTTAACATGTGTGTCAATGAAGATTTACTCTTCCACAAATAGTGGTCCATTGAAGAACTGCAACCCTCTTTACTTTCTAAATTGATAAGCCGGATGTAGCCCCTTGGCTCTGTCTTATGTAAGATAGACTGGAACTTCCTTAAAGGTCTTGGTTTCCAGGCATTAGACATTCCTACAAGAACTGGACCAATCAGACGACACTTAAACACACTTAATTGGGCTAAAGTTGACTGCACACCAGGGCTGCATCAACGTATGATTGTGGGTGTGTCTGGCGCTCTGGGTGTACCTTACTGATACTTTCATCTTACCATTAAATAATAAATCTAATTTCTTTGCCTGCTGGGTACACACACACACACACACACACACACACACACACACACACACACACACACACACACACACACACACACACACACACACACACACACAATTGGTGTTGGTCAAATTTGACACTTTCCTTCTGTGATAATCTTGACTTTGCGCGGTAGGTTTATTGACAATGCCGCTGATATTGAAAACTATCCTGCGTCATTAACCACACAAGCACGATGCATGCCAGATCCGCCCACTATCTTTGCCACTTTTCTGCAGACTTTTTCTGAGGTTCATGTCATCTCATGACCACTAAACCCAGTCCTATATTAAGGGGTTCCACAAGGCAGTAATCAGTTTTGCCTTCTTTTTCTCATTATTGACCCGCCCTCACGTACCTTTGTTAAGCATTCATTCTGATGGGCTGATGCTCAGAGTGGAAGCCTAAAAAGTTGAACTTTTTCACAACTTCTGATGCAAACAATTATTCAAAAGTGACACAATGCACCCACAATACAAGCAATGCTTGTTGTCACCCCACTCAAAAACAATACACAGCAATTCTGTTGATGCTCCAACGTTCGCGTGTGAGCCAGGGGGTAACTGAGATCTGCCTGGGGCAGAATCCTCGTCTTCTGGGAAGTGTCTTTGACAGTCTGAAATAAGCATGACTACTTTGTGCATTCATGCTTTTTGCAGGATTTCAGCTGCGCAACAGTTCAAAGATCTTCTTTGTTTTATATTTGTTGTTTCATAACATATCAAATGTTTTCAGTAAGAAACCAGTCTGGACTCCAGGCTAACTAGTTTAGCTCCTGCAATCTTTTAACTGCAGCACAGCAGGCTTTACGTCATATTAAGAAATCCAGCTCAGCATTACTGTTATCTTCACAGACGAGTGCGTTACCCATGCCGTGCACGGACCATCCTGGATGGTAGAAGAGTGTTCTCCTTTTTAATCTGAAGGACATGGAGGTTCCAGGACTTCCAATGAGGATTTTAACTGTTGGTTTGACGGTGCACAGAACATTTTTTTCCACTTTATTTTATTAAATTCTAAGTGACCTCAGGTCTAAAAAAGGTAGCTTCCCATCTATCCCTGTGGACTTTTTACAGAAAAGGACACGCCAATAGTTTTTTTTTTTTTTTTTTAGAAATGTTCAGTGCTGCCTGAAGGCAAGAGATTACAAACATTTAATATTGATTTCCAATAGACAGATTTGTTCAGATTTTAATATGATGGTATTATAAACCAAAGAGCAAGAAATCCCCAGAGTCTAGGAGACTTTTTGTCAAGATGCATAATTCTGCAACTGGTGAACTTTTACCTGAAACAGTCGCCACTGCGTTGTGATCTCATCTCCATCGTCACTTCAGAAACCCCCCTGGCATCGTTTTTTTTAAATCAGCTGTCATAGCACTGCACTGGGTATGTGCCACCCATGGCCCATAATCCAAAAACAAGCAGAAGAAATAACACTCTTAAATTTCAACATTTTTAATCATTTCTTTGCACTATTTCTAATCAAGTAAAGTCATTTAGATGATTTGCAAATCATTCAGCTTTCTGGGGGAGGGGGGGGGGGGGGGGGGGGTTTGTACATTTTACTCCGTACTGCAAACATTTTTATTCTTTTTCCCATTACTGTTTATTTTAAAAGAAATTAGAGTCTCACCGTGCCATCTAATGAGTTGTACATACTGTGTCGGATTTGACTGTGTTGCATGTTTCCATTTCAACCATCCTTCCATCTCATCCTTCATCTTTTGAACCTCCAGCTGCTCCACAGTGCCCCTCTACCCTTCCCTCTCCTTCCTGCTGAGGGTAGTCTCTCTCTTTGTGGAGGGACGGGGTCGGTGATGGACAGAGGTAAGATGGCATCGGTGTCCAGCTAAACTGCTTCAGTCAAAGAAGACAAGCATTCACTGTATTTACTCTGTGTCTTGCTCCTAACACCCAGATGTCAGGTATTTTCTAAATGTATATATTTAAAAAAAAAAATGCTATAAAACCCCAAAATGTGCTACCCTACTTTTACCAATGGTTCACAAATGTATGCTCTCACTTTGCAGAAACAAAAATAGTAAATTTTTGTCACATTGCATTTTAAAACCAGATGTCATATTCAACTTCATAAAAGACAAAAGGAGAAAACAAAGTGAGCTATAGTTAAGTCTGTCCAGAGACAATGCTCTGACAACCGCCAAACCCAGACTCAACCATCAGATCGCCAGATGGAGAAGCGCGATTTGTCACTCCAGAGAACACGTCTCCACTGCTCCAGAGTCCGGGGGTGACGTGCTTTCCACCACTGCATCCAACACTTTGCATTGCACTCTGTGATGTATGGCTTGGATGTAGCTGCTCGGCCATGGAAACCCATTCATGAAGCCCTCTGCACACTGTTCTTGAGCTAATCTGAAGGCCACATGAAGTTTGAGGTCTGTAGCGGTTGACTCTGCAGAAAGTTGCAGAAAGCGACCTCTTCGCACTATGCGCCGCTGACCCGGCTCCGTCTGTTTATGTGGTCTACGACTTCATGGCTGAGTTGCTGTTGTTCCCAAACACTTCCATGATCTTAGAATACAAAAACAAACCAAAAGAAAAAAATATAACAATTTCCATTTTCCTCATATTCATTCACATGTGCATCACATTTCTTGCTCAGCAGTGGTGCAAGCTGCAAGGAAACGTGTTGATGGTGTCTTGCCTCTATAATTGAATATATTTTAGGTGGAGAAAGAGTAACTGTCAGGGGAAATAATGCAACGATAAAGTACAATCTTGCCCTTGAAGTCTTGGCTACTTCTTAGTGAATAAATATGTATCTGCATAGCACAGGGAAGGAGAATAAATGCTAAAAATGCATTACAACTATGCACCTTGACCATCGTTGAACTGCATGTTTATCCAGGATGCATTCACTGGAATCATTACCAGTTTAGCAGTGCAATTTTTACTTATGTCTGATCCCTTCTGCTCCACGTATAACACTTATTTCTAAGTTTGGATTGTGCAGTATACTGACAGTGTTTTCAATGACTTTAAGACCTCCTCAGTGCATAGGGATTTCTATAACTGTTTTGTGTATTTTTGCTCCACAGGTCTGTGAGAGAAATTGCAGTGATTGACATGACTCTTACTCTGCCTTCTGACAGGAGTGCAGTCTCTGCCTCGCCCCTTCATGCTACCATGCTGCCTTCCGAAACCACTCTCTGTGCCTCAGGGTCTCCATGGCACCTTCCCTTTCATCCCTGCTCCTGCACGTCCAGGACTCAGCCTGAGTGAGCCGAGGGAGTCAGGTCTAAATGCTAATGCCTGGCTGCACAAGAGCCCCACAGGGTGGGATGTGAACCACCACAGCGGTCGGAGCCTGTTTGCAGGAGAGACGCAGACTGAGAGTCAAGAGAGGGGGAAGAGGATGGGGAAAGATGAGTCAAGATGAGGACACAAAAGGACTACTTTGACTCCTCAAATCAAGAAAAGTTTAATATTAATATAAGATTCTTTATTCGTCATTGAGCCAGCGTCCCATACAAAAAACAAACAAACAACATAAGACATGGGTAGACAGCCGCCTGAGGCCACAGCCAAAAGGTCGGCGTAGCCCTGTTCATTAGATAAGAAAAAGGGTGACCGAAAGAGGGAGGAAGGAAAAAAAATGCATCTCCCACACTATGTCCTGTCAGAGGAGACAGTGTGAGATTACAAAAAAAACCCCACCTCAGCACAAAAGCGTACTCAGATAACATCATACCGACTAGCATACGTGGAGGGGGTGATGGTGGGGGTGGGGTGGGGGGGACTCCCAGCACACGCAGCCTTCATGGCGCAGCGCATCAAACCCAGGTTGCTGTACTGGGGGAATGAGAGCCAGCGAAGGATCTCTCACACATTCTCTCTTCTTAAAAATGTTTATAACTCACTGCCTGTGATTTTAAATATACAGTTTTTTGCATCTATTTATTGAGTTGGATTTTGATGTGTTTTTATGAACAGAAATATTGTCAGACTGCTTTTCTTCTGCCAGAACCTCATGGCCCAGAAGGGGAACTGCACTTGTAAACAAATAACAACATGGGATTTGTGGTTGGATAAATAAAGCAGTGCATTTCTCTTACATTATTTAGCTGTTTGTCTTGCATTTCAGTCCCATACTCCAGGCTTCATAAAAATGACAAGACCCCCCCATAAATTATGCATTCAAACATACGCTGAGACATTTTCATGAAAAGGCCTTCATGTCATGTTTACGCCACTGTCTGCAGTTACTCCTCCGACGCAAAAGATGGCAGTACAACGTTTGAGGTACCACAAATCTCGGCGAGTAAAACTGAGAACTCACTCTGATGCTTTTTTGGTGTACCACAACAGTAGTTTTAAAATATTTCCGTTGTGGCACTTTCCTCCAAAAGCATAGTCATAAAAACGCGTGACAGGTGTGTTTGGGGAAAAAATATGAAACTACACAGAACAATCAATATTTTGTATAATGTTTTAAATGTCAATTGAGTTTCTTTGTCTTCATCTTTTTTATGTGTTTGATATTTCTGTTTTTTTTAAACCTATTTTGCTTTTAGATTGATTTACTTTTTGTTTATTTTTAATAACAATAGACCAGCTTTTCAGAGCCTGTCCAACACAGTACATTTTTAATTTTTTTAGAGCAGGAGTCATTCCTCTTAATATTTGACAATCTTTGACAGAGATGTCATTTTCGCGCCGAATATTCCAAGTTATTTTGCCGTCATACGTGTAGCGCGGGAGTTCGTGTTCGCGTCTGTGTTTATGCTGGAATCCAAGTATATTTGGGATTTGTTCTGTACAATAACTTGAAGTTTGATCTCATCGTCAAGTGAAGGAGACTCTTAAAGACAACATGCAGCGGAGCATTGCGTAAGTAACTTTGCAGCTGCTGGATAGACTTTAGTTCAGTTTGCTAACGTTAGCTTTACTGCGCTCGTGTCTCTGAATTATTGACACAAAATACGACAAACGGTCTCATATGTCTTTTTAAAGGCTTGAAAGTCCTTCGAAAGGGGATTTAATCGGCGAAAAAACGCTGGATCTGGATCTGTACGCGTTATAAGCGTGTATTAGCATGCGTTAGCTTGCAGCGACTGTTTTGGTGGGAGTGTCGGTTTGAATGTAATGGTAGACAAACCAGGTTTGAAAATCTGCTATAAACACTAAAGGTTATTTCATTTGGCACTATAAAGAAATGATTTAGACATGCCATGAGCCGTGACACGTCTAACTACAGTACTGGAGGAAGAACTACTTGGGTTGTGCATGAATCAGCTAACGTCAGCGGTTAACTGCATGTTTACTTGCAGTTAACCTGCGAATAAGATGTAAAATAGTTTATTACACTGCACATCACCGATTACACCCATGACCTCATATCACATTATTAACGGCCTGTTTTCTTCCACCAGATCATTCTTTCAACGCAAGGATAAGGACATTCAGAAGAAAGCTGCAGGTGAACCAGTGAATAAGTAAGTTTCCAAGTCCTACTAACAATTTACCTTTACTTTTATTTACTTTTAGCCCTCAACAGGAGAAGTGCCTGTCTGTTTGCACTATGTTTTTAAATGATCGGAAAAAACAGCCGCATACCTTTACCATTGCGTACTCCAAGTGACTTTGAAGGAATCCTGCATTATTTTATCTTTAAAATAATTCATTTACTGTCATATTTCTGTGTTTGTACTAAGACAATGACCCAAGTCGATGCTCATTAGTCTTAAATTGTCTGTGTTGTTTTGAGGCAAATTAACAGTCATTAGTTTACAGGTTGATATGATCAGTAGCCAAATGGTTTTTTTTTTTTTTTTAGTTAAAGCAATATACAGTTTTGTTTTTATAGCGCTAAAGTTTTTATTGTTTTTGTTCTTTTTGATATGCTGTGATTATTCTACACATGATCCACCACGTGGGCGAGAAAATCGATACTGAAACATAAGAAATGTGTTTTTCCATGCAGCGACACAGTGACAGACTCACAGTAGCTGTAGTTGAAGTGGATATTTGCTTTAACCTGGCAGGAATGTCTTTTTTGGAATTTTAAACTGTAATACAGTTGAGCTGAGGCTCAAAACTTGTGTAACTGAACTAGTTTCCTCATTGAAACTCAGTCTGGAATTGATTTAGGAATCGAATCAGAATGGGCTTGATAAACAGACTTGATAAAGGCATCGGTATTGATAAAATCTGATTACTTCTCGTCCTTACACCTGTGTCATATTTTATTGACTTGATTGTTGACGACTTCTATTCGCAGAGCTGCAGCCTACAAACATCACATTCCCCTGTTTAACTCGCATGTTAATATGATAACTTATACAAAATGATGGCTGTGAATATTCAGTTCTGTCAGATGTCCTTAGATCTTCTTAATTTTAAAAAAGTGGTTTCAAATATAATAAAATGCTGAAAGTATTCTGAATATTTTATTTTTTTTGTTTATTGACTGGTATGTAAAAAGTGTGTCAAAATATTTGAAAATACTTTTATCTTATGAAATTTACTTTTCATTATTATCATTTAAAACAATACAAGGTCTATGTGAACGATAGATGACAAAAGTAGATGTTATTTATTTCTTTGATTTTAATTACGTAGAATTGGAAAAATGATTCCTCATCTGCCTTGGAAGTAAAAGTCTTTTCCAGGGCACGCTCACCCGACATCAGCAGTAAATTAGGCTCATTTGTATTATAATCTTTCAGGTGTTTTGAGTAGGGATGCATTATATTTAAAATTTTAAATCAATAGAGATAACCAATAAATAACTGCTTCTGCGTGGCTGACATGGATATTTTAAAGTTAATATTTTTATATTTAACATAGTCTTTACATAATCTGCAGTTTTTTCACTTGTAAAAACTCCTGACTCTTAAAAGAAAAATCATTTATATTTTCTGTGAATAAGGGACCACATTCCTTAATAAACAAAAAAAGAACAATTTAAAAAAACAAAAACTTGGGATGTATTGTGATTGCACATAGTGGTTTTATGTGCACATATTATATTATATTATATTTCACAAAACTGCTGCTTCATGTTCTTTTTATGCAGCTTTACTGCACGTGAGATATTGTTGCGTTAACACTTGCCGTCTTTGCTCATCACAGAATTATTAATGAAGATGCTTTGCAAACAGTGGTGGCGTTGTCATCGGCTGTCACTGGCAGAAATAAGAGGACTGGGGAAGACTCTTTGGCTTCAGTGTTGCGATCATTTGCAGTCAGGCAGACACTGGATCATAATTGAGTCCTGCCAGTAGGGCTGCAGATGATGTAATGAGCATGACACAGCCTGTTTTAAAGGGCACTGCTCACCAGCAAGCAATTTCACCATTTTCATCCCTGTTTTGGATTTCAATTATTTATTGGGCAACAGATATTTACTATATTAGTGTGCATCCCTAGTTTTGGGTAGTCATTTGCCAGTTTCTGTCTTTAAACAGATTTGTAGCTGTTCATTATATGATGCATTTGTATATAATGATATATTTGGTTGTGGGCTGCTTTTTTTCTGTCTTTTTCTTCCGTGTCCTACACAACCCAATGAAATGTACTGACGTGGCTTTGCATATGGCTGTTCATAGTTTTGAATCCGTGGTTCTGCATCGTTGCCATGATTGAGCATGCTGGCGGTTTGCCTATTAGGTGGAATTTACATTGATTATACAATTAGGATTGTCAACAATATAGTCTAACATTGATAAATAAAGTCGGTCACTCTGATGAATATGCTTCCAGGATGTACATTAACTAATCAAATGAATGCTGATTTGTTTTTCTTTTCACCCTCTCTCTCTGTGGCACATTCATTTTCTGAACAATTAATGACCCAATTAACCTTGATCATGGCTGGTTAAAGGTGACGCCTCCTCTCGCCGGCAAACGTTCTCCCTCCATTTAGGGACTATAACCCTTCTCGGCTCTTATGTGGCCATATTGAAGAGGACTCATACATCAGCGTTGCTTATTGTTGACATGTACATGGTGTCGTAATAATACTGACATCCTTTAAATGACATTTCTCATTAACGTAAATGTGTGTGAGCAGGCCTACAAAGATTATCTGAGATCACACAGATTACAGAGATTGCTCTGTAAAGCATCCAACAGGATAAAAAAACAGCTCTCACCTTTTTTTCCCCCCTCCACTATTTAAAAAAAAAGAAATGAAAATGGATTGAAGTATCCAAAACTGAAATGGGATGAGACGGCAGTAATTCAAACCAACGCATCAGCTTCTTTCCAAAACACGTTTTTTACTTTTCTAGCTCATATGTGTAGTTATCTTTGAGTGACAGATCTCTGTTGATGAGTGAAACTTTTTGTTTCCAGTCATTAACTATCAAAAGGAGCTGTGGAAAGAGATGAGTGTCTGTTTCTCATCTCTGTGCGGCTTTGATGATAAAGTGTTCATTATCTCTACACTGTATAATTTTTAAAGTATGTCTTAAAACTCACTTTAATTGACTTGCTTTTATATAATGATCTTCTCATCATTTGCTCTGACCTCTTTTTTTTAATGACTCTGGCTGTGATTTTATAGGATCTTTATAGCTTTTTCTCTTGACCTTATCCTCCTTTAAATCCCTAATTTGGCACATTGCGGCTGTGCTTTTGAACAGCGGTCCATAAATCATGCTTATTGCTTTGTTCATATGTCTTTACCGTGTGTGTCTGCATGTTTTCAGGCTCGTCAAGAGTCCCCTCAAGGTACAGAATGGCGTTCAGGAGCCGGATTCACCCATCACGAAGGTTGCCAAGCGCAGACGTCAAATCCTGGACAGCGACGATGATGAGACGCCAGTCGTTAAAGAACAAGCTGTCACCAATGGACAAGGAGACAAAGAAGCTGTTGGTAAAACAGAAATGGTAAGAGACATCTTAGTCTATAATTGTACCATCACAGTTGTTTATTTTGCAGAATTCACCACATCAGCTTTTGTACAAAGGGACTGCCAACATCAAACAACAAAACAGACATATTGTGTAATGAATGTCTGATGTTCTCATCCTCAAAAATTAATTACCATTTGGCTTTCTTCTCCTCTGTGTTCCTAAAGATTATTAAAACAACATACAACCTGTTAGAAATTATTTAAATTTACATTGTGATTTACACAGACTGTGTCTAACTTGGGCTGTCTGTGCTTCTTTAATCATACTGTGTATTTTTTATTTAGTGATGTGACGGAAGCACTGGTACACAAAGGTATGGTAATTGTGCACTGAATCACAATGTTCTGTGGTTTTGTCAATAAGCCATGAAATGAAAAAGACCTGATGATCAGCTCTGGCTGTCATTCAAACACCTGTTATTTGATAAACACTCCTCTAAATCGCCTCACTCATTTTGTTTGTAACACATCTGCAATTACTCATTGTTAGCTCTTTGAGGGCAGAGACTATGATGGATATGTCAGCTTTGTCAGCATGACCCACCTCCCTGCTTATTTATGTGAGAACAGGTACTAATAGATCCATTCTTGTCCTGTTGGCACCACAGCAGTTCCACTAGAGATAAATGTAGGTCAGTAACTGATCGTTTTTGTCTATAATTAATCTTTTTGTTGACTTTGATGAATTACTGAATCATCCTGAATTACTGGTTTGAAAAATGTTGGAACAAATTCAATTATACCTTCATGGTCTTTGTTTTCCTTAAAAAACAAGTCAGATGAGATGAAACGTTTCTTTCTAAAGTTCAGGATTTGCACATGTGGGAAGGATATGTGTTGTATGACATGTATGATGCTGCAAAAGAGTGCACATTGCAGTCAAAGGAGGTCTGTATGCACGTGACTGAATATATGAGGCCTACATGCCTGGTTGTTGCTTGAACTGGCTGTTTGCAAAAAACAAAAAAAAAAAAAAAGAATATGTGAATTGAAAACCAAATATTCACCTAACGGATATACATTTAGGAATGGACCCAAATACTCAGAGCAAAGTTTCTTGTTTATTTTGTTTTCCCCTGTACGGTGCGACACCACTGCAGGTGAGGAGGGGAATTCATTATTCAAAAGGTGTGCTTCATGTTACAAAGAGCAGTGTGAAAGCAAACTTGGACCAGCTGTATGTTTTGGCCCTGATCGAACCAAGTCCCCAGTCATACCAGGTCTACAGAACTAATGTGTGAAAAAACGATTTAAGTCTCTTTATAGAGTCATTGTAGATGGTTATAGTTGTGGACTGGAAGGATCACCTGTAGCTGTCTGTGTTGCAGAGGATCTGAAGAAACCTCTGACTGAAGACACGGTTGTGGAATCACTGTCTTGTTAACAGGATGCTCAGGATTGTGCAAAGAAAAATGTGCATTGTTTCATTATATGAAGCAATCGGCTCCGGATGAGAACAGTCCCCAGAATAGAGCCAGCTTTATCAGTTTGTTCAGTTTTTATAAGTCACTGGCTCTGATACTGCCACCCTAACAGATGACTGATGATGAGATTGTACTCTCCACAACAGACTGATAGAAGATACATCTTGCTGCATACAATGAAACACCTAAACTTCCACAAGAAGTGCAGTCTGTCCTGACCTCTCTTATAGCCGGCATCAGTGTTACGTGCCCAGTCCAGTCAAGTATGTGGTTTTGTAAGCCTCTGAAAAGACTCATAAATGTCATTTCAGTTAAAATGATGGTGTGGTTCAGGTCCTTAAAGACAGACTGAGGTCATATTAACTTTGTAAGTGTATAAAAAGGACTGTCTCTTAATGCAGCTGTCGACTACAGATGTCAAGCTACTGCGAGTTCACGCCTTGTGTGTCCATTGAACTGGATTTGTACTTGTAGATTTATGACAAAGTAGGAAAGTGTTAGAAGTGCCTTTTGCCCATCAGGCTTTTCCCCTGAGATGTACTTACTAGACATAACCTCTGTGTTGTTGTTTGTCGCCTACAAATCACTGAGGGCAAACATTTTTAGTTTTTATGTAGCAGAAGACTGAAGCAAATGATTAAAACTTCCCAGTTCAACATTGGTATCCACATATCAAACATCATAGCAGTTGGTGATGTGAGATGTCTGCACAGAGGCCCAAAGGAGATACTCGAAGCGAAAACGCATCCGACCGCAGCGTGTTCGTTCTGCGGCAGCAGGAAAGCCATGCAGACGTATCAGCTGCGATACCAGCAGACTGAAGATTTTTTTCTTAATGAGGCTGCTGCATTCATTTCCTACTTTCCCCAATGAAAAATTGATTTAGTTATATGACTTCATGATTAATTGATTCATAAATGTCTCTTTTTTTCTGAGTCCCATACAGAGACTACACATAATTTTGTTTTAAAACCTCTTGTTACGTAATGATAATTAAACCTCCAGTCTTAATTGCTGCCGAGTTCTTAAAGTTCCTAACTGTCTGTCAGGGATGCAGTTTCTTTCATATGTCAGTCAAAAAAGCTTTATATATTGATGTATTGTTTGTTCTGGGGATGAAACTGGTCATCAGTTCAGAGCTGGTTCAACTGATTTTAACTGGTTTTCTTTTCTATATACACAGAGCAGCGTCATTATGTTTGTTCCAGTGTCGTTTGAAGATCTGTCCAATTAATGCTAATCTGCATTTACAAAGGTTGTAATAACCAGCAGTTTGATTTTGTCAATGGTTTTTGCTGAGCTGCTATCCAGTATTTGTGAATGTCGATACAAAAACGTGGCTTTTTTTTTTTTTTTTTTTTAAACAGGCTTCATAGACGTCAGCGTGTGAAAGTGAAACATCCAACACTATTTTTAAAATAAAATGCAACCAGGGTTCAGTGTTAATAGCAGTGATTCTCACTGGTGCTTTATTCTTTTTATCCAAAAATATAGAAAATGAGTGTCCTTTTGCAGTTGACTGTCAAAAAAAACAGTTTGGTGTTATTTCTGAATCAACTGCTTTGATAGAAAAAGCCAAAAAGGAGCTATCTGGGGCCATTTAATAACAGTTTGACACAAAGAAACTTACACGAATATAGCCAGATGCCCTCGGCAAAGCTGAATTGGAGATATTTAGGTATTTATTTATATTTAATCTTTAACATAGTAGAATGTGCTGTTTTTTTAGACATTTCTAAATATTTTTTTGGAAATTGAAATTGAAGTTTCTTTTAAAGGTGATCTCAGACAATTATTATATTGTGGATTTTATATTGCGGATAAAGATCAAAGTGTAATCAACAGGGTTTTTTTTCCCCCGTCTCTGAATCACAAATATATTTTTTTACTTCCAATTAATGTTATCATTGAATCTTTCCATTTCCCCTTGGTTGGGAGAGTAATTACACTTACTGGTAGACCATCAAGTTTCTGCCCGTGGCCTTCATCGGGGTCATCCTTATTAGTGGTGCTTGAAATTTATCCCTTTAGGCACAAGATTCATTACTAATGGTTGATTAATAGTTTAAAAGGTGGGATTGTTGAAGTGTTTTTTTTTTTGTTTTTTTTTTAAAGCTGAATTTATAGAAGCTGCATGTGCAAGGTAGTTGGGACTTCTGGTGCGTTTAAAAAAAACAAAAAATACAGCTATGGTCAGTTGCATTGAAGCTTTCTGTTTGTGTTGTGCATTAAATCATCTTGCAGTCTTTCTACTGTAGAGGTGAGGACGAGTTCCTCCTCCTTTGTTCCTTGTTTAAGGCTGATACCACAAGAACAGAGAAATGTGTTCTTGTTCTTGAGATGGCGAGAACAAAATATATTTTTCTCGCAGCCCTGATTTGGAACTTCTAGCAGCGTTTTCCCAACACATCTTCTGAGCAGAACTTTTTTCTTGTGCGGTGTCTGAGAACTGTTGTGCGATTGGTCAGAAATTGAAAGTGGGTGTGGTTAAAACGGGAGCAGTAAATTTATCCCTGCTTTTCCACTGGTTGGGAAGTTTTTTGTTTGTTTTTTCCATCTTCTCAGCGGCCCTGAATAGGAAAACAAATTGTTGTCCTCGTCTGCTTCAACCATGTTATCCTGCTCCACCTCCTCAATAAACTCAAAATCTGCCATCTCTGTCATTGTCACCGTGCGGTTGCTGTTTGTTGTTTCTGTCACGGTACATGTGCAGGGTTGCCAACTCCACTTATTAAAGGTGACTTACGGGGCTTATTTTTTGTGGTTATTTTAAAATATCAGAAGCTGCAGGTTGTATTGGCTTGTTTTTTAGAGCTGTGGCTTGTATCAGGCATGAACATATCTGCCACCTTTCCTTTTCCCCCCTTCAGAATCTGCATCAACTCAACCTGATCGCAATCAAAATGTAACCAAGCTGTAGGAGGGAGAAGCGTTTACAAATCACAGCAGCATCTGGTGGCTCGTTATGTAGAGGCATTTAAGTCTTACACACTGCAATGTATCTGCTGTAAACACACTGTGCAATCCACACATTCTTTTAAATAGAAAGTGACATTAACAAACGTTTGTCTTTGAGTTACTGATATGTGACATGTCAAAGTGAGAAATGAATCTCGCTCATTCGTGCCAGCCCCTCCCTGGTCTTTCACCCTGATGCATCTTGACTCTTGCAGTAGTGTTTGAAGCGGATCCATACTCCTGTCATGTTACATAACAGCATGATTTCTCCACACTAGTGTTTTCAACATTCATATGACTCTCACTTATTTTTCTTGGGTAAACCCTGTTAAATGAGTAACGCATAGGTGAAACAGTGGGAAGGGTTCGTGAGGGATTCCAGGAGTTCTGAACTTGAGTTTCAGAGAACTAAATTCTCTGTTCTTGTGGACTATGTATCAGCCCGTGGAAAGTGAGTTGTCCAAATCACATTGAAGAAAATTAGAATACCTTTTTTAAAAGGTATTCTAATTTTTTTTTTTACTCCATGATGTTGAGATGTTCACAGTTGTTTGTAACTCTGGGTATTCTGTGTGTTTGGGCTTGTTATCGAGCTGCAGACTCATTTTGGTACAACTCAGTTGCTTCCTTGTTGATGCTGCTTGATGGCTAGAAATGCCCCAAACCTTTCCGTCACACTGTGTTTCAATCAGGGTCACTACTAATGGTTTTGAGCACTCAACTAAAAAGAAATGAATAAATAATGTCGCTTCACAAGCATCAGTCCGTGAGACAACACTATTACAGAGTTTGCTTTGATGTCCTGAGGTGTTTCTTGTTGACATAACTTTAAAAGAAAGCCGTGGTCATTAAGGATTCTGTTCATAAACACGGTCGTTAGTGCTTCCTCTTGTGATAATTATCACATATAATCCTAACTATCTTTCAGAAAGATGACGTGTTTAAGGCGGTTCCCACCCCGCTGTCTCCACCCCCAGCACCGACCACACCTGCTGAGGTAGCCTCTCCAGCTACCATAGGCTCCTCGACTTCTCCGGGGACCCCCAGCACTCCCAACTCCATCTCGCCAACTGGGATTGTCAAACGCAAAACTGGTCGGTATCTGATTAGCTTTGACAGTTTGTTTTTTTTTTTTTTCCCTCCAGTGGGGATTCCAAGGATAGGTTGTTTTATCAAACAGACTCGTTTGAGCTCCCGGTAAAGTTCCCCCAGATTACTTATATACAGATGAGCTGAATTCAGATGATGCAGTTTACTTGAGCAGAGTTGGATGTTTTCTTATACGACAGTTTCCTTTTTAAAACTCCCTTTCTGCTGAGTGACTGGCAGCGTCACATTCAGCTTACAGCGTCGCAGTGAACTGCACATGTGGCCTGACTTTTTCCCTTTGTGATCACTTCATATATGCAATTTGCCAAAATCAGAACAGCCAGTGTCTACGGGAATTTATGTGGTCAGTGCAGACGTGAAACGGATGTAAAATCGCTAACATCACCACATTTCAGATGCTGTTTGGGACTTGCTTAAATATAAAAGCTAAAAAACCCACTGTACTGGAAATTCAAAAGGGATTTTGGTCCGTCTTGCCCAGTACTAATCCGGGCTTTTCTGCTTCACCAAACTTTACCAAAGTTGCACCATTTTGAACTTTGACACCAGCAGAGGAGAAATAGTTTTCTTGCCCTGAGCTATTCTGCATGATTACTTGTTAGCAGGGGCCTAATGGCTCCAAATGCTCATTATTTCACACTGAGGGGAAAACCAGGCATTTATCACAAACTGAGTTCATTAGAAGCTTCTTCACTTGAAGAAAAAGAAAAAAACAGATAAACACACTGGGCACTTTCTTTTTCTTTCATGTATCTTGCCGGCTCCCTGCACTGTCTTACATTGACGCGGGTTGGATTAGATTGTATTTCAGAATCTCTCATTAATGTCATCTGCTGAATTCAAAGTTTGCAACTTCCTCAAGTTTTATGTAATGTATTTCTGCAAATATATGCAATATGATAACATTACCGCTGGATTGTCTTGCAGCGTGTAGTTTCTGCTGACTGGCCACAACCAGTAGAGCAATGTTGTCCTATTATTTTAGAGGGTTTTTTTCACTTTTTATTTTTTCTGTTTGATGTGTAGATTTTTTTGTATGTTTGAGTATATGATGTAGTGATTAATATTATTATACTTTTTCTTTTTAGCTGGACTTAGTATGGAGCAGGTTGAATTTTTCACTTCTGCAAAATAAAACTGCCAAAGAGCTTTTGTTTTTGTTCTTTTCATTATTCTTAAATGGTTTAAATGTGTGCTTCTGTATTCAGCAGAGATGTAATGCAGAGTACTTTGATGTGGATCTTTTTTTTTGTTGTTTGTTTTTCCCAAATCGCACCAGCAACAAAGGGTTCTTTTCTTTTTTTAGTGAATTTTTATTCAACAATTTTGTAATGGTGCGGCTTTGATTTCATTAGGAAAACACCTCCCTTCTCACTCTTATTTCCTTCATCCTCTTACGGGGCTAAAGCTGCTCATTCTCTTCTAATTATCTCATTCTATTGGTGTTTTACGACTGCAGCGTTTGCTTTCATCAATGGTGCGTTGCCACAATGAGAACCAAGCCACAATCACTGCTGGAGAAAACATCACATTACATTAATGTGCTGATTTGACCAGAAATTGCATTCTTAATGACCCAGATTAATGCTTTTATTATGATATTTGGTGGAAAAACAACAGCCGTGGCACCTTTTTTTTTTCTGGAGTCTCTGATGTGGAGCAGAAACTGAGGTGGATGTGGAATCTAAACCAAAACTGCCCCTAAGCACTACTGCTGTGTAAAATTACAGAGGAAATTGCACTGGAATTGTAAACTGCTGGGCTGAATAATATCTTTCAAGACAGAATTAGTGTTTTCATTAGCAAAGTAAGTATCTGATTCTATTTCGTTGCCCTACATCTGCAGAAAATTAGAAAGTTTTTTCCTGTTTTCATCTCCATATTCTCCTTCTGTTCGATCGTGGCTTAATTTCAGATGAAACTCCACTACCCCTCTCTCCTTTTAATTTAATGCTTGTCTTGATGTGTGCAGCGAGGAAGATGTTCCCTAAGCGGAAGCTGGATGAGAGCAGGAGCTGCAGTGACAGTCAGAAGGAGGAGGCTGGGACTGTGAAGGAGAAGGAGAAGGGTCAGCAACACAAACGACCCCGTGTGGAAAGTAGTGCCAGCAGTTCAGGTATGCTTTTGCTTGTGCGATGAGGCTGATAATTGGAATCGCCTCCAGCAGAAGATCCGGATAAAATGGAAGATGGGAAGTTGATTACGTAGGAACAAACAAACCAATGCAAGCCGTTATATTTTCACATTACCATCCCTCACTTGATGTCAGGACACAGTTGCATAAAATCACTTCAGTGTCACAGGTCTCGAATTCACAAGAGTAACAAGCTTCTTTATCTATATATATATATATATATATATATATATATATATATATATATATATATATATATATATATATATATATATATATATATATATATATATATATATATATATATATATATATATATATATATATATATATATATATATATATATATATATATATATTTACCTGAATTAAAGGTCTTATTCTGCCCTGTTTTTCCTTTTAGATTCTGTTTTGATCCTTTTTTTCCAACTTGTGGGGTTTCTAAGCAAATCTATCCATCTATACCAATACAAAGTTCACTTTGTGTTGCAGAACTCTAAAGGGGATTTAAGTAAAATTAAACTTAATTTTGACTCCCCAAGTGAGTCATACTTTGTTTTTTCCGAGGCAAACTTAGAAATGAACATTACCCACAGATGCCCGCTTGGCTTCGCCTAATTTGTAAGTCTGTGTTTTGACACCATGTCTAATTAAGGGCAAAATTCTTAAGAAAAATGAGCGTGCTAAAATACAGTTGGGGACTTTTTCCACTTATAACTCCATGTGCACCTGACAGGAAAAATAATGGCTCTGTTTTTGTTTTCAAAATTTTCTTTTAAATTCCAAATGAGAATGTTGAATTCACGCGTCCACCACTGAAGTTTCATACCTGGCTCTTCATTCGACAACTATCGTGACCCCTGTACTCTCTCTAAAGACTCAGCATAATAAGTAGTAATCCTCCCTAATGGTCAGGTCTGAAAAGACAGAAATATCACCAGCCGCCCTTATTGTTGAAAACTGGCTTCAAACATGGCCTCACAAACACAAAGAAATAAAAAAAATAAATGGCTGCCCTCAGTAAACCTGCTGGCATTTATCTCTTCAATGACTCCTCTGACTTTCTGTCTTCCTCTGTGTAGGAAACACTGATGAACCCATGGAAGAGGGAGCAGAAGAAGAAAGGGTTGAAAAGGCAGTGGCTGAGGCTAACAGTCGAGATGAGCAAGAAGATGACAAGAGAAAAGAAGAAAGGGAGGAGGCCAAGAAGGAGGAGGATGATGAGGAGCACATAGACAAAAAGGGCTCTGATGAGGAGGTGGAAAAAAGAAATGAAGAGAAGGAGAAGATGGATGATGAGACAGGGCTCGCCGTCACCCAAGAGGTGGTAGTTAAAAAGGATACACAAGACAGAGAAGAGAGCCCGAAAAGTCAAATGGCAGAAAAAAAGCGAAAAGTAGCAAAAGAGCAGGAAGATAAGGAGCCGGCCAAGAAAACCCCCATCAGCAGTTTCTTTGGTGAGGTGGAATTTGCATAGCTCCGTGCTTTCATTTGTCTGGAAATGTGCTGTGCGTTTATCATTTGGAAAAGATGGCAAAATATTTCCTGTCACCAAGCCCTGCTCACCTTTACCTCTTTTATTTGTTTCATTCTGCCAATAGCTCCCAGAAAAGCAGCAGTGAAGACGGAGAAGCCAGAGAAGAGTGAAGGAGAGAAAAAGATGAGTGCAGAGAGGAAGAGCACTGAAGAGGAGCGCAAAGATACAAAAGGGTAAGGCAGAGTACGACAGGAGGTTACAAACAGGTAATGCTTGATTACTCTGACACCTTTAACAGTCACCGTTTAACCTCCTTTACATATTTGTGGCATTGAACTCATCTATATTTAGAGATCATTTAATCTTCAGCTCTGATTCTTGTGGTAAAATATATGCAAATATGCTTACATGTGAGTGATGACGACAACTGGCAACAATTATTTCTCAATTTCTTTCTCTTTTTTTCTTAATCTGATTATGTTTTTGTTTTTTTCGTAATCTGATTGTGTTTGACGGTTAGTTTTACCCAATCTTCCCAAAAACTCATCATCCTTTCTACTTTCCTTCACACTGGTCAGTAAACTCGTGACATTATTGTAGAAGGTTGACCAGCACAGGAGCTCTTTTCTAGCTCTGTGGCTTATTGACCACTTTGCAGTCAAAATGCTTTAATTATAAGAAAATAAAATGTAGATCAGAACATGTTCAGCATTTTCCTTACAACAATGCAGGTCAACAAGAGCTTCCACTTGGCTGGGAAAAAAAAAGTATTTCTTAAATGGCAAAATTAAATGCAGATATTCATTCACTTGGAAATCAATATCGGTCTGTGCTTGTGGGGCTTTGTGTCGCGCTGCTCTAAAAGGTGATGTCTGTGTCGTTGCCTGAGGGGAAACTCGATATGTGATCACCTGTGCTGTCAGAGGCGCTTTTAATTACTGCGCAGCAAGTAATTAAGGAGCAAAACAAACTTTTAAAGGCAAATATAGATTGCCGTCTGGGTGTGTGCGCACCAACTGCATGAGCATCATTGTTTCCACCTCTCTTGTCTGCCTCACATCTCTCAGCTCTCCTGATTACATGTATGTTAACCAGACGCTGCTGCAGCAGCATGTAATTGCTTTTGTCAGTTTGAGGTCATGTTAACTATTGCAGCGACAAACTATTTTTGGATCTAAAAGAAATACATTTTTCATTCCCCTATTTATTTTTTATTACTGCTGTATTTGCGACGGGGAAGAAGTGATAGGCACTGCATACTGCAAAAGGTTCACAGCTGTGGTTCCCCTCTCTGACGAATTAACTCGGTATATGTTTTGAGAGGAAAAACATTTAACATACTCTATAGTATCGGATGTTACTGTGGCGATCAACTCCTTAAATGTGAAACAACCTAAACAACTGCAAATTCCTTTTTTCTTCTTATTAATTTGATTTTATTTTTAGTGAATCAAGCTCCGGGCGAACAGATTATGACCCTTCCAGGGGAAACTACCATCCTGTGGACCATGCCTGCTGGACGCAAGGCCAGAAGTACGTTGTTCTTACTAGTTACTAGTCACTCACTGCTTTTCTTATCCAACCAGTGCTTGAAAGCATTCTGAGTTAGAATATCATGAAAGAGGATAGTTTGTAGCTGCTGTGCTTTGGATAAGCCTCAGAATATATGGGGCACAGTGTTGGGATCTTTCTGACATATTTCAGAAGATGTATTTGTTTCTTTGCACACAAACCCATCGACCTAACTGCTAACCCCAATCTTTCCAGTGTCAGACATTGATAAATAAGTGTAAAAGATGAGAACAAGGGAAGGAAAAAAAACTTTAAAAAAAAATCAGGCAGTGTGTGTGCAGTGATCAGCTCTTAATACTAGTCAGAAATTATGTGATCCAGAGGCAATTTAACGATTGTATACATTTTTCAGATCGGCCTTGAGTGTACAATTTTCTCAATCTCGGTGCAAGTCATTACATCTTTCAGCCAGAGGTGTAATTGCTGGAAACAATGCAAATAAAAAAGACACTGTTTTACTCAGGCAATTGCAGTGTTCTCCTCTTTCTCACGTGCGATTTTATTGGCACATCATCCTGCAGAAGAACACCCTTGACTAAATTATAAATAAATAAATAGAGCTCAACTTTTAGAAGAAACAAAGGAAAAGATAATTGCAAATCTTGGCATTCCAGTGTGAAGAATCAACAGGATGTTCATTGCCAGCCTGTCATTTTTCTTCTGCTGGTATTTTCTGTTTATTTCATTTTCATCCTGTCAAATTAAGATAAAACTAAAGTACCTACTAGACAGATAGGGTCCAGGACTTAAGGTTTTAACCAACTACCGCAAATAAGGGGGTTTGTTCTCACTCCAACCCAAAGTGAAGTAAAGGCAACCCCCCTCCACCCCCCACCCCCCTTAAATTCTGTGACCTTATCTGAGCAATACTATAAGAACCTCAGAAGGGATGAAATTTTCAGAGCACAGAAGTGCTTCAACATAGTAATGGAACATCATGGACAGGCATGCTTCACATACAAGATTTAGATTTAGTGTTTCCTCCTAGTTTTAACCTGCCTCGAGTTGCACATTGATGAGCACTCAAGGTATTTAACCTCCTCAGACCGGAGATGTCCACATACACCATATGACCAACAGCTTCAACACTTCTGGGAAGGGTGTCCACAAGGTTTAGGACTGTGTTTATGGGAATTCTATGCGCATTTATGAGGTCATATTGATGTTGGACGAGAAGGTCTGGCCCAGAACACCGTTGGGATGAATTAGAACGGAGACTCAATTGGGTTGAGGTCAGGACTCTGTGCAGGCCAGTCAAGTTCATCCTTCGGTCCATCCGTCTTTATGGACCTACTTTGTGCACTGGTGCACAGTCATGTTGGAAAAGGAAGAGGCCAGCTCCAAACTGTTCCACAAAGTTGGGAGCTTGGAATTGTCCAAAACGTCCTGGTATGCTGAAGCATCCAGAGTTCCTTTCACTGGAACTAAGGGGTGCCCCGCTCTGTCAATTTACATTGCCTACCACTTCGTGGCTGATTTGCTGTTGTTTTAAAAATGATTATTATAATATCTAGGAGCCAGGAAATTTCACAACTGGATTTGTTGCAGAGGTGGCATCCTATCACAGTTCCATGCTGGACTTCACTGAGCTCCTGAGAGCGACACATTCTTTCACAAATGGTTGTAGAAACAGTCTGCATGCCGAGGTGCTTGATTTTAAACACCTGATTACGTTTATTTGGATGGGTGAGCGAATACCTTTTGCAATACAGTGTATGTGGACATCACAGGTTGGGTTGTCTGTGCCATAATATTTGATTATGCTTAAGGGGAGGCTGAAGCAGCAAGAAATAAAACTTCCAAACAACTTGGCTTGTAGGAGCTTAAGGCAATTAAATGCATATTTTTAAGTGAACGGACTGGCTGTTTATTCTGCCATTGTTTGGAGCATAGTGGATTCTGTCTGTTTCATTAAAAACAATTTTTTTTTTGTGTAAGGTCACTGTTTTCCTAACGTGGCAGCTCCAGCCTTTGCGCTCCTTCCTCTTGTTTTTATTCAGTTTTGATAACCTCAAATCAGATCTTATTCTCCTGTTGCACTAATTGCTCATTGCTCTGAACAGCAGAGTCAGCTAAACGCTGTGAATGTAAAAATATGTCTGCAACGATGATTCGCCTGGTAAATATGTGCCTATCTCTCTCCAGAGTGCCGTACCTGGCAGTGGCTCGCACCTTTGAGAAAATTGAAGAGGACTCTGGCAGGTATGAGCTCCATATGGAGTCTGGTGGGAAACACCATTTGGGAGAAATTGGTTGCAACTTCTTTCAAGCACACCAGTGCGTTTCTGAAAATCTGCTTTTCAGGTGATCTGCTGGGAATTTTTGGAACGAAATTAGACAAAGGGAAAGGGATACATTGAAATAATGTTTTGGTTTGGGCAGAGAATCAGGAAGAAAAATGTTAGAAATTAATCACCTCGTAGAAATGCTACACAATATTTTTCTTTAACAATTAACATTTTATTCTCTGCAACTGCTTTGAAAACATGGCCAATTACTTCTTTCACAGCTACTCCTGAGGTAAATGAATGAAATCAGCTAGAAATGCAGATTTTGATGAAGGAAATGCATTGTGGTTCTTAGGAATCAAAAACAAACGCCTTTAAATAAGGATTTTGAACCTGGTTCTCTTGGTAACAAACTGAAGTGATCTTGACCAGCTTGTTCATATTTCATTTGAAGTTATTAAATGACAAATGTCTCATCTATGATTCGCTATTATCTGAAACTGCTGTCTAGAGTTTCACAGATAAACTGTTTATCAGTCCTGCCAGGTCCCACTAAGAGTTAAAACCTTCAGACAAATTTTATTTTCATCCTGTCAGTATTCACAAGGTGGCCTTAGAATTAATTTAACTTGCCCCCCCTTGTCTAAGAGCAATCCTTTTGTCGTTTTGCAGGCTGAGAAACATTGAGACGCTGTCGAATCTGTTTCGCTCTGTGCTGCTGCTCTCTCCAGGTAAATGCTGCTTTATCTCCTTCATAATGCATGCTGATGCAGCTACGCAGGCAGCTGGCTGCCAGCCAGTCTATCAAGGAGATGATTATGAAGCCAGGTTGCACATAAAAGTGGGAGGGCATATTGGCTCTTTATGTGTGCATGTGTGTGTTTGTCAGTGTGTGTGTGAGCTTGTACCTGTGGGATTTAGATAATGTTTATGTTGATGGGGATTTTGTGTGCGTGGTTCACTATATCTTTTTTGTGACAGCATGTGTACCTTAGCATCTGTGCGTTTGCCTTTTGCTTATGTTGTTTCTGTGCATTTGGTGTTGGAAAGAGAGTGTGTGTGTATCTGTTTTGCATACCTTTGTATATATTGTATTTATGTGCATTTGGTTGCATCTTAAAGGGTACCTTAGTGTGTGTGATGTGTGCAGAGACATCATTAGTTCCCTCTGTTGTCTTGTGTGTTTTTGTGTTGATGTTTATTTTGCTGTTTCTTTGTTTTGTTTTTTTCTCCTAGATGACCTGTTGTGCTGTGTGTACCTGTGTTTGAACCAGTTGGGCCCCGCCTACTTAGGGATGGAGCTTGGAGTTGGAGAGACGGTGCTGATGAAAGCCGTCGCCCAAGCAACTGGTAACAGACACGCAAGCATGCATGCGTAACTGCTCTGTTGTATCCAAACGGTGCTTCTGAATTGCCAGCCTGACTGCCATTGCCATGATTCTCTTAACAAGCCTAACAGGCAGCCAATATTTGACATCTCATTTTTGTTTCCAGGGCGGCAATTGGACAAAATTAAAGCAGAGGCACAGGAGAAAGGAGATTTAGGCCTGGTAGCAGAGAGTTCCCGTAGTAACCAGCGCATGATGTTTCAGCCAGCCAGTCTGACAGCAGGGGGCGTGTTTAAGAAATTGAAGGAAATTGCCAACATGAGTGGGAACTCGGTGAGCCACAGAATAACGTTTTCATTAGAGGAGGCTTTGGAAAATAATGTTTTCACTTTATTTATAGAGAGGCAGCTTTATTGCGGTTGTACATTTGAAAATAAATTGTGTGTACTTCTGAAGGAAAAGGTTAGATTTTCAGCCTTTGAGTAAGTTGTCACCTGGCTGAAATTTCTCATGCAATTAGTTCCTTTTTTCTCTTTTAGCTGCTGGGTCACTTTTTCTGTTTTGAACATAATGTTTGTACTAGGCAGTAACCTGAGTCTTTTTGCATTCTGTCTCTTCTCGTTCTTCTGTGAATCTCAATTTCCTCCCGCCTGCCCCAGGCGATGAATAAGAAAATCGACATCATCAAAGGGCTCTTTGTGGCATGCCGCTTTTCAGAGGCCCGATATATAGTCAGGTAATATAAAGATTCTCCTGCACACACACACAGACAGGCTTGGTGTAGCTTCTAGTGTGACAACAAGCATCTGCACGTTTGTTTAAACACAGCAATTCCAGACGTCGCAGACTCTCCCTTTGTGTTTGGTTGAGCGTGTAGCTGCAGTCATGTGCAGCAGGTGCAAATGGGCATCAACTCTGACGGCTGTTGATCTTTTTGCTTTGATGGACAGGTCCCTGGCTGGGAAGCTGAGGATTGGCCTTGCTGAGCAGAGTGTGCTCTCTGCTCTGAGCCAAGCTGTCTGCTTGACCCCACCTGGACAAGGTAACCACCTCCTGTTAGCTGTAATCATTTCTGATGTTCACACTGGCCTTTTTCAAAGATGTCTTGCTAAACTGCTTTCAGTGCAAGTGACGTGGGCAAAATCCACAAGTCTTTTTCAATTCGGTCAAACTTGAGTTCTCATTAATTTCAAGTTGAACAGGTATTCAGTTTGGTGGATTCCCTCCTTTTTTTACGATCCCTCACAGGTCCTCACAGATATGTTGTCAAGTAAGTTTATCCTGAAAATTTACGTATGCCAGTAATCTCAAGTGGATTCTTTTTTTTCCCCCATAAGTGTTCCTACAAACTTAGTTATTCCACAAAACGGAGAGGCTGGTTTACCTTGAGGTTTTGGAAAATCCCATATTTGCAGATGTAACCTCCATTTAGATCGAATGTTTAATTCCTCATTGTTGTACGGTTCAACTATTCCTTTAAATATGTTCAAAAAACTGGAGGTGATACTAAAAGAGAGGAGGGTGCAATGTAATGTTTCATTTATAAATCAGTGATAAAACATTCTTTGCACTAATTAAAACATTGAAAGCCCAAATTCACATAATTTAATTTGTTAAAGTAAGTACATGATCACACGCCTCGCTGTACGTGAAAACGGCTACCGTGTCGTTTGCATTTATTACAGTAAATCACATTTTCTCACGTTCTCATGTTGCTGTTCATCACCCTCACCAACACTGCAGTCTTCACATTAGACGGATTAAATCCTGATAAATTAAAACGTGTTGCTTAGTGACAATGTTAGTTGGACTTAAATAACAGGCTCGGTGGGGAAATTTGCATTTGGCTGTTGTCTGGTTCTGGTTTTTGCAATGAATACTATCTTAATGTAGTATTCAGTCATAATTTAAACATATGATAATAATTTAAGAGAAAACTTGAAACAAAACAAATAGTTTGTAATCTGTGCTTTTCAATTTAAACACACTGACTTCAGTAAAGTTCTGGAAATGTGACTGGCTGATGTACAGTTTTAGTTTCCTGGCCTTTTTAAGAGCAAATGTTGGATCATAACAGTCTTACAGATCTCTTTTGAAATGGATATTTCCCTCGTCTGTCATAGATTTCCCTCCTGCTGTGGTCGACGCAGGGAAAGGGATGAGTGCTGAGAGCAGACGGGCCTGGATCGAAGAAAAGACTCTCATTCTAAAACAGACTTACTGGTAACTGAGGACTAAACTACACCACCTTAAATCACCTCGTAGTCCCTCTGTGACGCCACTACAATCCCACATCTCCCTGATGTTCTTGTCCATCACATATTCCTCCACTCATTCAGCTCACTTCATATGTGGAAGATATTGATTTTCTTTTCTTTATCCTTCTTCCCTCAAACAATCCTCACTCCTGTGAAGCGAGATGCCAAATTATGATGTCATCATCCCAGTTCTGCTGAAAGAGGGCATTGACCAGCTACCCAATCACTGCAAACTCACTCCAGGTAAGAAGCCAATCAAAAAGCAGAAGGGTTAAAGCACCCAAAACTGTGATTGGTGATTGCTTATTGATCCATGCAGTGGAGGTGAGTCAGTGGAGTTGAATCATTTATCACATAAAAGATAAAAGATAGTACTAAACTAAGAATTAGCTCCTAATTATACAGTTGTCTGGCGGTGTGTGATAAGAAGATTTGGCACCAAGGTAGGAAGTTAATACCAGACACCATCTGAATGCTGCTAATTCGAGAAACTAAATTGGCTGTTGTTGATCAGTGAGACAAATCTACCCGCTCTTTTTGCAGTTTAACAATGGTTTTTCAGATGGTTGTTTTGTTCGGCTGGTGAATCTTTTTGGATTGCACAGGCCAATTAGACCAATACTACCCTGTCATTTCAACTCCCTTCTCTAATGCTATAATTAAGAGAATATATTTGGTATTTCTGATATCAGCCTAAGGGGATGTGAGTTGGAAAACTTTAACATTGAGGTCAAATGAGAGGAAAAACAAACTAATTTCAGCTGTGACTTTTGTCACAGAAACACTTCTGAGTGTGATATTGGTTTCCCCATTCGAGATTGCATCATTGAATCAAGTTTCACAGCTCCAGCGTTATTTTGTAAGCAGATGTGAGAACTGGCTCGCTCTTTTGACCTGGAGGTTAACGTACACTTCTTGTTGGTATCTTGTTGTTTTTAGCGGCTTTCTTCCTCTACTTCCGCAGGTGTACCGCTGAGACCCATGCTGGCTCACCCCACCAAAGGTGTTGGAGAGGTGATGAAGAAGTTTGATGAGGCAGCATTCACCTGCGAATACAAATACGATGGAGAGCGGGCGCAGGTGTGTGCACGTTTGTGTGTTTCTGAGCATGCAGGTCAATAGCAACGCGACACAGTGCAGCTGTTTTTCTTAAATCTGACACCCAACATATGCCTGGTGAATGTTATATGCATTTACCTTTTGGCGATGGTTTTTATTTATTTATTAACTTTTATCTTTTGAGTATGAGGTATTGCTCTTTTGTGTGTGTGTGTGTGTGTGTGTGTGTGTGTGTGTGTGTGTGTGTGTGTGTGTGTGTGTGTGTGTGTGTGTGTGTGTGTGTGTGTGTGTGCATGCATGCGGTTGTGCCTGTGCCTATTCCTTTAAGATTAACAGTAGTGCTGCTTTTACCCTTGGCCTGTGGGCATAGCGAGCTACTACTGCTACTGTGGGCCAGAGGTGTGTGTGTGTGGGGTGGGTTGGGGTGGAGGTGGGGGATGCATACAGGGAGAGAGAGCGATGGAAAGGATGAGGAAATTTTTAAAACCGCATAAAAAGACGCAGCAAGAGAAAGATAGTAATGTAAACCCCTCTGGGTGTATTAATTTTGGACAGTCATGCCAATAAAGTGCCTTTGAACTGAGTTGAATTAGAAGAGGAGAGATGAGCAGGAACAGAAATGGAAACAGAGACAGGATGGCAGCAGAGAGCACTGTAACGTGCTCTTCTGTCTGTCAGTCTCCTTTTTTTGGCCTCACTGCAGTGGACTTTACCTTAACCAACCAGCAGAGGGACTCGTGATACGCTAATCAGTAAAAGAGTGTGTGTGTGTGTGTGTGTGTGTGTGTGTGTGTGTGTGTGTGTGTGTGTGTGTGTGTGTGTGTGTGTGTGTGTGTGTGTTGGATTTTGAGAATTGTTATATGAATGTCGGTATCTGCTTGTGTGACTGCACATGATTTATATTTGTTGTGTATCTATTTATTTCAGTTTAGTATGATTATGATTATTGTCTGAAACTTTGACAGTTACTGCATATAAGCCAGTGATTTGTGGCAAAAATGCACCTTAAATATAGAAACTGCACAACACCATATCCTGTTAATGCATGTTGAATGTTTGCAAATGCATGTATGTTTTATCAGTAATAAACCCATGGTAGTCATTCAGATGATAAAGCCCCCCCCAAAAAAGGAAAAGGCTTGATAGAATAGAGCAAGGATGGATTTCCTTATCGTCCATCACATATCTACAAAAAAAAAGTCCATCTGGTATGTCATAATAGATAGATGTGATTACTCGTTGACCATCTACAAAACACAGTCTCCTGCTCCTGCAGTGACTTGCTTGATGCACACAGCAAAACAAAAAAGCAGCTGGTGACATGACAAAGAGATGGTTTCAGCTATAAAGAAACGGATAATTTGGTTGCATTGCCTTGCAATTCTAACAAGATTGGACTAATTTGTTTGATCATTGAAATAAGCACTGCAAAACAGTTTGAACAGACAGACATAAGTCCCATCAAAAGAATAAGGAAAAAGGTTTGGATTGACTAAATTCATGTAATGATGCAGCCAGGGCTTTAAGCTGTCTAATTATCGTGCTCAAAAAGAGAAGTCACTGCGCTCATCCGCTGTTTTTAACATTTGTTGCGTTGAAGTTGAAGAAGGGACAGTTTGCAGTCAAAAAAGCTTTTCAAAGAAGATTCTTTTTCATCTCTACATAATCACTCTTAATTTATTCTGAATCTGCAGTGCAGCCTATTTATTCGTGCCAATTTGTATCATAACGCAGCGTTTCCTTTAGGCTAGCGGGGCCCATCTGTCTACAGTGTCCAGGCACGTTTTAGAAATGTGAATTTGCTGTTATGCGCTTGGAACACTAGAAAATAGTTTTATATTCTGCAGTGCAAAAATAACTTAAGTTGTTATGCTGCTGTGCAGACTCAAATAACACGTGTGCTCCTTGAAACTAAAATCATGAAACAAGTTAAAAATAAATGGATTTATTTCACTATAGGGTTGTTTTTTGTTTTTTTTTAATTACCTTGCGGTTAGTGAATTAGTTTGCATACGGATACAGTTGTCATTCCTGCCAGTGTCGGGACAATGAAGTCCTTATCGATTACCATTATGTTTTATCAAAGTCATCAAAGATGGCAGGTGATAACCACCTGTGATCGGCTTGCACACTCCCAACTTCAAACGATAAAACTACTGTTTGGTCTGAGTTGGGCTGACAGTTTTGCAGATATCATGACAAAAGAAGTAAATTATCTCGGCACAATGGAAACGTGGAACACCACCTAGACGTATGCGTAGCCTGGCCAACCGTTCCTGTTCACTTCAGGAAAATTCCCTCATGCGAAATTGGGGTTGGTTCTCGTCCTATTCACCGCCACTTCCATCAGTACTACAGATAACAGTGAACCAGTTGCAAGACGTTGGGGGAATGCGATGATTCACACAGCAGCATCCAAGAGTCACTAATCAAACAATCAGGATAACTGCAGAATTGCTAATAACGCATTAGATCAAGACGTTTTTACTGCAAACTGTTTTTCTTTTATTGGTACTCTTCTTATCGTTGGTCTCCATAGGCAGTTTCTTCTGTGCCTGGTTTGTCTGCTTTCTACAAATAAAAGTTGAAACCAGGCTAATTTTTGAAGAGGAAAAGAATTAGGATGGCTAAAAACACGCCAGTGAGTCCTGAAGTCTGTTGTCAGCCGTCGCTGTACTCTCTTTTTTTGGTTTTCCTTTCCCAATACTACAGTGCATATGGCTCTTTGTTCACACATCCTAAAAGAATGTTACACTTCTTTGTTCTATTGATGTCTCTGAATCATTTTTACTTTTATTTTCATATGTTGTTTTTGCCTTCCCCACAGATTCACATCCTGGAGAGTGGCGAGGTTCGAATATTCAGCCGCAATCAGGAAGACAACACCAGCAAATATCCTGATATCATCTCTCGAATTCCCAAGGTAAAAACACTTCAGTGCAGTGCTCAACGCTTCAGCCCCGGGGACAGAAGAGTGGGTCTGTGCTGCAGTTGTCAAACTCGGGCTTTTACAGTAGTGCGGCTAACAGTGTAACTTTCTCACTTTGTCTTGATGCTCGGTCTCTCATGCTGCTTTTCCTCAGGCTTTCTCTGTTGTCTCATTTACCGTGTGCCTGTCAGTTTGAAATTGAAACCCTATTCAATCTTTAGCGGTTCCTTTGCCTTGCTGCACTCATAAAGATGATCTACTTACTATAAAACTCTTTCGAAATGCCAAAATGCTTTAAATTGCAGTTGTGGATAGGCATCCGAAATCGGTAAGGAACTGCTGGTGTAGGGCTTGAGAAAGAAATTGCAAAACACGAGGTTTTCGTTGTTGGCCTGCAGTTATTTGAACACCCTGGATGCTTCAGTGCGTGCTAAGAATGTTTTTTTTTTTTTCCTTCCTTTCCTGGTGTAGCAAAGAACTGCACAGAAGTACCACATAAATCTACATCAGTCAAGACTTTATGTGGAACACACACCAGTAAAGTAAATTACCATCTGCTATTCACTAATCAGGGCCAGTTATTAAATCAGATAACTTTTCAATCTAGTCAGTGAATCTTCTCCTTTGCTGAAATTTATTACAGCGTATTTTATAAATGGAGCTTGTAAGAAGTGCCAGGTGTGCCGCCCATGTGCTGGTTTTCATTTAGTGTCCTGCTAAATTAAGAACTGAACTGCAAAGGCAGCACTCCAGTGGTCACAAGTGAGAAAAAGGATCACCTCGTGTTGTCACTAAGAATTAATGAAGTGACAAGACTTCCCAGGTTGAAATCTGTCTTTTAATAATAATCAGAAATAAAAAATCTGAAAAAATGTAACGCCTCAGTGCTTGAAAATGAATTTAATTCTATTTTCAATTATGATTTTACCTCCCAGTGCAAAAAAAACAAAAAAGTTCATGAAGAGAGAGAAGACTTTAGTCCCTTCTGCTGTTTTTCATATTTCATTCATATGTTCAATTCAGCAAACCTCTTTTCCTTCTCAGCATCATGGGAGAAAATACAGCTTTCTGAAAGCCGTAAGTCAAAAGGCTTTTTCTGACATGAGATATGTGGCTTTAACGACTTGATCAATCTGTTCAAGTGATGGCATTCAGTCATTCTGATACTAGTTACTTTTTCGTGAATCGCCATCAAGCCTTTATTCTGACATGCCGATGAAGGTGAAAATGATGAAGGCTGTGGTGGGTGCGCACTACTGGCCATCCATAAGAGACCGGACCGTACGTCCGGCGAGGCACATCAATCATGTCCTCGTGTCATATCACTGTAACAATTTTTATAAGGATGTCAAGCCTCTGGGCATCGTCTCCACTGTTATAGGTCAATAAAGAGCGGTACCACTGCAGAAAACTGCAGGTACATGTGCATTTTGTTTTCTTATGACAGCATGTTGTTTTGCCAGTTACAAAAAATAAAAATTATAGTAGTGATAAAAATCTTAAGTCAACAAGCATACTGCATTGTGCCAAGTAAAATGGTGATGGATGGGAGCAATGAAACATTTGGTATTTTCTCATAGATAAAAGTGTTTGGATGAAGCTCAAATACTCTTCAATAGTTTTCTCTTTTGATATGGCACAAATAATGAGAGTAAAAAAAAGTTGTTTTTTTCCCTTCTTTTTTTAAAAAGTATCAAAATAACTTGGTGGTACAGCTAATTATTGTAGGTGAAACCATGGAGGTGTAAGAATTGAACAGTTTTATTTATTTATTAACACAATCTGTTGGATTTTTCATAAAAGTTGATTAGAAGCCAATTCAGGAACTATATACTGTTCGTTTCTTCATTTATATTACCTCTGCAGTTCATTCATACGCCAGGTTTAAAGTGATATGAATATTGTGCTCTCTTAAAACTGACAGTGGCTTTTTTATGATTGCTGAAACAAAAGGGCTGCATAATTAATAGTGTTATTTGTCTGAGGTTCCTGTCTGGCGGGTTTAGCCGGAACTCCTCCTATAGATGCAGTACTGCCATGTCTTTACTGCTGTTGTCATAGCAGCTAGTTTTAGGGGAGGAACTCAGCATCCTGACTCCAGTCCTTCTCTGACTACCGCAGGGTTTGCCTCTTTTGAGATCAGTGTCGCAGCGTTAGACTGCACACTTCAAAGGGACAGCAAGTTGAGAAGATGGGTGGAGATGACACTTGGGAAGGTGCATAATTCTACCCTGGTGTGAAGTCAAAGTACCCTGCAAATGTCACAAAATGACACATATTTCAGACTCGGTGATGTCAAACAGGTGACAAGGTTGTGTCACGTTGATGCTTTTGAGTTGGTCGTCAGTTCAGATGCAAAAATAAGTACTTTCAACTGCAGAGAATTTTGATTCTTTCATATGTCCCCTTTAAAGGCAGGGTAAGGGATTTCTGGATGATGTCATATCTGTTGTCTGCTCTTCTTGATGTCTTGTTTCAAATATCAGAGACCTAGCTCCTCCCTCCCTTTCCCATAAGCGCTCTCCGAGAAAACGCAGCCCATCATGAATCATCCCAAGCATGTTCTGCCCAGCCGGGCGTTTCTTTAATTTTTTATTTACACATCAGATGCAAACATGGATTCAGTTCTGTTATTACCTCCAGTGGCATCTCACTGGAGTGGCGCATCGATTTCGAAGTTGCATAAGTCCTGTCTTGAAATGGCAGATTGAAAAAGTCTGTTGTGCTTTTTTTTGTTTATTTTAATTCCCGCCTGTCTGCCTTTAATTAAACAGCAAGCTTTCATTTCTCTCATTATCGTTTAAGTGCTCATTCCATGCAAGTTTAAGTTTTTAACTGCCTACTGTTCCATGTCACGCGTTGTTTGTATCCTCTGGTGAAAGCAGTGACTGGTGAGGATAAAAATGTCTCTCTTGTGAAAGCAGCTTCATGGTTTAAAAACGGTTATAAATCTGGCTCTAGCTCCAAAAGTAGTGAACGCGTGTCCCGCAACGCCTGCTTTAGTCATTCTGATTTCCTTCTTTCCTCTTTCAAAAGATCAGCATTGACAATATCTGTCAGTAGTTAGCGAGTAGTTATGTTAATGGCTATTATATTTGTGGTCTTGGCCTGTAAAATTGAGATTGTGAGATCAAGCAGATTTTTAGGATGCCATTCCTGGAAAAAAACAGAAATGACTGAATGTTCCTCTGTTCATCTTGTCTGGGCCCCAGAACAGCCCCATTCAGTCGTGCCAACCGTGCAAACACTGCAGGGTCACATTAAGTGTAATCGGTTAACTTGATGTCAGTCGAGGATGAGCTCCATGTCTTTTTTTTTTTTTTTTTTTTTTTTTTTTTTTTTTTAAACAAGTCTCAGTGTTCAGCCTGTGGTAGCCCTTCTTCTTGATACACACCAGGTTTTCTTTCGTTACTACCCCAATAAATACTGCTGAGTTATTTTTACCTTAAACTTCTTTCTTTCTTTCTGTTTCACAGTAAAAGCTTTCTGCTGAGTGGGTCCTTTTTCAGACCAGGGAGTTTCAGTCACTGACCACCAACGTCCCTGGTTCAAAGGTGGCCGGGACATTTTCTCACATGTTGATTGAGGCTCTCTCACAGCACATGTTCTGTATTGTTATTGACGTTCTTAAGGGATTGGTTCCATTAACGACCCAGGAGAACTCTTAAGTCTGTATACAGTTACAAACCACTGACCTGGCTCAGGTAAATGAAATCCAGTCATGCTCAATTTTGGAAACTACACTTGTGGTTTTCGTGCTTTGATGTCACAAAGTGTCAGCTTTGTGGAAAGGTCGATATTAAAATCATAAAAATTGCACCTCAGAGAAAATCCAGATTGCTCCCATTGAGAAGCACTCAGAGAAAATGTAATATGTTTGGCAGTTCTGTTATTCAAAATAGGAAGAAAAAAAAACCTCATTGGACTTTAATTAAGTGGTTCAGTTTAAGAGTTTACAGATGCTCTCACTGTGCTTAATGGACTAGCAGACATTTGACATGAAGTAAATAAGCTTGTTCGACCTCACCCTGTGATCCAGCAGCTCTTTGCGGGCATGACCTGAATGCCCATGTGGCACCTGAGAACACATTTTGTACCACTCATCATGAGTCTCATCATCCTTCATAAGACCTGCCCTCCAACATTTCTCTCTCACTTACTTTCATCTTTCTGTTTTAAAATTGTTTTTTTTTTTTTTTTTTTTTTTTTTTTTTTTTTTTTTTTTTTTTTATTACTTTAAGTGTAACCTGGCTCGTTGTCTCCCATGCCGGAATAATTGCTCCTAATTTCTTTTTTCCCCTCTTGTTTGCACATATATTAATGGTTAATACCAAGTTTGGTAGAATTTCTGATTGTCTCTCTCTTCTTTCGTATAATTGTTCTTCTCCGTTCTTCTTTAGTACATTGGGTGTATGTTCTTTCTGTCTCTACTTCTGACTCTTTTCACCTTCTTTGTCTTAACCATTTTTGCCTCATTGCCTCTTTTCTTTTTTCCTCTCCTCTTTTGGGGCTACTTGCCTCTAATTCTTACCTTTTTGGTTTGCCTGCCTCTTCTACTCTTCTCGTCTCACTCCCTGAACACTACTTAAAATACTTGCCGTACTTCCTTTTGTGCCTGTCGAGGCTCCCAACTGCTGTCTTCTCACCTTTTTTTTCCTTTCAGTTATTTATCATCCCAGTCTTCCTTCACACCTTTTGTCTTTCACTCTCTTTTCCATTAACCTTTCTCCTAATTAAAATGTTGCCTACTTATTTATTTCCCCAACTCTGCATTCTCATTCTGTCTTTACTGTGCAGCTGTTACTGTGACTGCATCTCAGCTTACTTTCTCACAATTACCTCTGTTTAAATTATTAGGTCTGAGGTTATGTCGCATTTTAAGTGATTTAGACAAATTTAGCCTCTGCTTTACATAATTTTCTTATAATCTTATTCATGACTCTCATGATATTTATTTTTGCTGTGAAAACTGATCTCAGTTTTTCAAGTGAAACTTTTGAACTTGGAAATTGATTAGAGATAATTAATGAAGTAGACAGATGAGTCAAGAAATGCTAAAATTAGGAATATATTGTCTTTCCTGACATATTGTTTTCAAAGCGGGAATGTCTGAACAAAATAAATGATCAATGTCTATGTGAAACTAGTGAATAGCATGAGTTTCTTGCATGAAGGAGACGGTCTGATTAGATTTTACAGCACCTTGCTGCAGTATATTGCATATTAATAAGCGGCAGCCAATTTTCCCAATGCAGCCACAGTGCCTAAATGTGTTAAAATTATGAAGTAATATCCATACATAAATATTAATGCCAAAACATTAAAAAGTGATAAATGCATTAGTTAGCTGAATGACCTAATGCTCATAACAGGTTGCTTGATACGAGACTGTTTCCAAACAACCTACTATCTGTAATGTGTCTCTTGAACTGTGTTGGGCTTACTCAGATTTGACTCGCTGATAACTCCCAGTCTGCTTCAGGATGTAAATTTAAGCAGTTAAAGAATCTCCATTGGCCCAAATTAACCTCACTCGCATGATTTGGTTGCTAAGATAAGTAGCAGCCACTTGGGTTGATATTAAGATTCAGCTGTAATGATCAATATAATCTCGCCATCAGTTAGGGTTTAGGCCAAGGATAAACCGTCATCAGCTTTTTTTCTGACCTGGGAAATAACCGTGAGCCACCAAAGGCCTGGTTAACGCAGGAAAGACAAACAACAGACTTACTGAAAGGGTCGCTGGTGAAGCTTTTGGCTTTTGTCACAAATGCGGGCATCTAGCCAAGGAATGTGAGTTGGAAAATGTGTTGCACTTAGGATCCAGAGATCGACATGTCTGTTCAAGAGTAATAATCAGCGTAGGGGAGGAAAAATGTTAATTTGTTTACTTCCGAAGTATTGGGAAACTGAGGGCAGCCACCGGCAATAATGCAGCTGGAAAATACCCCAGTTTAATTGCAAGAATTCATGCCTTTTAAAAGGATTCAAGCTAGATCTCATACTCATTTTAAATGTCCAATTATTGAGTTTTTGTCACCAAGGCTTATGAGGCTGATTTCTGACAGTCGTCAAGATCTAATGCCCACTTTTTTCTGTTTTGCTTTGTCTTGATAATTCTTCCACAGGTGAAGAAGGACACTGTGGTATCTTGTGTTCTGGACTCGGAGGCAGTGGCCTGGGATCATGAGAAGAAACAGATCCAGCCTTTCCAGGTCCTTACCACCCGTAAGAGAAAGGTATGGATGGAGGAGAAAAATGTCATACAGCTGAAAGAAGAGGAGTAAAATACAGTCACTGTCAAAAAAAGATGGAGACTGGGAGATAATGAGGGCAGAAGCAAGAAGTGAAAAGGTTGAAGAGAGAAAACAAGACAGAGATAAAGACCTGAAGGTGGAGGAGAGTGAGATAATAGAGTGAAATGATCCGGCAGAGTGAGGGAGATGGACAGAGAAAGAACAGGAAGAAAGGGAGGAGACTTGATAGGTTGGAGACAAAAGAGTGAAATGGATCGAGAAGTGGAGGCGAGATTGAAAATGTCAGCGAGGTGTTTATTCACCTTTGATGAGCGCAGCAACCTCTTTCCACTACACCGATCACATTAGGGCGAAAACGCTCCCTTTACCTCGTCTTTTTCCACAAATAAATGCGCCCTGATAAATTAGGAAAGAGGCAATAATGTCAAAAATATGGACAAAGTAATGATGAGAACGGCTGAAAATGATTATCTTGAATAATTTTTTTCCTCCCCTCCTGGATGCTTTTCTTGCTGTTATGCAGTCACGGTAATTTATAAAGATGATTTGATGCACGGACTGATCGTACACTGCCTGTCTGGCATTTTGTTGCAGCATCTCTAGTGTTTCATTACATGCACACTTTCTGAAATGAAATATTTCAGATGAGGCGATGAAACACGATATGCACTAATTAAACATCATTAACAAGTGGAGAGGAAGGTAATGAAGGCGCAGAGCGAAGGAGAAATCTTTCAGGTTTAAATACTGTACGCTACCTTCCTGTCTTCATCTCATTATGCATTGAAGTTGTGGAATGTCATGAAACTGGAAAAAAAAACCACATCAAACTTAATCGGGGGAAGTCTTAAGTTTGCACTGATAAAATGGGAAAGAAGTGTCGCAATTACTGCTCGGTTTAATGTAGAATTATTTCATCATTATGAAGTGATGATATGTAATATGTACAGTGATAAAATCAAGTTCCTTCTTCATTTCAGTCATACCTCACAATATCTTGGATGTAAATTATGTGATGTGCAAAGATGTGCAAGTATGCAAATGAGCAGTATGTGATGCTGTTCTAAAAAAGTTTTCTTTTTACAGAATGGCTTGACAAATCTCACTCTGCAAACAGCTCAACATGTTTGTTCTGCTTGAAACCATCTTTCCGTCAACTTTTATTTTCTTTTGTGACATTTGTTTTATGTCTAACATCTGAAATACCATAAGTATGACCTCATCAGATGCTTCTTATCTACTAATCCACTATACAAAAAAAAAAAATACTTGTGTCAAACGAGGAGGAAAGACCCACCACTTATATATAGGGCTAACACTTTTCTGACAGTGCATTCAAGAAAGAAACCTAATGTAGAAACTGGACTAACCCAGCTGTCTCTCCTCAGACTTGAACTGTGATGACACCAAAGCAAGCTTAGTTATTGGGTGCTTTGTTCTCAGCTGGGATGTGTGGTGCTTTGTCTCAGACCACTAGTTTGAAACAAACTATCCTGCTATTTAAAAAAAAAAAAAAAAAAAAAAAAAAAAGATTTTCACAAACAAATGGGTGAATGGATTTACAAATGGCTTGGCAGTCACACCCCAGCAATTCAATAGCGATTCACTGTACTACAGAAGTCGTGGGATTTCCATCAGGGCCTTGAAAGAAACTGGTAAAAAGGTAGAGTCATGTGGCGGTGAACAAGTGTACAGTAAACAGGGTGATGTTCGAGACAGGTGAGAATAGGAGATGGGGGAGTTGAAAAGGTGAGCGAGGTGCGAGTAGAAGCAGGAAATAATACACTGGGAGAAAGTAATGAGCAAATGAAGAGGTGTGATGCCCTTAAAAGGTAGAGGAGAGATGAGGATGCTTGTAACTTTTGAGATGAGCTACTCAGAAATCGCTTTTTGGAACTAAAGTTTTCCTATAGAGTTCTTGAGAATAACATGTATTTATTTTGATATTTTTGTTAAAAGAAAAAGCAAATATGTGTGCTGATGGTGCTTTGCAGGATGTAGATGCCTCTGACATCAAAGTCCAAGTTTGTGTCTACGCCTTTGACCTTCTCTATCTCAACGGCGAGGTAAGACCTTATTATGATGATGCAAAAAATTATCCAAGTTCCTTCAAATTTAATGTTGTCATTTTCAACATATGTGTGCGTGTATTGTTTTTGTTTTTTTTTTTTCAATTTTTATTGTTTGCAAGCATGCTTGCATGCCTACTGTTCCGTGAAGATGCAAGCCTCGTCCTTGAATGCCAATGATGGATTCTGGAGGCTGGAACTCAATAATGATTATAATGCTCATTGTAATTCCAACAGAATGTGATTTGATTGTGTGTCTTAGACTGTGTTGGATGTGGATGGTAACTGTGAACTGAGTGTGGGATTTGGAGCGTACGTTTATGTTCAAATGATGCACAATTTCCAGGCAAATTTCTTAAGTCGTCTGAAGATGATTCTAATTAGTGAGGGCTTCGAGAAGCCTGTGCAATGCGAGTTCTCCCAACTGGATGGAAATATCATTAAAAAAAAACAAACCTTAACCTAAAAAAACCTGCCATTTTGTGGCTACTTTCCACTTAATGTAGGATTTATGTAAATTTTATATATCAATTTTTCTGTATGCTCACCTTTTTTTTTTTTTCCAATTATGTTTTTTTTTTTGTTTTTTTTTTAAATATTTTGTTAGTTTTCTGTTCTCTTCATATCATTTTCTTGTGTACTCATGGATGTATATTACTTATTTAGCTGCCACCCATTAATTTAGAAACAGCTGTTTTTAAGCCTCATGGTCGGCATTTCATTGTTGCCAAAGGTCACCAATTTCAGACAAGAGTTGTGAAGGATAAAACAACCTAGTTGAATAACCTCTATGTGGTGATAGAATCGTTTTTAGATGGACCATCACATTGAATCGAAGAAATGTTGAACTATTGACACCACAATAACTTGTACGACAAACAAATTGACTATTTCTGAGAAACATTTATTCTTTGTGAATAAGAGCCAGCAGAAACATCACCTCGCGACAGTCAATGTTAGTGCTTTTAAAAGCACCTCCTTGTTGGCTTCATATCTGAACCCTGGTGATTACATGCAGCCGACGGTCCCTCCACATATACCCTGTTAAGACCTGACTATCCAACACAATTCCTGGCGGCATCCACTCGCAAAGACACACACGTAAAGTTCTTTGTGTTATTTTGAAAATGGTAACATTGACTGAAAAGATGATGAGAAACAAACTGCAAGAGTTGTTTTTTTATTCAGTTTGACATTTTCATAATTTTTTTCATATTTAACATTTTACAGATGCAGGAACCTCTATACAAAACAAAAAAGCAACCAAAAGGGCAGGTGGAGGAGGTTTTAACAATAAGGGGCATTCATCTGCATGTGTACAAACGGCTTTGTGCAAGCATGCACTTTACTGCTGCTTTCATGCATCAGGATGTGATGCAATGGTCCCATTGTGACTTAACATGCATAAACTAGAAAAGCTGCACTTGTCTGTCCAGGGATCTGCGCCACTTCGTTAGTCTTGGTATGTGCACTACTGTGCAAAAGTACAATGATGAAAATCCACTATATTACTGCCCCGTCACTGCAGAGAACATTTTCACCCCTGCCTGAACTTGCTGTTGTCAAGTTAAAGGCAGATTATAACATTTTGACTCTGCTCAAATCAACTAATGAATATTTACCAAAATATATTTTTAAATAATTTTTATTTAAGTGGAAAGGATTGCAGTAGTCCAGAGGCCAGATTTTGTCCATGTGTGCTCCAGATTACATATACACAAACTAAAACAACTCAATGTTCAGAATATAACCATTCTACAAACAAAAGAGTGCATTTAGTGTGACCTTTCTGAGACGCAAACCCAGATTAACTTTGTTTTTAAAAGGAGACTGTCCCATACTTATTATTCACTCTTCCATTCTGTTCCTGTTTAAGAGAGCCAGGCTCCTGTATTTTCAGCTTAAATTTGAAAGAACATGGAAAATAAATATAAATGTCATTTAAACTTTGATAAAACTACAAGATTAGGTTTGCCTCAGGGCATTTTCAGACTGCGAAATTTTCGGCCTGATTTCTCAGACACAGACCTTGCCGGCAATTTAATGGTAAATCGGCAGGTGGTAGGCGGTCAGAAGTTGGTGGCATTTGATTGTTATGCGTGAAGTCATTTTCCCCATTGGAAGGAGGAGAGCTGCACTGTGCTGTACAGTGATGGTACGGTGCAGACAGGTCCTTTTTCCTTACAAAAGCTTTTTTTACTCCTCTTCAACTCTCTGTAGCATGGATAATCTCTGCTACCTGCATGTGCTACTTCATTCATCTCTTAATCTCCTTGTCTTTTCTTTTTTATTTTGTGCTCTCAACAAATCATCGCACTAACAGCTTGCACCATTTACGGATAACCAGCTTACATATGATGCATTGTTATGTCTCTTTTACCGTATGCGTTTTGCTGGTAGTGTGGTTTTAGAGACTGGTCAGGTAACTGAGTCAGTCTTGTAATGTGAACAGAGAAAACACTTCAAGACTCCTAATTACAAAAACAGGATTTGCGTAATCTGAACAGGTTCTCCAAATCCACAGTTTAAGTCTAACCTTGATTTTTAACTCTATCTACCTTTCAAAGCAAACGGGTTCTCATAAGATTGAAGATCTTACAGTCTCTGATCATCCATGTTGTCTGACTCAACCAAATTTATAAACTTGATTGTAAGGTTGGGATTATAATTTATAACCATAAGTAATACAGATTGAACCACCTCTCTTCATTATGACTTCCCTATATTATAATGTGAATACATTCACAAAATGGACTTTGAAATCTTTAGGATGTCCACAATGGTGATTTAAACAAACTTCTGATTTCTATCTGCCTTCCCACACACCCACATGTATATTGGATTTCAGCAGACATATATTTTGGGCTGCCGTATAGCAGAAACGCAGCAGACACGGCAGCAACATGTCTGTAATAAGCTGCATGAAACGAGGAAGAAAGCTGTGTGGTGTCACCATTAACTGAAACCCGCATCTGCTTAATTTTGAATGTGTCATCCTCTTCTCATCGCCGTATGTTTGTGTTTTTCTTCTTTGGCGACGCTTTGACAGAGTTGTCGTGTTTATGAGACTCTGCCACCATTTAACTTGTTTTTTTTTTTCTCAAACCAACAACTTGAAAATACCCCACAAAAATTACAGTAGGTGGTTCAAAAACATGCTTGCAGAGATTATGTGTAACAAAGGTTGTGTGCGTCTTGTGCTGGTTTATGGCAGGTTTTGTGTGTGTGTGTGTGTGTGTGTGTGTGTGTGTGTGTGTGTGTGTGTGTGTGTGTGTGTGTGTGTGTGTGTGTGTGTGTGTGTGTGTGTGTGTGTGTGTGTGTGTGGGTGTGTGTGTGTGTGTGTGGGTGTTTGTATGCGTGCCCAAAGCTGCCATAAACATGTATCAGTAAGGCTGTGCATTTGTATGTGTGTGGGTAGAGAGCTGAGATGGTATTTCATCCTTGTCATTGCAAGCCTTCTAGCTATGAAGAGGAAATGGTTGTAATGATACAGTTTTACCACTCGTAATGATGTGTGTATTTCTTTGTGTGTGTGTTCAGTCCCTGGTGCGACAGCCGTTGTGTCGGCGTCGGGCTCTGCTGAAAGAGAGCTTCTCAGAAGTGGAGGGAGAATTTGTGTTTGCCCGTTCCATTGACTCCAATGACACTGATACCATCGCCGAGTTCCTGGAGCAGTCTGTCCGAGGTGTGTGTGTGTCTGTCTGTCCGTGGGCACAGTGGCAGCAGACTTTTCCTTTTTGTTTCCTTTCTCAATCCTCTTTGTGTTTGAACTTCTTTTTATGTGTGTTTGTGTACTAACTGTGTGTGTGTGTGTGTGTGTGTGTGTGTGTGTGTGTGTGTGTGTGTGTGTGTGTGAGTTTCCTCGCCTGCTGTCCCTGAGCAACTTGAACCTTTTTGTGTGTGGGTGTGTTGTGTGAGAATTTCATTTCTTTTGTGCCTGTCTGATGCCTTTATGTGTAAATTGTGTGAGAGGTATGTGTAGTAGCTGTTTACTTGTTTTTGTGCATGGTGCTGTGTCTTTGCTTGGCCCGTGTGTTGGTTGTGCTTTGTGTGCGTCTGCATGAGTCCATGAACAGCAAAGGCAGAAGTTGTGAGTTATATAATTAAAATTTTCTTGTGTTGCGACTGGTGGACTTTATTTTGTGAAAGAACAGAAATACATTTCCCGTGTGTGAGTTTCTATCTTTGTCCTTGTCTAGTCTCTTTGTTTCCTGAACCCATTTGTTTTCTTTTGAGGCACATACACACAAACACAAACAGAAAGACATTTTGTGTATCTGATAGATAATCTCTTAATTTCCTCTCTGCAAATCCAAAATCATGTTTTGTGTGTGTGTGTGTGTGTGTGTGTGTGTGTGTGTGTGTGTGTGTGTGTGTGTGTGTGTGTGTGTGTGTGTGTGTGTGTGTGTGTGTGTGTGTGTGTGTGTGTGTGTGTGTGTGTGTGTGTGTGTGTGTGTAGACTCCTGTGAGGGCCTGATGGTGAAGACTCTGGAGAAGGATGCTACCTATGAGATTGCCAAGCGCTCCCACAACTGGCTGAAGGTGCGTGCATGCGTGTTAGGGTTTGGAGTTAACGTTATGACACATCAACATGACATTCTGCTCGCAAACAAGGAAATGCGCTCACTCTTAACATATTTTTCTTGCATTAATGTAGACGATGTTATGTCTGCAAATGCATGTTTGTCTCATGCACAAGACTGGACAATAGTAATAAAATGTCGTAAATCTAGTAAAACAGAATCATCACTTCTGTACCACCTCTGTTTAGTTCCTTTGAAATGAATGAATGAATGTTCAGTGACTTTTCTCTGTGTAAATATAAATGTTACTGAATGACTCGAATTGCGTTGAAAATGTTATCAGGTAAGAAAAAACAGCAAACGCAACAGATATTAAACTGGTACGTAACCTGTCATTATTATGATGATGATGAAACAATGATGCACAAATCGGACTTCCATACCGGATCGGTCGAGGCCTGGGTTAACAACGACTCCCATCCGTGCTGTTAACCTGCAGGGTGCTGATGGAAATTGGGTTACTGTGGGTCGAAGAAGGAGGAGGGGAGGAAGGCGTATCCATAGCGAGAGGGAGAAGAGAAAAGTCGAGTGTACGACTGTGAGTAGGGACTTTGGATGTAGGGACGATGACAGGAAAAGCTAGAGAGTTGGTTGACATGATGCAGAGGAGGAAGGTGGATATACTGTGTCCGAGAGACGAGGTGGAAAGGTAGCAAGGCAAGGAGCTTAGGAGCAGGATTTAAGCTGTTCCATCATGGTGCCGATGGGAGGAGAAATGGAGTAGGAGTTATCTTGGAAGAGGAGTTTGTTAGGAATGTTCTGGAGGTGAAAAAGACTGTCGGATAGAGTGATGAGTCTAAAGCTGGAAATTGAAGGTGTGTTGTTCAATGTTGTCAGTGGTTCTGCCCCACAGGTAGGATGTGAGTTAGAAGATAAGTTCTGGAGTGAGATAGATGAAGTGATGCAGAGCATCCCAGAGGTGAGAGAGTGGTGATTGGAACAGACTTCAGTGGACATGTCGGTGCAGGCAACAGAGGTGATGAGGAAGTAATGGGCAGGTTTGGTATCCAGGGCAGGAATGCAGAGGGACAGATGGTGGTAGACGTTGCAAAAAGGATGGAGATGGCTGTAGTGAATAATTTCTTTCAGAAGAAGCAGGAACACAGGGTCATTTATAAGAGTGGAGACAGGAGCAGGCAGGTGGACTACATGAGTGGGACAGTGAGGTTACAGGGAGCAGAGATGAAGAAGGTGGAGGATTTTAAGTACTATGGGTCAACAGTCCAGAGCAATGGAGAGTGGGGAAAAGAGGTTGGAACGGGTGGAGAAAAGTGTCAGGAGCGATGTGTGTCAAGAATATCAGCAAGAATGAAAGAAAAGGTCTACAAGACAGTGGTGAGACCAGCGATGGTGCGAGGTTTGAAGACAGTGGCACTGAGGAAGAGACAGGAGCAGCCGAAAGAAAAAAAGAAGAAGAAAGATGTAACCTGTCATTATATTATTATAAATGAGTTTATGTATGAAAGTTGTTGTTTTTTTTTTTGTTTTGTTTTGTTTTTTGGTCAGTATGATGTAGTTTATGATTGAAAAAGTAAAAGTTAAGCAGAATAGACAAATCATTGGTAGAACCAGGGGAGTATAGGTTACTTACATGTGGAAGGTAATCCCAACTAATCCCCACTCTCAGATATGCAGTTGGCATTTATTCAGGGACCATGTAGACATCAAGGAAGATTGCAGTCATATGAAAATAGAAGAACTTTGTTTTTACATTGTTTTTTTTTCTATGATGCAAAAGCTTTTTTTGGATATAAACAGTTTGCATTATTTCCACTGACATGCTGCATCAGATGGTTTTTCGTTTTTTTATCTAACTCTAAACATGCATTTTTCACTGTTGTCCTAGTTGAAGAAAGACTACCTAGAGGGCGTGGGTGACACAGTAGACCTCTGTGTGATTGGTGCCTACCTGGGAAGAGGGAAAAGGACGGGCACCTATGGTGGCTTCCTGTTGGCCTGCTATGATGAAGAAAACGAGGAGTTCCAGTCAGTCTGCAAGGTGAGTCTGTGGAGTGTAGGTTTCACTACGGGTGGGGAGACGCTGACATTTGACTGTTTTTGTTTTTTTTTTTTTTGTGTTTTTTTTTTTCACCAAACGATGCATAAAATTACAATTTGATGTTTTGAATGTATTTTTTCTTATGAATCAAGAGTCCAAAATTCACAAAAGGCCATTTTTATAAAATGTTAGCTTTTGTACAAACTGCACCATATGAGCATCAATTCAGGCTTTTATTGGAGAGAAAGAACACAGTTATTGACTGTTATATTGTTTTCCTCAAATCTGAACACGATGTAGAGATGAAACACTCCACATTATCATTGTCTTCAGTTTTCCTTCCATTGTTGCTGCTGGCCGAAGGAGCCACAGGGACTGCAATTAAACGTTTGTAAAGTAAAGAAGTGCGTCAGCATTTTCAGACGGCAGTTGAGGCTGGCAATTCAGAGTTAAGTTTATAAAGTGTATTGCGTTTACACGTTTCCCCACTGCGCAACGTGCACATCAAACCTGTGTACCGCAGTGCTCTCTGCATATTTAGTGTAAGTGTCTTCTGTCTCTGTGGCGTTTATGTGTATACAATGAGAGTCTTGTTTAAATGTGTTTTAATTTTTGGGTGTAAGTGGTTGCTTTTTTTTGCTTTGGAAGTTTTTCCCATCAAATCTGAGTTGGAGGAAATGATTCGTTTTGTTTTGAGTTGTGACTGAGTTGATCTAAACACGTGTTAAGCGTGCTTTGGCGGATGCACAATCACTTCGTGTGCATTTGTACTCATGTATTGAATTGAGAGCATGAACAACTTGTGACTTTACCACAGTGTTTGTATTTGGTTGCTGGGCTCCTGTGTGAAAACCCTCACTCACCTTTTTTTGTTACTTTTTAGTCTTTATCCTTGAAATGGTGAGCAGTAAACGTGTGCTCTCATGCATGTGCGCACACACAGCACTCCTCTGGTTTTTACACATTCACACTGAGTTGCTTCAGTGGAGCAAATAGCAGTTGAAGCTTCTGCTATGGGCCAGAACATTAAAACCCCCCTCCCATATGTCATAAAGCCTGAAGTTTCTTTCCTTTTCATATTTCAAGTTTCTTAAAGAGAATCTTTTTTTTTTTTTCTGATTAGATGATCATTTCACATACAAGAAGCCCATCTTGAATCAGTGATGTCTTCTGCTCTAAACTCCAAATGCTGATTCTCAGTTGAAGCTTTTAGTCAATAATGATTAGTCACTGACATTTGAAATGCATTGCATTTATTGAACTAAACACAAAACATTAAAATTTCTGCGGTAAACTTAGACTGTGGAATAAATAGAATTTCAAACTGAATAAAAATTATTCAGGCCACTTGACAAATGCTGGTAGAGCTGCTCAAATAATCCATTAAACATTTTTGTTTGATGTGTGTGCCAGTTAGACACCAAGACAGACTATGTGACAAAGTAATTGTTTTTACTTGATTGCATTGTTTCTGTGATTGTTTGGAGCCAAAGTTGTGATCACAATTAAAATGTGATCATTTGCACAGCCCTTCACAGTCACAACCTTCTCCTTCTCACAACCTCACTCTGCTGTTTTTCAAAGGTTTTGTCAGTTTTTTTTCTATTTAGAAATAGGATTTTCAGTTCTGAGATGTGCCGACCTCATATTTTTTTGATCTGTTACATATTAATAACTTGGCAATTACATTTTGTACTTTTTAGAAGTGGCTGCTACTTCATCCGCCCTCTCCCCCATGCATAACAGCTTTTTAAAATATTCAAAGAAGCAGAGATCCAAAATCAGTTCATTTCAGTTCAGTGAAAAAAAAAAAAGAATAAAATCACTTGACAGACTGATGTCTCAGTGCTTAGCACACCTAATGTCATTCAGTGGTTTGTTTTTTTTTGTTTGTTTTGTTTTAAAATAACTGTTTCAAACGTTCAGGAATTTACAGGCAATTTCATGCTTTAGGCTATGACACAAAATGATAGCAAGACAAGTGTTGCTGTCAGCGCTTTAACAGATCGTTTGATTTCTTGTGTAAGAGTACTTGTACATAGTTGGAGTATTACTTATACTAGATCATTGCCTGTATGTCCACCAGTTTGTAGGATCTTAACAATATCAGCATAAAAAGGAAACTTTAAAAACACCTCTGCCTGCAACACATTTTCTCACATCTTTGATGTGATACTTACGGAGCATTTCAGAAAGAACATATGTCTGTCTGAACAAGTCAACATCAACGCGGAGTGTATATAATTCAGAACTTAACTTTAATTCACGAGTGTTCAGTACTAGTGACAGCTAGTTGCAGTACCTCCAGAAGCATTTTGTCTTCATTTATACACTAAAGTCTCCACTTGCATAAGCAAACAGATAAAAAACTAAAATTAAAATAACACTGCAGTGATAAATATATTTTGTGTGCCTTCAAATAAATAGCTTCTTATTCCTCTATTAACTAAGTTGTTTCTGGAGAAGATTTTTTGTATTTCACAACAGTCAAATTGTCAGTCTGAGTTAAGCAACAAAAACAACTAAGATTAATAATATTGAGACATTTGAGTCAAGAACTATAACTCATTATTAAATCCTGGAAGTGTAGTGCGAACCATCATCTCTGAGGGCGAAAGAAAAAACGGGAAAACAAATCTTGAATAATTATGATTGAGGATCTCTAAAATCTAATTCAGTTGAAGAAAATCACCTGTGGTACTAAGATCAACATTTAATATTGAAAATGTAATATTGGAAAAGGTGACTTAAAAGTCTTTTTGGTTTGCTAGACAGGATAATGATTGCACTCTGGAGCATTCGACAAAGGTCATGTGATTACAGAGTGATGGGAGCATAAAGGTAAGAAAAGCAATAAATGAAGTGATTCAACAATCATACTTAGCGGCTGCTGTGACAGTCCCTGGGGTCAATATTATAATCTGGGGTTGCTTCTATTTTGCCCCAAAAAATGAGATCCGCTGAAACCTGAGACAAAATGTTGACACACTGGTTCAAATGAGGCTGGATGAGGACGAGGCCGAGAGGAGGTGTGGATGTTAAGAGCACAGAATGAAGAGCAAGGAGGAGGGAGTTTAAACCATTTCTTCCCTCAATTGTAACGGGGAATTTAAGGGCTCCTGGCCAGTAAAATGGACGGGCTTGGAGCGTTGACGAAGCTGCAGTGAGAATGTCAGGAATGTTTTATTATGGGTTTCAGCGGGCTGGGGCTGGCTTCAAAGATATGCCTGAATGGGCTGGCAGTTGCGTCACCATTACAGCTGGGACTGTGAGTTTGGTACCTACACTTGTGAATCTCAGTGCAGAGACCCAGTTTTTAGGTGCCTTTTGAGTCTGAGGGCACATTTTTGTGGGATATCAGTACAATATCTGAGTTTGCAAACAAATAATTCTGTTCTCAAATTGCAAAAGTATGCTCCTGATAAAGGATGGATAATACACTATAAAAGCATAATGAAACCCATTTTTACTTTTCCCAGTGCTGATCATAGCTGTATGACCCATTGAATTATCTTTGAGTCAGTGCTCACGGAAGATCAGGAGAACTGCAGCACACAGATAAGAACTTAAATAAAACAGAAAAGACAATACAGACATGGCAAATAACTTTAGTTATTTGGCCTTGCCCATCGTATTTCTTTATTTGTGGCCCTGAGAAACGAGGACAGACGCACTGAAAAGGCATATTTATTGGATATTGGATAGAGATATACAGTAAGAAACAACATAAATATGATTACAAGCTAAAGTATCACCAAATACTACACTGTGTGCATGCATGGGTGTACGTCTCTGTGCCGCATAATGATCCTGATGAATAAATAATGTTCTATAAATTTACATGTGGTTGTTGGTTGTTAATTTAGAGACAACGCCTTACATTCAGTATCTTTCAGCTGCAGGTGAAACCACAAGCACTAAGCACTAAGGACTAATGAGCAACAGGGGTTAAGAGATCACGCAGCTTTTTTTTTTTTTTTCATCACTTCGGGGTTTCACACCAGGTTAAATTTTTAAGGCCTCATTCCCACTTGTTTCTAAGGACTCGTGTGGAACATCTGTTGGAAACTGTGATCTCTTGATGCAGTTGCAAAACTCAAGTGGGTTTTTTTTTTTGTTTTAAATATAATTTGCCTTAATTTGTAGAAAAATGTCAACTCGTGCAGTGGATTTCAGAGGGAACATATGCTGCACCAGCATCCAGTACTATCAAGCGCAGGGTTATTTATAAGCGGGCTTTTGAAAAACAAACGGTTTGCAGTAAAATAGTTTTGGCTTGATGTGTAGGTAAAGTTTTGGCTAGAGTCTGAAAAATGTTTTTCCCAAAGCAGCAATAGGTGGATTTTCTTTACAGTTTTTCACAAATCAAAAGTGACTTTTCTGACAAAGCCCAGATACCGCGGGGGGGCGGGGGAAGGTTGGGGGGTGTGTGTGTTTCTATTAGGGTCGCAACCAACGACTATTCACTTATTCATCAACTATTGAAACGATTAATCAACCAATCGGATTATGACTCTCATAATTATTAAGTGGCTCTTATTTAGCTCTCAGCTTTCACATTTTGCATGAGGCTGTTTCAGTTATGTGATAATTAAAAAGTAAAAGACAAAGATGGACACTTCTTTCAAAAATATATCTTTTAATGGACTTTGCTTCCAGTTGTGTTGCATCAGCCGCCGGCATATTGTTCACCGGAGGCTGTACTCTGGTGCACGTGCACTTCTCAGCAGAGACAAGAAGGGAGGATGAGCCTCACTCTGATGATAAACACGTGTGGTGACAGTAGCATTTTTAACACAACTCTGCGTACGCAGTTCTCAGCTGAGAAGAGATGGAAAGTTTTCATTTTGTGGACAATTAAACTTGTTTGTGACTATTATTGGCTTTCTGAAATGTAGTTTTTCTCTTTACATAAAACAAATTTTATTTTAAAAGACTTCCAGTTTGGGTCTCACCCCTCTCTCATCTTCTTGTTTTCAAGAGTCAACCGTTAAAATAAAATACAAACATGTTTTCAGAAAAACAAGATTGAGTTCCTCAAATTAAGCTCTTGAGAAAAAATTTTTTTTTCTTTCTGCTCTCCTACTAGAGCTACTTTGGCACCGATATCAAAATGTGAGGCATCCGTTCAGTTCGGTAGTGTGATCTTGCACCCGCACACCTTTTATTGATTGGATTAGGTTACTGGAGGGATTTGATTATCAATCCACACAAACAAACAACACATTGTAATTGGCTCTACACAGCATTTGGTGTGAAGTAAGCGCTGGGTTCTCAATACTAACAAACTACCCCAGTAGACTGAGGAGCTGAAAATGCAAAAAGGTCTCACAATTAGATTAAACAAAAACAGAAAAACCTAAACCCCCTGCCAGAGACTCGTACTGTAAACCTTCTAATTGACACCTGCAGAACGTCTGGAAATTATTGCATTTGCATGATATGGGTTGATTTTTTTAAATTTTTTTCCTCTCTCCCAGCCTTTGAGTTGTTTCTTGTGTCTCCGTGGGTTCAACTCCTTTGAGAGGTGACATGATACTCGAGGCAAATCAGGCAGACAAGATGCTGGTGGTGTAGTTGGGGGGAGGAGGGATGCTGCTCTGTGTTTTGCTGCATGCTGCCAAATATCTGCTGTGTCACCACAAGGGAGTGTGTGCATGTGTATATCTGAGCGTGCATGTCTCTTATCTCCTCTCATCCCTTTCAGATTGGGACAGGCTTCAAGGATGAAGATCTGGAGCAGCATTACAAGTTTTTAAAGGTAAAGTAGCACCATGTGACAGCTGGACTGTCTAGGCTGCTTAAAGACACCTGTGTCTTCTTCGCCGTCTCCGATGCATAACCATAACTTTTAACACAGCCTGAACAAAGTTCTCAGAGCATAAATCAGTTTGGTTTTTATCAGTCCCCCATTAACGTTTTCAAGGGAAGACTGTATCTAGATGGTAAATTTAGCTAATTTGGTAAGCAGCAAATTTGGGCCCCTTTTCTGAGCCAAAATAAGAAAACTTGCAATCAGTTTAAAGGCATACATTTGTTTCTTTAGGCAATGTAGGCAAAAACCATAAGCAACTGCTGGTTCACTTAGCAAAAATGTTTTTTGAGGGATTTTGTTTACGTACTGTGACATCAGGTAATGAATTGCTTTTCAGTTTACATATGAAGAGGTTTGTTTCAGAGCAGCAGCATTTGAAACAATTGACAGCTGCTCTCCTTGAAAATGATGGCTGTTGTGAGAGTTGCCGCTTATTTGAGAATTCTGTTGAAGTCAACTAAATTTAGACCTGGTTCTGCAGGAAAATTCACTCATTTCCACATTACGTATTCTGAAAGTGCAGATGTGTTTTTTTTTGGGGGGGGGTTGTATACATTTCTTGTAGGAATAAAGTAACACTTAAAAGATTAGAAGTTCAGAGCCAGTTGTACAAACTGCAGAACCAGCACAAGGAAGAAGTGATTGAGAAAGTGGTGTAACCTTTTTTCCTCTGACCAATACAGCCTGTACTGTAAGTGGTTTGTAATGAAAGTGATGGATGGTGAGTTAAAGCAAGTCAGTGGTGTGGCAGCACCATTCTTGTTCCAGCTGTGCTGCAGGCCAGTGGGACTGTCGACGGTGAGACAATTGGCTTGTTTGCAGTCCTCAAGGTGGTGGGGTTCTCTGCTGTAACAGTTGCCGCGCTGGTGCTTCATTTCATGGTTTGGATGCTCATTTGGATGCCAGAGCAAGGATCTCTACCAGTGCAAGTAATACAAGTGGGTCTGAATTAATAGAGCATGTCTTCTGCCAAGGCCAGTGCTCAATTTCATAGTTTTGTAATAGTAATGTGAATTTGCACCAAACTGTTGTGATTGATTTCACTCCTTCAAATTATTCACCAAATTTTATGAAATCCTGCTTTGCAGTTTGAGCAAAAACTGAAATACTTCTACCACATCTTTGGCATTAGTAAAGATCTTGGTCAATTATTCAGCTCTTTCAAGGTAAATCTGTCTTTTTGAACCTTGTTTTTAGGGACACAGACTTTTTCAAGTCATGTATTGAAACCAATACCTGAGCTTTGATACAATAGGTGTGTGTGTGTGTGTGTGTGTGTGTGTGTGTGTGTGTGTGTGTGTGTGTGTGTGTGTGTGTGTGTGTGTGTGTGTGTTGTACAAGATTGTACAAGCAACAAATTGATAGACTGTTGACTCACTTGGAGGAGTAAATGCACCCACATCAACACATGTAATTGCTTGTAAGTGAAGTCGCTCCAACACTTTATAATTACACTTTACATGAGCTTTAAATGTTCCTGAAGGCATCTACGATTGCATTGTTTCATCACCCTTACCTAATACAGTAATTGACCCATTTAATGAGTATCCTATTTGTTGTGTTGTCGTGCAGGAGTGTGTGTTAACCTTTACAAATTTTCTATATTTCCACATAAATATGACCTAAAGCATCAACAAATTATCTAAGGACTTGATGAAGAGAAACCAATTATACAAATGAAATTGGGGAAAAAAAAAAAATTATACCTGTTCTTCTGTTTATTGAGGAAATTGATTCAATTACATATGTGAGTGGAAATTGGATGTGAACCTCTAGGATTATTATAACAAGATGAGCTCGATAAATCAGTTTATTCGTCAGTGGTTTTGCCTTTATGGTTGATTATACATTTGATTAATTGGGTTCCCTTTATCTAGGTATTAATTTAAATAGAGACATTGAGTTAGATAATGTCATCTGTAGCGGTGACTCCAGAGTTCAAACCCTGACGAAACTCATGACAATCAGCAGAAATAATATATAACATTCTGCACTCCTACCAACTCGCACATCATAATACAGTATGTATTAGAGCATCACTTGAATTTTAGCTGCATCAATTATGTGTGGAGGGACGCAGCAGCACTCCTGCTGGAGCTCTCTTTTCCCGGTGTTACTTCATTCTGACCCACTTTTGCGGACACTGCGGCAGTCTTGTTAACACCGCACTCCGAGTTTTAGTTTTCAGCCAATAAAAGAGTTTGATGCCGAAACAAGAAGCTATGATGCAGCGACAAGACAATGACATCTACAACTTCACGATGGCTTTTCAGATCTTATGATTTTCATTTTCTAGCCTGAAAGGCCAATTTTAGGCAAAAACAAGAAGAATAAGCAGCGTCTCAAGCTGCTTCTGAATAAATGCTCTTGTATAGGTATATTTTAATAGGGGTTTAGAAATCACCATCTATCCAAACAAACGTATATTTTATAATGATATAGCTTGGACTGTGTTTGGCCTCCTGGGATGTGTGTTATTTTGTTTTTCCTTAGTGGCTAACTACAGGTTCCAAGTAGAGGCACTTTGTTGCTGTCGTCTTCTCTGGTTCTTTGTGAATGCAGTGTCCTGTTTATGCTCTCTGGGTGCCTGAGTATACTTGTGTGTGTGTGTGTGTGTGTGTGTGTGTGTGTGTGTGTGTGTGTGTGTGTGCTGTGTGTTTGAATTTCTGCTTCACTCCATCATGATAAACACCTCTGAGAGCTTCTCTCTCACTTTTCTCCCCTCACACCAGCAAAACTTTAAACAGTTATACATTTTATGTTCTCTAGGAGCACATCCTGCCCAAACCCCGGGCATATTACCGCATCGAGCAATCCGCCGAGCCCGACGTCTGGCTCGATGCCGTTCAGGTTTGGGAAGTGAAATGCGCCGACCTCTCTTTGTCGCCCGTCTACAAAGCCGCCATGGGAATGGTCAGTTCACCCCTCATGTGTTTAAACTGATACATTCTGCCTGTTATGGTCTGTGTGCTGGAATGAAAAGTCATAATTAACGCCTCTTTGTTGAGTTATTAAAGATGTTGTAAAAGATGCTGGATTTAATATTACAGATACTTGTTAATTATCTGTGGCTTGACTACATGTTGGTCAGAAGTTCTGCTGTGCATATTAAAAGGTTTGTGATAACGGCATTAGTATTCAGCTCATATTTAAACGAAGCTGAAACATGCACAGATATGGGTTTAATTAATCAGAATAGTTTGCATATTTGTGACATTTATTTAAAAGAAATCCATATTTTAAGTTGCTGTGTGTTGCATGTCATGGTCAAAATCTTAATAATAACGTTAAATAAATCAATTTTTTGTTGTGTTTACATGCATACCAATATTCCAGCTGTTGGCCTTATCCTTAACGTCGTATTCTATTTTATGCCGTTTTTGTTGCATAGCATATATTCATTTTCTCATTGGCATGTTACAAAGTAGAGGAAAATAATCAATCCGGTTCACAATATTACACTACACTAAACTCTTGATAATGTTCATATTCCTAAAACATAGAGCATTACTAGAGTTTCTCCCCCCTTCCAACAAGTGTCTGATTTCCCCGCGGGCATCATGCTCTACTTCTGAATAAATTCCAGCTCATTTCTTTCCAAAGTACTTTCTTTCAGTATTTTGGTGGATCAGTAATTAAAAATTAGAGCTTTGATCTTTTATTTGTTAATGTGTAAAAATGAACCAATGAAAAACATATCAGATTTTTCCGACAATCTTTTAAAAGCCAGCCTTTAATTTTCAGACTCCTGTTAAAAACAAAATGCAGCAACTTCAAACAAGGCTGTCGTTCTCTGGAAAGGTTAAAGTTGTAATTACATTAGTACATGGACTCCTGTATTGAAGCAAATGTTTCATAAAACAGCCAGTTTCCTGATTAAGAAATGGTAATTAAACTGAGTGGAATGCAGTTTGGTCTGAAAATTATGCATCCAAAACATTTTGATTTGAAATCACAAGAATGATTTTGAGACCTGAACTGCACAGCACAAAGTTCAGTCACCACTTTAGTATGTCTGCTTTGAAATCATCTAAATGAAATCTCTTGAAAGAAATGAGTCGGCATTAATTGAAAACTGTGAGAAGGTACATTTATCCTTTTCAGCAGGAAAATTGAGGAATTTTGGCAACAAATTAAAAAAAAAAAGTATTTTCAAAGGGGTTTTATTGTCTCTTATTTTTCTGCAGTCCTGAAACCTGATTTGCGTTTTTATTTTACTGCTTGCAATTTTATTTCAAAATGGATTAAATAAAATGATTAAAGTAAGTTTGTTTTGCTGTAAAAACTGCAGTTTAATGTGATGCATGTTGTTCATTAAGCTAAATTTGCCCATTGATGTACCCTTTAACGGGTTAGGATGACACAAAGTCATTAATCATTAATAATCAGTTTGGATAACCCCCGTTATCCTGAATCTCCAGGTTATTTGTAACTTTGTGCGCTGACACATAATAGTCAGGTTTTCATTACCACCAGAAAGGTGCAAAACCTTAATATCGCAAAGAAAAACCTGTAATTGAATCTCATGGTATTCAAAAAATTGTCAACCGTCACGGGAGATCTTTTATGCTTTTACGAGGTGGTTTTTCAGACGTGTTAATAGTCCAGATTAATGGAAACCCTTTTTTACATTTGCACGTCTCCGGCAACCCTCGATGTGACGTAGTCGGTCCATCCGAAGTCATCAAAACCTAGTTACCAGCTGGTTTTGGCCTCATTTATATGACGTTGTTGTGCTATAACAGTATTTAATTATTACTGCATTACATTAGGGCTTTTCCTTTTAAATAATAATTTAAATGATCATCCACCTTCATCTTCTGTTGACTATTTTCACAACGGCGATAGCAGCAGTTGTAATAACTTAAATGTGCAATATATCAATTCAGGTTAATTTAATAAAAGGTTTTAGGAGGTATATCAACCCAAACATAATTTTCAGTCTTTTATTAAACAAAAAAACATAATAAGTAACAACTGATAAACGCTTGTATGTCCTGTCAGTGTTTTTAGCTGTAAAAATGGTGGTTTTGGTTTCCTGTCTGTTCTCAGGTGGATCCAGAGAAAGGCATTTCTCTGAGGTTTCCCCGCTTCCTTCGGATCAGAGATGACAAGAAGCCTGAAGACGCCACGACTGGAGCTCAGGTACATCAGATCTGAACTGAACTGGCAGGAATTTCTATTTGAAAAAAGTTCACAACTGTGAAACTGACAGAACAGTGAAATACAGAATTACACATGTGACAGACCAAAAACCATAACTGGAGTGTCAGACAGATTCTGAAGCATCAGCCGTCTACAATGTCATAATGACTGTAACCCAGTAAAAATTCAATCACGTTTGTTTGGATGTCTTGCTCCAAGTCTCTTCTTGACGTGGTGCTCCATCATTGTGGTGTCTCCACAAAAGCTGTCCTGTAAAATTTCAAGGGTGAACAGCACTGCAAGGACTATTTTATTTATTTATTTATTTTGCAGGCAGTTGTTTATGTTTTAGTGTACTGCAGCAAGTTGAACAAAGCCATATAACAGTGAGGAAAAGCAGCACCTCTGGGGTTTAGCGGTCGGGTCGGGGCGATATATTGCGAGGCAGCAAGCAGTGAATCATGTTGCACAGTCTAGATGTGGAGCCCTTTTCACACGAAGCTGCAAAAAAAAATAAAAAGGTCCTGTTATTGTTCATTCACCCGCTTTTTTGGCACAACCACCAACATGTAGAAATCTTTTCAAAGTTGAAATATGCTCTTTTGGAAAACTGAGTTAGTCCAGCTCGTAGACTCGCCCCCCTGCAGCGCCGCGTCACTGTCGGGTCCATGATAATAACGTGCAGCCTGACAACTCAATCTGATTAATGGTCAAGCTACAAATTAAGCTGCTGAATATTTTCATCACCAGTCTATTGCTCATTGTAGCCTCTACGTCTAAAAATACATTCAATCTAACAGATATAAATAAATATATTGTTTGTCTGACAACTAGTTCATAACCCCAACTAGTCATTAACTTAAAAACATACATGATTTTGCTCTTTCTCCCAGCTGGGAAGTTGTAAATATAAACAGTTTTGCATTTTTGTGTAAGTAAATAAATCAACTTAGCGTTTTAAATTAAATGTGTATAATCATTTTGGATTTGCAATTTACAGCAAATGGACTGTGACTGCCCTGACTCGTTATGTACTCGATATATATGTGCTAAATGGCAAATGGCCCGTGCTTAAATAGCACCTTTTAACATTAACTAGGTTCTTCCAAGCTCTTAACGGCGTGTTTTTCATTCCCACCAGTTCATGTAAATACTGTACGTGCACTCAGAGTTTCAGTCACGGCCGCACGTCCAGTTTGAGGGCAACCGACTCTACCCACTCATCCACAGCCAATAAAACTGAAAGGGCCGCGTGAACCCAGGTTTATGAATTACAGTCCGTTTCCCTGAAGGGGCAGAAACAAAGCAAATGCGTAAATCAATGTTTCCAATGTTTAGTTTCAAAAATAGGAACGGCCTTACTGACCCTAATTTGTACTGTTCACATCACATCAGAACTCCGTCTAAAAGGAAAGAGGCTGACCTGTGTGTTAAAATCAATTATAACACATTCTAGTCGCCACCAACACCGCTGTGTTTTTGTTTAGCGGTGGCCTTGAGGAGGCCACGGGTAAAAACTTGTGTGAATTAACTCGTTAAAACATAATACAGCATGTAGATTTACCGCCAGGTCCAGAAGTATTAGGACGGGTTTTAGGATTAGTTTTATTAATTGACCTATTATGCACAGTAATGGACTTGATTGGACTAGATTTAATTTAAAGGTTTCACAAACACCTGACATTTACCAATTTGGAATTAGTCATTTTAAGACGCATTACTTCAATTTTTAATCAACAATTTGGTCATTCAGAAGGCCTGGAACACCACAGACGACCACCACAGTGGAGTAAGATAGGAGCAGCACGCGGTCAAAAGCAAATCCCGTGTCGACCACGGTGGAGGTGCTGTTATGGTATGGGCATGCTGGCTGTCGGTGGAGCAGGCTCACTGATGTTTAATGATTTATGCCAACAGAAGTAGCAAGTGAGGTGTGCAAAGGCGATACTTTCCGCTCGCATTCAGACATCCTTAACCAACGGGACGGCACTTTACTGCGCAGATGGAAATGTGAAAGCTACTCGCTGATGAAAGCTATTCTTCATTGCCCACGTTTGTCTCCAGCTCTCCGCAGAGCCGCTTTTCAATTACTGACGGCAGACTCCAGACTTCAGACACGCATTGACTTCAAATGATTTTCATCCAGGAATTAAACATTATGCTGTAGTTACAGTTATGTCACTTTGTCCAAATATTTTTTAGACGCCTTTTATGCCGTCCACGTTTTAGAAGTTACTTTTTTAGGACCTGAGGAGATGCCAGTTATTGCTTGTGCAACTTTAGTCTGTAACAACATTTGCAGATCATTGATCTTGCTGTACAAATCTCTGGAAATAATTTCCTTTGTTTGCCACAATCAAAAAATTAAATAAATAAATAAAGAGTCCTAGTCTTTCATCAGGGAGACGCCCCCAACAGCAGTGACAGACTCACAAAAGCCTCAAGTTTAGCTCTGGTTTGTGGATCCTGCTGTTTATCAGCATATGTTGGAGGTTTAAAACACTTCAGGATGTACTTGCCTCCAACGGATGGAAAAATCACAGCCTGTTCTGAACCATTTTTAAATGCAAATTTACCCTGACTTGAATTAAAAGTCACCGAGTCTAAACATGTGCTCATTACGGTTGGGAATCCAGTTGGAACATTAGCTGCATTTAAATGTACTCGTGGTCTCGCTGCCTGATGAAGCGCACGATTAAAATGAAACTTCACCTCATTACAGTGTGAACTAAATTTAAAAAAAGTCCTGAACACGACCCAGATTGTGTCGGACACAGTCTGTCTCAGGCAGAAAATCAAAGTTTACCTTGATCCCGTGTAGGTGAAATACTGTTATGTTTCATTGTTTACTTGCTCACTGTGCCACCCTGCTGATCTCACATTATTCACCGTCCCTCCTTCCTCACTTTCGCCCCCAAACCGATAAGTGAACACAACCTCCGTCTCCCAGTCAGCAGCTCCGAGTCACCGACTTCAAAGCCCAGAATATGAATAATCAAACCGTTATTTTTAGCTTTCCCTCTTCATGTTACTGACCTGCCTTCATGATCTTCTCTTCCTCATCCCTTCCCTCCATCCATCCCTTTTTCTGTCGTTCTTGCAAACTCCGTTTCTCCCACAATATCCATCTCTCGTCCACCCAATTTCTGCAGATTGCTGATTTGTACAAGAAGCAGCAGCAGATTCAAAATCAGGGGGATAAAGCTGATCCAGAGGACTACTACTGACCGCCTGCATGCATCCGCAGGGAATAATAATATTAATGGAAATTTCACTATAATTGTAAATATCTTTTTCCTTTGTACTGTTGAACTGAAATAAAGGCTCTTGCCAGTTTTAAGCATCCTGTAAATTCTTATTGGTTTTTATTGCATCTGCTCCTTCACTCTTCTTGATTTCCCTTAAAGTTGCATAAACGTTTTGGCACATACGGTGCACTTCAGTGCCTCAAACCCACAGCATACCTGTTGGCAACAAAGCGCTATCAGATATTCTCTGCACAGATGCGCCCAGTTGAACATGCGGGTGGCGTACCAGTACTCCTAACTGGCCTGATTTGTGATCGAGTGTTACACGGGCGGCGGCAAGGTGCATTCGGCGTGTATTGGTAATGAGAGGACAAGCCAAGGAGATTGCAGACTGCCTGAAATGTTATCAGGAGTCCAAAAGAGATGCGGAGCTGACAGTTGCTCAAGCATCAGGACTAAAAAGAGGCACTCACAGCTTGGAGTAGATGATGGAAATCTGCTAGCTGCCCAGTCGGCATTGATCAGAGGAGTGGGGGAGTGAAGGGAGGGGCGGGTTGAGGGGTAAGGACAGATGATTATGATGCGGAGAGGAGGATTGTGAGTTTTCGTCAGTCATTTCATTAGATTGAACCACTTCTTGATGTTTGTAATTTTTATTTATGGACCTCATAATGGCTTTTAGTGCACTCCAATACTGTTGATCCAAGGACAACAGCTGCATGAAGAACAGAGAGAAGTTGGGCTGCAAACACTCTTATCTTTGAGCATTTTTGCAGTGCTGCGTGCTGAGTCGAAGCCAATTTAATTATGAATGCCAGTGACTTCCAGACTGAAATATCTCAACAGGTATCAGATGGCCATTAAATTTTTTGCAGATGTTCAATGTGTCTGTAGGACGAGTCCTCATTATGGCGAGCCACTGACATTCACCAGTTATGAATTTTTCCTGCACTGTCATGTTATTCTCAGGGTGGCATCGTCTTTGAGGATCTGGTTTTTTTTTTGTTTTTTTTTTTTTCGAGCACCAAAACACTTTTTCTTTTTTTGTTTTTTTGTTTTTTTCTCAATGTTTTGTGACAAACTTCTGAAAAATGACATTAATCCTGTTACAAACTAGAAAACAAATCCCAACAAAAAACTCATACATGACAGCAACAATTAAGATATTATTCCAAAATCTCCGAAACAGAAGCCATAATTGTAGAAAAGGCAACAAAATAAAAGGAAAATATTTCAGAAAACTAAACAAAATTAGAAAAAAAGTTAAATTTGGTTAACATAAGAAACAAGCGTAAAGAAATAAGCAGAATCCAACATCTAATTCTAGATACATTTTGAAAACAGGATTGAGGGAAATGTATTCCAAAAACATAAAAATTACTTTAGGAGCAACTCTGCTGAATACAAAATACAACAAAACATTTTAGAAGATGCAACGCCAAAATTAAAATCTTCAGTGGTTGTTTTTGTACTTCAGTTGCTGCCATAAATCAGAAAACCATCAGATCCAAAATGCTGAACGTTAAAAGCTTCCGCCCTTCTGCTTGTTGGCACCTCTCCGCCCAGGTGCAGCCTGCATTCACGTCGGTCCACTGCAGACGAAGCCGGGTTTTCCGTGTATGGAAACATGCATCCAGCCTGCCTCTGCACACCGCCTACCCATCTTTGGGACGTTTAAGAAAAGATAAAATTCTGCAGTGACTTGCATGATATGTGGCTGTACTGTTACCGCTGTTTTCACATGCAAATGGATTCTATTTCCTGTCCTCAAAAGCATGCGAGGTTGCCGTTTGTTATTGCTTTGTGTGCAAGCACGTGCAACTGTACGCCCCGCGGTTTGCCAATTATTTGTGTGTGTGGGCTGAGTCTGTGTCTGCTGAAGGGGAGTTTGAGAAGGATGCCATTGTGACTGAAACATGGAAAAAATTCTGATCCACGTTTGTCTGCTGCCTGCCCTTTTGCCTGCTTTTTTTTTTTTTTTATTCTGTTTTAAAAGTTCAAATGTACATCTTGTTTCCTCTTACATTATATGCACATTGTATGCATGTTTCTTTACGTACGTTTGACACTAATTTTTGTTTATAATTACCTTTTTATTCCATCTCTATTCTTTACAAAACCAACTGGTTGTTAACTAAAAGAAAAAAAAAACATTTGAATTTCAAATGAGAGTTGTCATTTGTAGTGTTACATTCAAAGTTGGCTTGAATCAGAAAGTGTGAAAAATGGAAGCAGCCGTAATGGAAATCAAACAAGCGATGGAGCATGAAATATTGAGAAAGCAAATATGTAATTAATTCAATTGCCTATTGTGTTTGCAGTGAGATGCTGTTGTGAATAATTGAAGGTTTAATGCAGTTTTTTTTTACCAAATTTTCATGATTGAGTGGGAAAGAAGTGTTAAAGTCTCCTCAAATGTGTCGTCACATGTGAATGGGTGTTTTTCTTTTCTTTTTTTAATCTTCCATGTGTGAAAGTGTGTGCGCGTTGTTAACTGCGTGTGCATATGTCACTGATGTTAACGGAGGGCGGGGGTAGCTGGCACTCATCACATGACCCACGGGCATTGCAGCACAGCAGCAGTCATTTTCACAGAAGTCTCAGCAGCTCATCACCTGTTCCTACTTGGACCTCGGGGAAGCAGCCTGCTCAGCACCAGTGTCTGTTTTGTTTTCTCACCACATGTTAGGAACTGACTGGATGCTGCGGGATACTGATTGTGTTTTGAAAAAGGAAAACGCATCAGAACTGATCTCTGATCCGATGTAGACGTGGATGAAGGAGAAGCTGAAGGTGGTGCTTCTGTTCTGGAACTGTCCCTGTTGTGTTCCTCTTTAAAGTTTTTAAAAGTGTCCCCGAAAGCAGGGTTATGGATTATCCATAACTCCAAAGGAGAAAAAAAACAGGGCATCTATTGAAAAAAGAGAAAAGAAACAGCTTTCACCTTTCTTTGTCCTCTTTCAGTCTTTCCCTCCTACCCCACCCCATTCTTCCACATAAGCTATCTGTCTTCTTCACAATACGCCTTTCTCCATCCGGCGAACAATGTATTTGTTCTCCTCCACGTCCTCCCCATCCCTCCATCCCTTCTTATCCCTCCATCCATTTGTTTGGTGCTCTCTGTGACATCTCTGCCATGCCAGGCCATGAGGGAGAGAGGGAGGGACAGGCCCGCCATTGTCCCCTGCCGAACCCACAGAATATCAATAGTGTTTTTCTTATGGACGAGCGCCGAGCGTTGGCCAGTAACCTTTCGGATTTGATGATGTCAGGCCCCCTCTCCTTTTTCTTTTTTTAGGCCCTTTATATTTTCCTCATTCTGCAGTCTGCACTCTAAGAGAGCATTAGGTCCTCAACATGCAGACAGAGCAGGATTGTGTGAGCCGTGTGACTCATCGGGACACTTCATCAGCTCCGTTTAAGTGAAACGAGTTGCATTCGACTGTGCAAGTCCCGCAAACTCAACACAATGTGTTGTTTGTGTGTCCAGATCTGTTTCAGATCAGAAAATTCACATCTGATCTGGTTAGAAACCAAACCAGCCGTGATTAGAAAGGTGTGTTTGGTCGTCTGCTCCCTCCTCTGAGGAGGAGTTTAAAACAACATCACACCCTGTCATCCTTTGCTCTGAGACCCACCGGCTCAACTATTTTTGCTGCCGTTTGTGGTCGGACGCCTCAGCGGCGTAGAAGAAGCGGTGCTCACACGCTGTTCGTCAGCATCCTTCAAGATGCTAATTGTCAACATCTACGTGCAGATGACTGTCATCAGATTCATTAAATAAATGTCGCCCTGCAGCAGCATTTATTGTAACAAGTCTACCATCAAGGTGATGTGCTGGTCTGTCCATCATCCACTTATGAAGTTAGCTGGATATACTGTGTGTGTGTGTGTGTGTGTGTGTGTGTGTGTGTGTGTGTGTTTGTGTGTGTGTGTGTGTGTGTGTGTGTGTGTGTGTGTGTGTGTGTGTGTGTGTGTGTGTGTGTGTGTGTGTGTGTGTGTGTGTGTATACATTTATTTACACACATTTATTTACTTTTGGCTTTAGTTTTCACATTTCACCTGGGATGTGTTTCAATTAAGCATTACACTGATTCTGGCTTTTATGGAGGTTTTATTCAGAAGTGAATGCAACACACAGGTTTCATTTTAGACGTCCATCTCCTGCTGAATCCAGATGGAGTCGGGGATTCGGGGTATTTCACCAACACGGATGGGCTGCGTACACAACCAAGGATGGTACCTGGAGACGGTACCTGGAGGCGGTACCTGGAGACGGCTGCTAGAAGGTAGAAAGCTGATTGGTTGAACTAGTTTCAGCCAAATGGATGAGAATAGAATAAAACAATCAAAAATAAATGAAAAAGCACAGGCAGTACTTACTGTGCTGCACAGTCTTAATTATTTTAAAAGTTAGGCCACGTTTCTGTGTTTTCTCACAGTATGTACCGCGTACTCGTCCGACGCTCGTTACGCAGTCGTTGCGCATCAGCGCAACCGTCGCGGTGGACAGAATCAACTTCACTCGACAGGTTTGGGTAAACAAACAAGCAATCGGATTCTCTCAAGGTTAAGAAGGCATGAATTTGATTGGAATTTATTAGGAAACTTTGGAAGTAAGCAGCTCGGAGTCTGGGAATAAGTTTTCCCTTTTGATTGTGGGTATTGATACTGAAATGTTTGTTTTTTTTTAGTTGCCAGACCAATTCGTTTTGCAGAAGGGTGGATAATTTATACCACCAATATCATGCTGTTGTGATTTTTGTTTCCTGTGCTTTTAATAAAGTACATTAACTAAAGTGAAACATAAAACTGCAGTAAAACCGTTCTGCATATATCAGCTAAAAACAAAACAAATAAAGGTAATCAAAGATGTTTTATTTCACAGCAGCCACGCTGGCAAGGCTGCTTGCAATGCAGATGTTTGTCTGCTCATTTTTTATTTATCAGCCTTCTGAAATGATCAGACAATGAGGTTCATCTCAGTATGACAAACGATCCCCCAGTTTATTAGCTGGCCTATTAATCTGCTCTCTCACCAGTTGGAAGCTCTTTATCTGGCAAGAATCCAACCGAAAAAAAAATGTTCAAGTCTTGTTTCCAAGAATGATTTTCGATAGATATTTTAAATTGGTGCTTTAAAAAAAATAAGGAGGGAAAAAAAGTTAGGCTAAGGAGTGAGTTTGATGTCCGTCAGTTATTTTCCATAACGTCAGTCCTTTTCAGGGTCTCAGCTGTCAATGGGAGAGGGTGCAAGTCAGGGACAGTCCGTCCCAGGGCCACGCGGAGCCCTGCACGCCCACTGTGGACAGTTTACAACAACTCCTCCACTTCACATCTTGAAGGAAAGTCACACGAGCATGTGGAGATCATACAAACTCCACAGAACTCACAGGTCCCAACGAAGATGCAAACCAGAAACCTTGTAGCCACGGCACATCAGCTTAAACCACCAGCCCTGTTTGTTGTGTTTTTTGGGTTTTTCTTTAAGAAACAAAACAAAAAAAAAGGATATTTGGAGGTTAAGAGGAGATTTAGATGCTCAGCATGAAGCAGTTGTGGCCACAGAGCCGAAAAAACACCAGCGCACGTCAGCCTCATTTTTACAGCACTCAACAAGTGCACTCAGCACTTTCCAGCAAATGTCTCCATTTTTTTTCAAATAGTAAGACGTATATTAGGGTAACGTATCAGTTCAGAATATTGGTGGTTAAATCATTCCTTTACAGATGAATTGATTGATTAATTGTTTCTCACTTTACACATTTTCCTGAGCCCGGTGCCTGGGCCTATAAAAATAACTTTTTTTTTTTTAAATTTCCATCTGAAGACATATTTAGAATAGCGGATGTTTAAAGCCCACGTATTGTCATATGCCCTTTGTCTTCTGGGGTCAAAATGACCCTGCTGGGTTTATTTAAAGCATATAGAATAAATAATCAGTTCTGTGCTAAACCTTTAGTCTTACATCAATCCGACCCATTACCACAAAACTTTCCTTTCATCTTGGAATTTAAGGGCCTTCTTTGCATAAACGTCTACCTGCTTTTGATTTCAAACAAGACGTAATTTGTGGTCAGAAATACAACAGGAGGGCTCCAGCTTCCTCTCATATAAAAGCTAAAGCAGCTGGTTTTGTTGGGGTGCCCGTGGTGGGGCGTTCCGGTGGTGGGGCGTTCCGGTGGTGGGGCGTGGCGGTGGTAGGGCGTTCCGGTGGTGGGGCATGGCGGTGGTGGGGCGTGGCGGTGCATTCCGGTGGTGGGGCGTGGCGGTGGTAGGGCGTTCCGGTGGTGGGGCGTGCCGGTGGTGGAGGGTGGTGGGGCGTGCCAGTGGTGGGGCGTTCCGGTGGGGGGTGTGCCGGTGGTGGGGCGTTCCGGTGGGGGGTGTGCCGGTGCATTCCGGTGGTGGGGCGTGGCGGTGGTGGGGCGTGGCGGTGCATTCCGGTGGTGGGGCGTGGCGGTGGTAGGGCGTTCCGGTGGTGGGGCGTGGCGGTGCATTCCGGTGGTGGGGCGTGGCGGTGGTGGGGCGTTCCGGTGGTGGGGCGTGCCGGTGGTGGAGGGTGGTGGGGCGTGCCAGTGGTGGAGGGTGGTGGGGCGTGCCAGTGGTGGGGCGTTCCGGTGGGGGGTGTGCCGGTGGTGGGGCGTTCCGGTGGGGCGTACCGTGGTGGAGGGTGGCGGTGGAGGGTCGTGCCGGTGGTGCTGGTGGGGGAGCGTGCCGGTGGGGGAGCGTGCCGGTGGCCTGCTCCACTGCACACCCGCTGACCCCACGCTGCCCAGTCTGTCTGCTCCCACCTTGTTAACAGAAACCAGACTGATGCACATTTTCTGTGAAGCAACGATTCAAATGTTTGTTTGAAGTTTGCTTCACATCGAGATGGAAAAAAACCCACTTCGCTTTTTTGGACCTCCAAGCAGCTGCAGATTTGTCATGTTGGGAGCATTTGTGCCTGGTAGGAATTTACTGGTTTCAAATAAATCTTCACATTCATGCTCATTATTGTCACGTTTCTGTCATCCAACAGTTCTCCCGTGTCTTTTATTTTTTTCGTCAGTGGGCTGTTAACCTGTGTCAGAGACCTAGGTGGCACTGGTGTATTTATATGTTTAATCCTGGCTTCCATCTTTGACTTTTGATAGTTTTCTGGCCAATTGCTCTCCATGGCTCATTTGCCTTGTTTGGTTATGGAAATGTTTCACTTGATTATTCAACCCCTGCAGCATAACTGTTGATCTACTCATAACCACATTATGATGGGTTTATGATGGCAGTGCTTCTCGTTCCTCACTCCTCAATGCTTTGATTTGGCCCACACTGAGAAGCTTGTGCTTAAGGGGGACAAACTGCAGCACGCGCTCCATAGGATCATTGTTGAGTGTCATCACTCTTGTGACCTTTGTGTGAGCCAGCCTCTGCAGTTCAGCCTCTCTTTGTCTTTTCTCGTCCTGACCGGCGAGAAACCCTCGAGCAGCCTCGTTTCAAATGCACTCTGCGTTCCCCTTCTGCACATCTGCCAGCACGCTTTGCGATCAGGGCTGCACTCAGCTGTGACAAACGTACTCAGCACTGCAGAAAAATTAGACATGGATAGAGATGACAAGATCCCCCTAACATCCACAACTTGGGATGCTTTCCCAGACTCCGATTATCACTGGTCTTTTGAAAGTGAGCTTGCTATGTTCCTCTCTTCAACCTCTCTGCAAACGATTTTATGTCAAAGAAAGCAACAGAAACAATCACGTGAAAATATGCTGTGCTGGCTTTGCACAGGTGTCTAATGACATGCCCTCACCAACTACAACGAGGGCACCATCGCGACGCGCGAAAGCAAGTTTGATTGCTGATACGGGATGACAGCTTAGTTGGTTTCATTTGCACAGCGGCTGAAGCCTAAGGTACTTTTGTGATTCATTCATCTCTTATAACCAGAGCTCACATGAAGCCCTGTCCACCTCAATATCACTAAAACGCTTCAGAAGACCTGTGTATAATTTCATAAAATTTCTAAATGTCTCCACAGACGTGACTTTCTTCCATGTTTTTTGCACAAGCACCTTTCATCCCTTTTCTCCTCTGCCCCCTCTATAATTTAACAGCAGATAAGCTTTCCCTCTCCTACATTAGTGTGCTATATCACTGCCAGCTGAAGAAACGGGGGCCTTCGCTCTATATGTGATACAGTTTCTCCCTGCCAAGCTCAGCCCCTGCCACCATCACTCGGTGCTGACGAGTTTGGGTCCTTGCCACGTTCTGCACCTGCCAGATCCATAAAGAATCCCCCTGTTCCTCCAGGGCCTGAAGGCAGGGTCTGCCACAACTGTTAAGGACGCAGAGATTTAGATATTCAAATCAAAGCTTAGACGCTTGGATAGCGCCAACAAGTTGGCAGATGGTCTGTTTTGTTGTGCTGATCCATCAGCGAGGTATTTGAGGTGTTAAGATGAATGCGATTCGTCACAAGTTGGCGAAAAAAAAGTGTATCCCACGGTCTCAAACGTAAGGAAAAGGGGATTTGTTTCTTAATGACTTGCTGCTGTCTTGGCCAGGAGCTACTTTGCAAAGAGATTCTTTATTTTTAGCTAAAGAAAACTTGAATCTCAATAAAATAAAGTGTAACGGACGAACAGGACATCCTTTTTGAGTGCCTCATCTTTGCACTCTCATCATATATGCGCTCTTGAGAGAGGAAGGAGGAGTTGAATCCAGACATGAGTGTATCCAGCTGCTGTGTTTGCTGAGGCTAACACACCAGGCCGTTAATTTCTGCATTCACTACCACGGTGCCAGCGGCTAAATGAATACATATTTATGACGGGTGACATAATGATGGAACGAGGCCTTCAGAAATAAGGCTTTTGCAGAAATTCCACTCCAGTGTATCTGCTTATTCAGACAGCTGCTTCTTATCTCATTTTCTCCCTGCGCTTCTGAATCTGCTGCTGCCTTGTTTTCGAGTCTGTGCATCTTGTCATGTCCTCGTATCAACCCATCTATATATAGCAGGTCTGTCCCCGCTCTCTTCCTCGGTCTGTTACTGGAAAAGTGAGGAGTGGGTGCAGTATTCTGAATATGTAGCTTTGTCTGAGGCAAGAGGAGACAGCGAGGCTGGGAGAAAGAAAAGGAGAGGAAGAAAGCGCCATTGACAGACGGGCAAACACGAGTCAGCCCCTGTCCCCCTCTCGCCCCATTGTCTCTGAGTGCTAGACGTCAGAAAACGACAGGAATCTGAAGAGAGGGAGGACAGGGAGCAAAGAGTCGGGGCTTTGTTGGGATCGCTGGCCTCAGACCTGGTCAAAGTGCAAGGAGAGGAGAAAGAAGGGTGAGATGTGGGGATGGAGGAGAGAGCACTGGGCTGACCTTGCTGCAGGATCTCCTTTGTCCTCACTGTAAACAGAAGCAGGCCTCCCACCATCCTGTGTACTAATCACGCGTGAGCAGTGATAACACACAACTGCAGATGCCCATGATGCCATGATTCCCGCTCACATGCCCTCACCTGCTCCAGCGCTTGAGGTGTAAACTAGCATTCCCTCTCCACTCAGGCACGTGCTGGTGAGGCTTCAGTCCAGCACATTGCAGTCATCACGGAGTAATGCTGTGAACCGTTTGCGAGTGCACCCCAAGTTGCCCATTGTTTACCCAATTAATTCAGCTCCTACTGTACGACGCAGGTGCTTCTTGCCTGCATTTTTTTTCCCTCTCACTTCAAAGGATAATGTTGTGCTAATTTGTCTCAGTAAGGGAAAAGGAGAGAGATGGGAGGGGGTGTGTTTGAATGTGTGGCGGGGGGCGGGGGGGCGGTCGGCTGAGGATGGGAGGAAAGGGCCGGGCCGGTGCTGGGTGAGGGGCGTGGTTGGGTATAAACCAGGGGACAGTGGGTTTTCTGTTGTTGTCCTGTTTTGCAGCCCTCTGTCCTGGCATCCTGCACCCCTTCCATTCTCTGTTTCTTTCTCTATCTCCTCCTTCCACTCGCACTCCCCGCAGAGTGGGACTCGTCCTAGACAGAGTCCTGTGAGGTCTGCAGCATCTGTCTTTGGGGAGCTCCACAGAAGCCAGAAACCATGCTGACGGTTTTGGCGCTGGCGTCGATTGTCCTCCTGGGAATAGTCAAAAAAAAAAAAAAAAAAAAAAAAAGAAGAAAAGAAATCTCCTTTTAACTTTCGTTTAATTTTGTTTTTTGATTCATTCTCAGAGAAGCCCACATTTTAATTTCATCGTTTGAAAGTGTTGACATTATCTTTCCACTGATGCTGGGCTAAAGGTTAAATGAGGATTTGACAATGGCTTTTTTTCCTCAGCTTTCCTTCTGATTGCTTACCTGAAAACTAATGAACCTGATGAAAATAAGGAGGTTTAATAGCTTTGATGGTGAATTAAAGCCTCCCTCTCCAGTTTATTAATGCTAAACTGAAGCGTTTTAATTGCTATCTTGGTATTTGCTGTATTGATTTCATGTGAAAGGCCAATAGTGCACCTGTAGAGGATATTGTTTATTTTTATGTACACTACAGTATAATAAATGGCCCAGAAGTCTCCATATGGGAACCTCTGGAGAAACGGTTGTCTCCAAGCTGGAAAATTTAAAGATCGCTGCTGTAATAATATGAAACTGCATGTTGGCTTTTCCCTCCTGTCAGATGTTTCTAGGTTATTTTCTGTTCTCTCACTCTTTTTTTTTTTTTTAATACATATAACTTTTAGTATTTTAATTAAAATGTCAAGCATGATTTCATTGACAAGTAAGTGCGGAGGTTTGTTATCAGTAAAAGATGCTTGCAGCAAAATCTGTGAACTTTCCTCTGTGGGAGCTCAAAGAGGCAGGACACCGAACGTGACTGAGGGGAGCCTTCGCGTCGATGCGCCGCGGCTGTGAGGATGCCGCCACCCGCGGCAGCACATTCACATGCGAAAGCCGACAATACAAAGAATAATATTGTCGAATGGCGGGGGTTCCTGCACCTCCCTGAAGCTCGGCCAGTGGTTCCAGACGCTGATTGCATTTTCGAGTAAAGTTGAATATGGATTTTTGCAGCCAAAACCAAATTAACATTGATCATTAAATATTATTCGAGCATAAACAGTGCACATAGATAAATCAGTTTAACCCGTATTAATGGAGAAAATGAAATTCCTAGAGACTTATACTCATATTCCAGTAATCCAAGTAATTACTGTGTGTGAATCAATGGCTGATTTGACTCCAGTTAAAGTACAGTTTGATAAGTAGCTGCATACATACGTGGAATAAGTATTTGGATCTCTTTCTTTCAGCTTTCAGGAGGGCATTGATAGGAGTTTGTGTGAGCCCTGGGAACTGCATTCTGTGATTTACAGATGGGTTTAAAAATATTCAAACAAAAGTTAATCATTTAAGGAACAATACAACAGATTCTTGCCTTTATTCTCTTTATCTTTTATAAAGACGTCAGTTCAGAAAATGTAGTAGAGGCAACAGTAAACAAACGTGTGGATCTTGCTGATGACAGATATCTGATTTGTGTCTCTCAGTGCCTGAACGGTCTCAGGCCATCGTGATTTACACCGGCTGGGAGCGCCACGCCTTGGTGGGCTCGGACATCCGGCTGTCCTGTTCTTTCTTCTCCTGGCGCTGGACCTCGGAGGACGTCACCTTCTCATGGACGTACAGGCCCGACGGCTCGCGGGACAGCATCTCTGTAATGCTCAAATGCACGCATACACAAACCACACACGATGAAAAACAATGTGTGTGTGCTTGTTGTAAAGACGACAAAGCCACACTTTATATCAATCTCAGACTAAGCTCCACAAAGACGCAGGAGACCACAACAATGTTCACAGAGATGCATAAAGAGGGCCTGCAGCTTCATGTTTCCATCCCATTTCCAAAAATAGGAAACTAGTGTTATGAAGTCCCACTGGAGGCCAACCATTTGTCACAAATCTCTGACGCGAACACAAAAAGTGGAGGTTTTGTTCTGCATAGCTTTTATCTCAGGATGTCAGGAAGTGAAACATTACAGATGTTTTACAGTATAATGTTGAAGTGATTAGTAAATGGAGCGTGGTTCAACAAATATAGAGCTATGTGCATATCTGAAATGTCATCGTGCTCCAAAAACGCTCAGATTTTTCTAATATGTGTGTTAACTAAGAGAAAGTTTCTGTCCTAATCTCCCCTCTCCTGCTGCCTCCTCACCAGCCTCCTGCTCTTTAATTTCACTCTCCTCGCCCTTATCGCCCAACTATCTCTCTAATCTCTCTATCTCCCCATCCTGACTGCACCTCCCCCTGTCCACCTCCCCTAATCTCCTCCTCTCCAGCCCTGCCAGCCCTGCCATCTTTGTCCCTCCCCTCCTCTCTCATTACGTCCCCCCCTTACCTCCTTCCCCTTCATCCGTCTCCCACGGTGCCCTCACTTTGAAACTAGACTTCTGCGTCCCCACCCCCCTCCCTTATCTTCAATCGCTCATTTCTTTCCCTGCCCAGACAGATTTAAAGTTTCATACATCTATCTGTGCACTTGTCATTTCAAAGTGTTGCATTTGATTTCTGATGCGTTCATATCGTGTGAAAGGTTCTCTGCGATGAATAGAAATTGCAGGCTTTTGTGATTTTTATTGTGCACCAGATTTGACCTCGTTCAAAAGGTCGAACACCATGATGGACGTTAGTAAAAAGTACCACAGCAGTGTAAAAATATCTCATTTTAAAACAGACCTGCATTAAAAAAGGCCCAGCAATCCAATACGACACATTGAGAAGAACGTCCTTTGGGTTGAAATCTGACTGGAGCTTAGAGGGCCAGTCTGCATTAGAAGTTAATGCTTCAGTAAGCAGAAAGTTGTTTTAAAAAAACCAAAAAACAAGCAACTTTCATTGATTGTTTAACCACTTGTATACCGGCTGCTGAGCGGCCTGAAAATTGCGTATATGATCATTTAAGACAACTTTGAACCTTTTGAAAGGCAGAAATGTGTAAAATGTGCCCTTTACCTCTGATCTCCACAGAGACAAACCCCACAGAAGAGTTGGGTGGAGCGGAAACCAGAGTTTGACTCTGACTCTGCGTTGTACCGTGTTTCTGCAGCATTGTGACCAAAGCATGTCACAAATATACCGATTAGGCATCATAAATTAGTCACTTTCAAAACAAAGTTTCATGATATTTTTAATTTAAGTAAAAGTACAGTATTATTTTATATTCAGTTAAAAAAATAGTTTCATTCCCAAAGGGATATGAATTAGGTTCATATTGATCTTTATACAAGACAGTTGGAAAAAATCCGAAAAGTTATGACAGGCAAACCAGAGTTTGAACTATTTGTCTAATCTTTGATTTTTCTTGAGATATAACAGAATAACACACACACACAAAAAAAAAGAAATGCATAATGAGCTTTTATTTAAATGCTCGTAAAATACTACTTAAACCAAGGAGCCACTTTGCATTGTTCTGAAAATGATGCACGCGGGTACTCCAGGTACACAAGATAAATGGATCAAATTATGCATATAGCACAATTTGAAACAAAAACACTGAAGCAAAAAGTTGTTACACCTGTAAGTGACTGGAAAGTACCGTGTATTCCTCTTGAATGGTGTGGAGTGGTAGTAAAGTGTTGCATAAACAGAAACTCGTTCTGTTTAAAATACATAAAGTATTTAAGTGAGTGTACTTTGCTACTCTCCACCGTAATGGGCATCATGCTGGTTTTACTACTTTTTCAGCAAATAAAAATACCAAAACCTGACAATATTTTACCAAAGCCACAAAAATGATTTTTTGCAGTAATTACAAGAAATGCTTTACTGCAAAAGTAACTAATCTGCAGAAACGGCACAAAGTCTTTCCTGCTCTCTACAGATCTTCCACTACACTGGCGGCATGCCCTACGTCGACAACAAGGGACCGTTCAGGGACAGGCTGGAGTTTGTGGGGAACCCGAATCGCCGTGACGGCTCCATTCTGCTTAAAAACCTGGATTTCAGCGACAACGGCACCTTCACCTGTGACGCCAAGAACCCCCCTGACATAGTGGGGCGGCCCTCCAGTGTCCGCCTGCTGGTGTTTGAGAAAGGTGGGATGAGAAACCAGCCGGTTTCATGTTCAGCAACAAAATCCGATTTCCAATATGTAAATTCCGATGCCGGCGTGGCTTCACGTCTGCTTTGAGCCCTTATGCAAATGTTTTTAATTATTATAATCCTTCTAGACTTTGCAATTGATTCAGATATTCAGTGTGCCCCAGCAAGAGAGTGTGTAAGTCAGTCCAGTCTTCTCGCTGCCTCATTTAGAATTCCTCGCACCTCCTCTTAAATGAGATCAATTACAATTTTATCTCCCTCTCTATTTGAGATTGCCATCACTGCATCCCTGTCACTTTTCTGGCCTCTCGCTCATCTTCTCCTACCATATCTTTCTTCCCTTCCAACTCCCCCAACTTCTCCCCCCATGACTCCACCCCGCTGATCTCTCTTCATCTCCTTCTCTTGGCTCCGCACCCATCTTTCATCTTCCATTCAACACTTTTACCTCTTGCTTTTATGTTCTATTTTCATCTCTCATTCTCTTTCCTTCTAGCTTTGTTTTCCCCTCTTCTCCCACCCTTGAACTCCCACATGTGGCATAATCCTTTCTTCTCTCTTTAAACTTGTACTTTTTTTTTTCCTTTGTGCCTTCCTTCTCCTTCAGGACACTCACACCTGCCCTTCACTTGCCTTCTCCTCTTTATCCACAAATTCTCTGCACTGTTCTCCAGCCTCTAATTCCTCATTTTCTTCTTCCTCCGTCTCCTCACCTGCAGTGCCCATCCAGGCTGGTGTGATCACAGGAGCCATCATCGGTGTAGTGCTGGGCCTGCTGGTGCTCATCGTGGTCATCTATTACCTGATGAGGTTCCTGGTGGCGCGCCGCGTCTTCAGCCTCAGCGTCAGGTCAGTGCCCGGCCGATGGGGTCTCTGCCAGGGGCTGGAGCTGAAGCCGGAGCCCATCCCTGGCATCGACACCTGCGTGGCCAAGCTGGCATAGCTGCGGTGCCTCAATTTGATTTGGTTAGGCCTGCGAGGTTTAGGTTTGAAGTTAGTCAACTGGAAAGGGATAATGATCAATTAGATTTAATCTGCAAAACGGCACTAAACGGGTCCAAAAGGAAGATGATTAAAATCAGTGAAGCAGGGGGTTCTGAGTGGCTAATCTGCTTCATCGTGGAGATTATGGGTCCATCATCTTGCTCATAACTTTTTTTGTTGTTGTTGTTGATGTAACTCCTCTCACACCTGGGGGCTGTGTTTGAGACAACCCCTGTAAGATTAAGATGATGTTCTCTTTATGATACCTGGCAGTCGATGCTGCCCTGTGACCACTGGAGGGAGAGATGGATTCGACATCCTGACATTGTCTTTCTTTTGTCCCCTCCAGCAAACATGGGAAGAAAAAGAAAGAGGGATCACAGCAGAGACAGGCAAGTTTCCTGCATCATCCTCCTCTTGGCCTGCCCCCCTCCCTCCCTCTCCACACACACACATACACACACACACACACACACACACACACACACACACACACTCTCCACCACATGCACCCACTCCACATCACTAAACACAACAGATTAGTCATATTCAGGCATTAAATGGCATCTTTTTAGAAATATGACAATAGTATGCAGTATAAGGGCTCAGGAAATGTGTTGTCGGAGGGAATATTTATCTCTTTTTATTTTTTTTGTAGCATCTCAACCCTCACAATAGCGCACATCCAACATGACAGCGCATAACAGCACAGTCTCATAATTGCATTCCCCTAATGCTGGTCCAGGCAGCTTTGGCATGCCCTCACACTCAGCCGACTCCTCCTCGCAGCAACATATCAACAACAAAATAACATGTCATTCAAACTCTGCCCCGCGAGCTGTAATAACAGCGTTCAAGCTGTTAAAATTCTTGTGCTGTCTCAGCGTTTGAGGTGTTTTAAAGCCGTCCCACCTCTCCCTCTCAGGGCCCTCGCCTCCTGTTCCAGCTCCCTCGCGGGTCCCGAACGGTGCAGTGCCAGTAAATAGCCACGGGGAAAGAAAAAAAAAAAAAATCAAGCCAACAGCTGTGAAATGGCTGAGGCCGGGTTATGGCACTAATGCTGTTTTGTATTGAATGGGACTGTGATTTGTGCACAGTGGGAAAATGGACAGGAGCTGCTGATTTTGCTTGCTGGGAGTCAAATGAAAATCACTGTGCCTATTATGGTCTGGGCTGTTATCAGTGCTTTTACGCTGCTGCACACCAGCAACTTGGAGTGTATTTTTCTCCCTTTGGTTCCTCATGGGAGCTGCGATAGCCTCAAGTGGTGGATTAATCAGACATTTTGGTGGCTTGTAGTCTTTTGTGAATACAAGCCACCGGGGCAAGTTTTGTTTGATTACTCCGCGGTGATGTGGGGGCTGGAGGATTGTGTGCGCTGTAATTGACTGTAAGCCTCGTCCGCTGATAATGAGGAAAAAACAAGACAAAAGGAAGTATATAGATTTGAGTTCAAAGTCTTTTCCACAATCAAAACTCAGCTTTGAAATAAGAGGCATGCGAAGATATCCGTGGTGGCAAATCAAAGATATTGTGACGGTGAGTTATTTTGCTGCAGCTAGTGGAGGGAGGGGCGATGGGTGGTTTACGTAGGCGCCACCTTGCACCCGCGGCACATACTGAGGGGCCAGCTCTTCCTCTTGCCTGGAACAAGTGCTCCCTCTCTGAGCCCCTCTTCCTCCCACCCGTCTTCCTCTTTCCTTTCTACTGTTGCATGATTGTCAGGTTATTCTTGAGCTGCAGTCAGTTGCTCTCAAGTGCCTGTGGCGTGTGACAGTGCATATATGAATAAATAACTCGCCACCAAAAGGACACTGAAATATTTGACAATGCTGTCATTTACAGTTACCCTTCTGCGGGTCTCTGCTTGGATGAAAAATATGGAGCGAAAGCAGTTATTCTATCTGAGCTCACACTGTTTTTTTGTTTTCTTTTTGTTTTTATTTATTTATTTTTTTCCTCTGAGCTGATTCCTGATTCCTTTCTTGTCGCTACGCCGCACACGGAGGGCCCCTGGGATTCAGTGGCGTGCTTATAAGTGGCTGTTTGATCAAATAGCTCTTATTAGGAGGCTCTGCTGACACAAAACAATTTTGTATCAGCCCCACCATCTTTGTTTCTCTCAGTGTGCTGGGCTTGCACTACAAATCTCCAAAAGGCTGTGGGTGAGGAAGTGGAGGAGGGAGCGAGGAGGCCCACCGTGTGTGGTGCTCCTTATTAGGTGGAGTTGCGGAAGAGGACTTTAGCCCCGCAGCTACACACATGGGAAAGCCCACAGGAATGAACACAAACACACACACTGTACTGGAATGATAATTGAGTGCACTCTGTATCGATCTGAGCTCACACACACACGCACACACAACCCACCCATTCATCTCTCCATCCCCCAATTGCCTCCCACTTCGCTTCAGTTCACTCCCACCCGCACTCTCATTCAGATTCCTTTTATCAGGTTCTCTGTCTCCCTCTCCTCAGTCGCATCCTCTCCTCCTCCTTCTCTTTTGCTTCCTTGCTGACCATGAGAAGCATCCTTCCTCTGTTGCCTAATTCCCTCTTTTCTCCTCCTTTTTTGACTCCCCTCTGTTGCTCTGTTTATTCTCAGTTTCTTCCTCCTCCTCCTCCTCGACCTCCTAGCTCTCTCTCTCTCCAGTTTCTCCTCCCTCCTCAGGTCCTCTGGGTTCTGATCAGCTCCGGTTCCGGACAGAAAATCGCTACCTCTCACTTCTCATCTCCCTCTCAATCTCCCCCCTCACCTGTCACCTCCTCATTTTAGTATGCAGCAGGGGACGCAGCCACTTACCCACCCATCTACCCTCCTTCTCCAGTCCATTTCTATTTCTCCAGTGTTACCCACGTTTCCTTCCCTTTGAAGTGCGTGCAGCCCCTGTAACGAAGGTGGTTCTGCATCCTGCTTAAGCAGGCTGCGGTGCGTTTGTAAAAGCAGGCCTGTTGTTAGTGTGGGAGCTCTGCAAAACACTGCAGCACAAACTTCAGCCTGTCATGGGAAGCATACTGGTAAACAGAGCCATGACGTATGAAAGAATGCAAGCATAATGGAGGATAATGACAATGGCTGGCCCGCACAGCTTCCCTGCTGAGCTGGGTGTTGGCTGCAGCATGCGTCTCAGTAGCTTTGTAGCACGTGTGCTGCTTCTGTAGGTTGCATAATTAAAAATGATGAATTTTCTAATGTAATCAGTGGAGTATTATTAGTTGAAGCTTCAGTGGGTAGAAACAGCCTCTAGTGGGCTTTCTACTCTTGACTAACTTGATGTATTACAGTCAAATTATTTCACTTTCCTAGACTTGGATGCAGCACACTTTTCCTGTTCACGTTGTGTGTTCAACAACAGCACACTGCTCTGTGGTTCAACCTGTGGAAAAGCATTTAAAAAAAAAAAAAAAAAAGAAAAAAAACCCCGAACTGCGTAAAGTTTCATTAAGCTTCATTACGCCATTATTGTGCACTTGTGATCCGTTTCAATAGGTTAACACACAGGTTAATGCACTGGAATATACCTATTGTAAAGTAAAGTGTAATCCTTGACCCCATCTCCACCTGGTCTAGTCTCTCCTGATGGATTTGTTGTTGGATTTGTTGCAATGCCTCACTTGAGTGAGGCAACGCTTGAGTCTTCTTCCTTCTGGCTCTTCCTTTTATCGATTTCTTTTTCTTGTAGGATGTTTTTAGACATTGCTTGTTCATCGCACAGACAATTTACAGAATGAGTGGGAGTGAATGGCTGACTTATACAAACAGAGGTTAAATGAATATTTAAAGATGCGCTTGACCTTTTTAAAAGAAAATAAATAGTTCACAGATGAAATGCAGATTTCACCAACTTTCACAGAAGTGTGATGGAGTATGCACATTAGTATCCAGGCTTTGAGTCTCGTCCATGTTTGGATTATATTTCAGAGGCGGTGTTTATTGCTTATTCATGTACTCACTGAAATACCAATGTTTCCAATCACGTGCACAGAGTTCTGCCTAATTTCTTAGCATTTTAGTTAATGTGATCTTTTCTGACAAAAAAAAAAAAAAAAAAACCCTCAGAAATCCACTTACCTCCCACAGCATCCATGTTTTATCGAGTCTACTCCACAAAGCGTATCCAGTATGTTTATTTTCACAAGCAGGAGTGGACCATATCCAGGTTTCTGAATTCAAACTGTCAACATTTGCAAAATAAAAATGTGGTCACTCAAAACAGCCAATTATATGTGTAAGCTCAAAAGGGCCAAGGTGAATGGGAACTTTAAATAAACAAGCGTATGCAGACATGTACAAGGGAAAAAAGGTCAAACGAAAAGAAAGAAAATTAATTTTTTAAAACTGGGATCACACCAGACCTTGGGTTAAAAAAAAAAAGTAAAATGAACATTTTAAACATGTACGCTCAGCTGTATTACTCCACTTCGTGGAATTACATCTGAATCACTCACCAGAATTATCTGAAGTGTTAACAGTAGTTGAACCAGATGCAAGTAAATTTCAAACATTTGTAAACATTTGCTTCCAATTCATACAAGCTGGAGATATTTAAAAAAAAATTTTTTCCTCTTCCCAAATCAGAGAAAGCAGATGGTGTGTCAAACAGGACCATCTGGGATGTCTAAAATGGCACTTTTAGTAAGTACTTGTAGGTGATTGGACGAAGCATCTGTCTGTCACAGTTTGGGGCGGGGCTCCATTCAGCTAATTGGATCAATGAAGAGGAAGAGGGTGGTGAATCAAACGCTTAATGAAGTAATTGGAAAAACAAAATCTTCACTGCGGTATTTCTCTTACTTTTCATTTAAGAGAGACGCTCCAGTTCTGAGTGTCACGCTGAAGACCGTCCTGTAGATTGATGGTTGGTCTGAAATAACTTCTTAAAGACGATTCTCAGATTCTCACTGAAAGTGTGTGTGTGTGTGTGTGTGATTGTGAGTTATTGATAAATTGCCACTCAGTTGTCACAGGTGTATGGAGCCTACCTGCCACTGTGTCCCATCCTAACGCATGGTTACCTGTTTTGTCACCCCCTTACAGCTCTGGACACCACCCCCCCTCACTTGCTACCCCCTCCCCTAAAAGAACTCTGTTTCTACCTCCTCTTCTATCTGTGTCTCTGCATGTCTGACCCCTGATCCCCCTTCTCCTTCTCCACTTGAAAGTGTTTTTCTCTTTTTTTCACGCAGCTCCGTGTGTCCTACTAGCTCCATTGCTCATCTTCTCACCTCTAACCCACCTGCATCACCATCCCCTCCTCCCCCCTCGCCCCTTCTCTCTCACTCTCTTTCCCTCACGCTCCTTTCCTCCTGAAGTGACTCTCCTCCCCTGTTCTCCCCCCGATCCCCTCTCCCTCCTCCCGCCACAGGGCCCCGTGCCTCCCGCCGACCCCTCCAAGGTGAAGGCGGCCACCTCGGAAAAGAAGAAGCAGGAGTCACGCAAGGATAAGAAATAGGATACGGGGATGGGCTGGAGCGGGCTCGTCGGCCGGCTGCTCCAGCCCGTACGCCAGGTGGTGGCGGTGAAGGCCCGGCCCAAGCAGCAGAAAACCGTAGTCAGAAAGACAGAGAGGGTCGCGGGAGGTGGGGAGGAGGGCTCGGGCCGGGTGCTGATGACCATCGAACTGGAGCTGACCCGCAAGAGCGAGGAGGAGGGGTCCAGCGGTGAGGGAGGGACAGGGAGGTCAGAGCCTCGTGGCCTCTTCTCCCGCCTCGCCAATCAGCTCACCTTTAAATAACAGATCACCACAGGGGGAGGGAGGGGGGGCACTGAGAATAAAAGAGTGGGAAGTCCACCGAGGAGGCAGAAGGAGAGTTACACCACCAACCTACTTTGTACCCACCACCACGAGTCCCTGAATGAATGAGTCAAATCTTAACTGCTCCCGTCACAGACTGTAGACGCAGCTACTGTATGTGGGCCGAGATCTAAGATGTCATGATAATCTCTTACACTTGTCGGCGCCCCCGACGACTTTTGTTAGGTCATAAGATATGCCATTTGAAGCGAGACCCTAAGACGGCTGGGTTTGATAACAAAATCTGCAAAGCTGCTCCCCAGGTTTTGCCTCTCTGGTTCCTTTCATTGTGATCCTATCCACCTAAAAAAAAAAAAAACAAAAAAAAAAAAAACGCTTTCTCCAAGTGAGTCTGATACGCATCACGAATACCCGGCTGCGGGGACAAGCCAATTTGTTTTTTTTTTTTTTCTTTTTCTTCCTCCAGAGCTGATATGTCAAACTACAGCTTTCTCTCCTCGCGTTGATCTTCCTTCTTCTCTCTCCCAGTCCATTTCTACCTCCTTTCATCATAAAGTTCACAACTTTCTTGTTAATTCATATTACAGAAGTGATTTATATGCTAACTGCTCTATCCTGTTTCTCTTCCTTTCTCACTTCCCTTCCCTCTTTTCTTCCTTCTGTAGATAAAGGTCTGACTCCTCCATGACTGCCTCCACTCCTCTAGTCTGCTCTCTCCTTTTCTGCCCAGCCTGATGCAACCCCCATTATTTCCCATTATCTCTACTCTTTCAAGACAGCATTGGCTTTAAGAATAGTCTTCCTATATCACTGGGAAAAGTGTCAAATAATTTGTCCAGCGCCTCATCGGCGTCCCTGTATGCGCACATTGGGCAAAGTGCACAAGTGTTTAAGGCCTAACTACGCACATAACTTCCTTAAGAGGAACCCCAGAGACATCCCTGTGTTTAGAGTCTCCTGAATCTTCCCTCTTAATGTTTACGACTCAATCACATGTACCGAGCAGAGCCGTGAGTGCACACTGGACTTGAGATAGAGGAAAGTGGAAAGGAGAGTGATAGCGAGAAAGAAATATGAGTCCTGCTCTCAGCCGGCGTAGATAGAAGTTCAAGCCCCGGAGCTCCGAGGTGATTCAATTCTCTCACATTTGAGCTAATGGAGGTTGTCGCCGTGTCTCTGCACAGGCTAAAGGCGGGCTATTTCTGGCCCAACGAGAGCGCTCGGGCTTACTGTAACAGCTGCACATTTTTCAGCCGACGGGGGAGGCGGGGGGAGGAAGGAGAGGAGAGGAGAGAACGGGGCAGGTGGTGGCGGGGGGGTGTTCTCTGTTGCTTGAGTGCGTGAGGCGATCCGCTGTTGACTTGACGGCCGTCGACTGATGACCTGGAATGACGTCACGGCCTCCGAGGGCTGGCGGGCGCTCTCGGGAGTCTTACCAGGATGAGGTGCAGCTTCCGAGTTATTTTTGGTCCAGTTTATCTGCTGGCACGTTTCTCCTATAACTAACACGGGTCTAATTACTTTAGCACGTTTGTGACGAGACACCTCTCTTCATCTTCATCCCCGTCTTCTCTCCTCTGTTATTCACTTTTGATCTCTGCTCCCCTCTTGGGAATCATCATCTTCCTCGAAACCCCCTGTTTCGTTCTCTCTGTCCTTGTCTTCTTCTTCCTTTATCTCATCCTTTTCCTGCCGTCTACCAAGTCTGTACTGCATTATTCCCCCTTGGAAAAGGCCTACACACAATCCAATCCACTCTTTAAGCCTCTTCTTATCTGACTGCCAGGCCTACAGCTCAAGGCTGTGCTTCTCTTTCTTCTGTCCTTCCTCTTCTTCCTCATCTTCATTTTTTTTTACAACTCGGTGGCAGGCAGCGCGCTCTCCCTTTCCTGTCTTCACCGATGATCGACAAACGCCCTCACGATTGCCCTTCAGATATCCCTGAGGCAAGTCATCTCACCAGCGCTGCCTTCTCTCTTTCTCCAGCCCTTTAGGGTCTTGTTTCTGCTGGTTCAAATGCCAAAACGCTCCCCTCTGCCCCCTAGTGGCAGAGGTAAGTCTGCACCGTGGACTCCGAAATTGCAACTTTTAATCTAGCTAGCTCTCTCCTGGTTGCAAAAACATTTTATGTATGTTAGTTAGAGTGTTAAAAATCACATTTAAAATAAAGCAAAAACTGCAGCATTTCACCCTAAGTAAAGCAAATTTTGTTTTGTGACACTTTTCTTTTTTTTTTTTTTTTTTTTTTTTAACATGTGTGCAAGCAAACACATGAAGAACATGTTTATCGAGGCCGGGAAGAAATGTAATTATATTCTGTGGAATATGCCGTTATATTTTTGACCCTGCGTGTTATGGGAGGTTCTGTGTGGCTGTCTCTTGGGTATGTTTTCTTCTGAGACAGAGAAAAAAAGTTTTTTTTTGTGCAGAGAGAAGAGGAGGGGTGGATGAGGGTTCGGTTAAGAGTGAGCACCATGTGGCTGGGGAGAAAAAAAAATTGAGGAGGGGAGGCGCTCGCTGTGGGAGAAAGCTTTGGAGGAACAGACTTATCTGGTGTGTTAAGCCAAGCCAAATATCCATATGTATCACTACAGATAGTCTGCTCTCCCCTAAAGCTTTCTTTTAAAGGTACTCCTTCCCCAACCCTGAGCCAAGGATGGACTGCGATCTGCAAGCTTGATATGCAGGGTGGATAGTGTAGACTTGAATGTTCCTTTAAAATTCATAACAGGAATGGAGGTGCTAAAATCCACAAGTTTGTAACTGGATATCTGTTTCACTAGTCGCTGTTTATCCAGTCAAATGGATTAGTTAGAATGTTGTTTTTTTTTCTTTTACAGCAAAGCCACACAGACACCTAACATAAGACAAAACTGCATTAAAATGTTTTGTTTTATATGTGTTTTGAACTGTAGTAGCCGTAGTTGCACATTAACTTTGAAATGACGACTGAGCTTCTTACTTTTTTGTTTTTTTTTTCTATTATTTTAAGGTTTGTGATAATTCAAGAGCTCTAACAACTTTCCTCGACTGTGTATAATGTGTTGTAAAGAGAACGTAAATAAAAATTAAAGCCGCAAGCACAGCTGTTGTCTGCAGAGGGCAAAGTAAACCCAGCTGAAAATGCCTGTCGTTTCCTTTCTTTCAGGACCGAGTTCATTAAGTTTCATTAAATATTTTGCTGAGAAATACAGTCACAGAAGTTTCGAAAGATAAAAGTTCTTCCAGAAGAAGATTGACGATTTTACGTACCCTGGCATGAAAGTTAGTCATTATAGGATACCTTGTTGCACAAAAGAAACATTTAGGAGGCTGGAATCTGGAGCTTTTAAATGCTGAACAGTGACCAGTGTTTTTCTTCAAGTCACTAAAAGAAATTTGCCTCAGGAAGTGGACTTGAAAGTTTCCTTCTTCACATGCCCTTCATTGCTGAACTACCAAGAAGTAATGATGTTAAATTGGGAATAAATGCTGAATAACCATTTACCTGTTCAGATTTCTCACGATTGCAAAGTGAGGTATAATTTTCATAAAGGCTTTTTTTTCCTGACCAAACGAGCAGGTGGGGTTCGTTGAGCGTGCATGACATTTTCAGAAATTCTCGCCTCCACGTTTGGTTTGGGTGGAGCCACAAACCCGCTTGGATGTTGCTGCTGGTCTGACCAGTAGATGGGAAATATGTTATTTAATGTCTGTGTGTTTTTTAATACAACCTGACCAAAAATAAGAAAAGGCCGGAACAAAAAGAGATTTAAATCCCTTTAAGTAGGATTCAAAGTTGCGATGTGTGGGATGCTGTTGGCACGGTGTCAGATATAAAAGATGCTCTCTCAGTAAGACTTTCATCTACTGCATGTATTGAGCCACATTTGTGTCAAGGACAATTTAGTTTATTTGTCTCCTTTGTCAGAAATTCTGCTTGGACAAAGGAAAAATCACTGCATTGCTGCTCGAAAAAAGACAAGCTAAATCCATAGAAAACGATCAATAAAAAAATAAATAAATAGAAATCATGCATTCAATAAAAACAATCCAAAAGAACACAAAAGAATATGTGCGATAAATGTGTATGAATGTGCCTTGACTTAAAACTGTACAAATTGGCCGTAAATACGCTCATATTGTAAAATTCAAAACCCTTTAAAAAAAAGGTTGAATTTGCTGAAGGGTCTTTTTATGACAGTTTAACAACATTAGAGTGTAGTCCTTTATTTGGGTATTAAAGAGAGAGAGAGAGCGAGAGAGAGAGAGAGTAAGAGAGAGAGAGCAAGAGAGCGAGAGAGAGAGCAAGAGAGCGATGTGTGTCTGTGGACATGATTCAAAATATTTAGTCCCCGTTTGACCTGGTATGTTTGGGGGCACTGTGGAGCAGAGGATAAGCTGCAAAAACTTCTTTCTAAGAAAATAATAATAAAAAATGTAAATATTCATTTAATATAGTTTCAATATTTGGTGTCATAGTTAGTAAAGAGATGGGGCATAAAGAGCCTTCCATGAGTAAAGATCGACAAGAGGAGCAGCTTCATACATTAAAACAGTCCACAGGAAACACGCCATGAAAAACAAAAAGTCTGAAGTGACTACTAAAGTTAAAACGTTCAGGGTCACGGGGGTCTGCTGGAGTCGATCCCAGTTCTCTTACACCCTGGACAGGTTGCCAGTCCATTGCAAGAATACCTTAAGTTACATGTTTTAGGTTTTAATATCTGATATGCTCTCTTTCTTCTTTTTTTCCCTCTTACCTCTTTCAGTTATACTAGATCTCAATCATTTTTAAATTACTGCATGCTGTCTTTATATACATTTCCCAGCTTTGGCAGAATTGATACATCATTTAAATGCAGGCCGTAACTGTGAATTTAATTAGAACCGATTTAACTGAACCGTGCAGTCCTTTTGTGAAGTTCAAACAACCAGGCCAACATACTCTATAGGTTATAGCTCACTTACAATCAGTTTTATTGCAGTGTAGGAAGAACCTGAGAGTAAAAACTACTATTAATAGTAACTAGTGTGAAGACCTGTGGTTGATGATGCAACATCTTTTTAGTCATGGCATGCCTTATGTTGGAAGTATGTCAGACTTCAGGTTATTACAACCTTTTAATGGATTTAAATTAAAGTTGAAGATTTTTGGGGTGGCTGTGGGGGGGGGGGGGCAAGCTATCACATTATCTGTTCAGGGAATGGACACGAAGACTGTAACAGAATCCAAACAGCTGACCACTGCTGCCTTTTCATCATAAACCTTGAGGGCTTGTATTGATCTGTCATTTTTTATGTCTGTTGTAAATACAGTGCATTACGTAGTGACCGAGGCTTTGTTGGTGGCTTTGACAGCAGTGATTGATGGTCTGTTGTTCTCACGGGACCATGCATGTGCATGCTGTGGGGGAAAATTAAGCAAATGCAGGAGCCCCAGCGAGTGTGAGTATGTTCTGCTGAGGGTGAGTGCTAGGAAGGCCTGGGACTGGGGGACGTTTGGCTCAGGTTACCTTGACAGGAGGCAGCAAGAAGGGAGGGAATGGGATATTTTGTGTGTGGGGGGCTGCCAGGACCAAAAAAAGCCACCAGTATGTTTCTCACGTGGGGGCGGGAAACCTCAGCTGTGGCCGTGCCCACAAGTGCTGTCCTTCACATTATAACCTGCCGACGTCAAGCATGGGCAAAGGGGTAAGTTCTCTTCATTTTTGCCTTTAAGTACGCGCAGAAAAAAGTTTTGAGGCGCCTTTGTTTCTTTAACTGAATGAACTGATATAATCACAGATAAGCTGCAATGCAGGCGCATGCAATCAGAGATCAATTACAACCCTGTTTGGGCTCGACTTCTTGAGTGTCAGAATGCTGCTTGGTTTTTTTTTTATTTGTTTGATTTGTCTGGGTTTTTTTCTTCTTTTTTTTTTTTTTTAGACAATGACATTCAGGATCATACTCTTTTCCTCAATAAGCTCCCTCTCCAGCTGGCTGGTCTGTCTCAATAAGTACATGTTTTTGTTTGTATTCTCTCCATCAGACCTGTCCCATTTAGCTTTATTGGAGGGCAGCATGGTGTTCTTCCTTGCAAACACTGGGGGGAAATTGCTATGCCAGACACATTTCAGGCACTCCGCCGGCTCTAAGCTCCGTCTTTGGCTCTTTTCTGATTACTTTTTCACTGTGTCGCTCTCATGCACTCTTCTCACACTCTCTCAGTAGAGCCCTCCCTTCCTGACACATGCATACACGCACACAAACGCGCTGCTCTTAGGAGACTGACAGCGGCAGATGATTTCCATGATATCCGCTTCTTCCAGCTGTTCATGACACGCACACATGCGCTCTCACAAATGAGGAGCTCGCACTGTGACAAAATCATTTTTCTCTTCCATATTCAGCGAATGGTTTGCCGACAGTGCCGGGAGATTGAAATGAACCAGCACACGCAAAAGTCTATTGTGCTTGTAATATGCTGCTATGAATGTAAATGTCCTACAAGCTTGTGACTTTCCCCACTTATTTCAGTTCAGAGCCATGGCCTTATATATCTATTTTCCCACAGTGTGGTGGTGAGAGTGGAGGCAAGAGAAAGAAGAAGGAAAGAGACTTGGATGAGCTGAAGAAGGAGGTGGCCTTGGTAAGAAAAACAAGCTGTCGCTGCTTCAGCCCACACTCACTCTGCAGAGTGATGGATTCTATTACTGTCGCTTCTAAATGATCCCCAAATAGCATTACGCCGAAGGAACCGGGTTATTTAACATGGCTATAAATGAAAACAGTGGCCTGTAAACAAGATGGCAATCCAACCTGTTCGTGGTAGTCAGTGGCAGACAAGTTGTAAACCAGCCTGTCCTCTCGGATCTGCTCAGCCTCCTTCTGGCTGCACCTCTTTCTACTCAGAAAGACTGAATAATTTGGGGGCCACCAGCAGTGTCGGTGCAGAGCCCCGCTTCTTTGAGATGCTGTCAAAACACCACTAAGTGATGCCCATGAAAACTGGGTTAAGTTCTGATTGCTTTCACTAATGAAATGACTCTCGTCAGTTGGCCTGAGCCTGATTAAAGGAAAGAACCACTTTGAAAACTGTCAGTAGTTAGTTATGTGAACGTCACATTTTACTTCCATAAATCTGCCTTATTCTTCAATTCTTAATGATTTCCAGCATATTTTTTTTTCTTTAAAAAGCAAAAATCTTTTTTAACTACTGCAGGCGATGCCGGATCGATACAGAGCGTAGTGGCAAACGAATAAGAACGGACTGTTTTCCAAGCCATATTGGATTCTGTTGGATTTAGTCAAAATACAACCTCGAGTTAGAAAAAAAAGTGTTAACAATATAAAAATTATAATGCTGTGATTTTGTTTTCTATTTCTTTGCAGTTTTATCTCCGATAGTGTGCCTAATTTCATATCATACATGAATATACATTCATTTTTGGATTTCAGGCCAACAGCACATCCTAAACACATAAGAAACATTTGTAAGGGAATTTTAGGGCAATTTAGTGCCACTAAGGGGATATCAGGAGGTTTAACTAAAGAATAAAATTTAAAAAAAGATCTTATTTCAATGACATGATGTCAAAAGGTGACTGTAAGGCAGTATCCGAGGAAGGCTGAATCTTAGAGGGGCAGATTTAGGCCTGGATGGTATGAGGTCACATCGGTGCATTTGACAGAGATCATTTACATCTCTGTGATGGCGGCATTCATTCGCAGCAGGATGGCCTGGTGGTTAGACAGTTGCCTCACAGCTAAAAGATTCCTGGTTGATGAGCTGGACAAAGTGCCTGGAGAGAGGGAAGTCTGAGCTTCCCTTCTTAGACTACTGCCCCACGACCTGATCCTGGATAAGGAGAAGGAGATGGATGGATGGGTCTGCTGGGACAGGCTCCAGCAGACCCCTATGGCCCTGGATAGGAACAAAAGGGTATAAGTTATAGCTGAACAGATAAAGCAGACAGTATGGGTTCCTGTCCCCAACAAAGAACGTTTGGAAAATTCTGCAGCAAAGACAACCTCGCACACCTGAAGACCTGCTCGCAGGAAGATGAATTAACAAGAGAAACTCTCCATCATTTACTTTTCTCCAAACAAAACACAATGTTGAAGTTGTAAAAGGGATTGCAGCATTACCAAGTGATAAAAGCTTTATTGTTCCAACTTGTTTTGAAATATGTTGTTGCCTGAAATGCAAAAATTGATGTAAAATTACTGATAAAATGAATTTGAGGAGGACAAATATCTTGGATTCATAGTATATTTAAGATGATATTTTTGTCATTAACGTTTTTTTTAAATATCGTCCAAACCTTTTTTCCCTGATATGGGGTGGTACTTCCAACCAGCTGAGGCTGCTGTCGGTGAATTTTGTTTTTCCGCAGAATGAAGAAAGTTGTCCTCGATTCTGGGACAACAGGGAACGGACAAATCACGCTCATGACAAACTTCCCTTACATGCACAAAAACTCCAAAAATATGCATCATTTGGAGTTATCTTTTTGATTCCTGTTGTCTGTTTAACATTTACACAAAGCAGTAGCTCACAGCGAACAACATCTTGTCTTATTACTTTTTCTTGACTTAATTCACTCTCCTCGTTTATTTCCTTCATTCTACACTAAGAGACAAACTGGTATGTTTTTATTGTTTTGCTGCTGTCTCTTTAGCCCAGATACTGACAACATTCTCATCAGAATAAACTTGGACAAAATTCAAATTACTCACAAAACCAATAGCAAAAGCACAGTTACTGCCAAGAACAAAATGTCACAGCTTTGCTTTCAGTTCGTCAAAATTGTCCCCGTGACGATGAGAATAAGTGGCTGCCACCGTGGAATTAGTAAATACAAAGATAAATACATGTGATCTTCTGAAGATGCCACCATTTCACAGTAGAGTGGAAATGTGTTCACATTTGGCACAGAAATAGTGGAAAGAAAGCCATTGACTGGGGAAAGTACCAAGGCATGGCTTTTCTTTGGTTTACAGCAGCACAGCAGCAGTCCTATTTTATTTTTACATAACTGAAGAAAACAAGAGTTCAGACTTTTCCAGTTCAGCACGAAGAGATGCAGTGGGAGACGACATCTTTGACCTCTCTAATCTCTCATGAGGAATAAATCATTTATATAAATCCCCTGGACCTGGTTAAAGACAGAGAATAAAGATTTTTCAGTAAGAAGGCGAGCAGTGATGCATTGCTTTTTTACTGCTGTAGCCACCAAGCTTCAGATCACGCAGCATATCATTAAAGGCCTCATTACAGAAAACTATCTTGTTTCCATGTCACAATCTTCCAAAGACACATTTGTTTTATTTTTCTTCCAAACGCACAAGTAATCATTTTGTCCTTGCAGGATGACCACAAAATATCTTTGGATGAGTTGGGAAAACGGTATGGAGTGGACCTCGCATGGGTAATAACACACGCAGGCAAACGTCTCGCTTGTTTACACATGTTCACTTACACAGAAAACACACAACAAAGAGCTGCTCTAATATGCGATATAGAGATGTAATCTGTTGATCCCTGCACTGGAAAGCAACATCCAAACTGAGAGCAGGCGTTTCTTTTGGTCGACTTCGACCCACCACTGCGTCCCCAGCTCACCTTGAGTCTTCTTCATCTCTAATCCCTGGCTCACACAAACAAACTTGCACTCTTTGATGCAAAAACTAGAAATAAAAAATAAAAATAAACACACACACAAACAGAAAAAAGTCTTTTTGTTGAAGCCAGATTTGCTGCTCGCTGTAAAATTTGACATTGCGGCATTGCAGGTGAAGCGAAGCAGACTTTATCATGCCAAGATTAGCAGGAGGAAATGGGAGCTGGAGAGCATAAGCAATAGAACAAGCTGCAAAAATGTCAAATGTAATGGGGGTTGTACAAGTCGAGAGTGGGTGGCAGCACAATAGTCCAGGTGTATGCAGATAATTTTTGTAAATTGGTCTATGACCACAAAAAAATAAAATAAAGTTAGAGTCAAGTACTTCCTATAAGAATAGACACCCAGTTTATTGTACTTGCACTGTTAAATAGGCCAGGCAGGAATAGTTGATGCACTGCAGCTGAAGACAGGATAGGAATTAGGCCATAGTGTTGTACCAAAAAAAAAAAAAAAGATCCATTGCAATTAGGAAGACATTCATTCCCAAAAACTGTTTTCCCCAGGGCCTGACCAATGCCAGAGCTGCGGAGATTCTGGCCAGGGACGGCCCTAACGCGCTGACTCCTCCCCCCACCATCCCAGAGTGGGTCAAGTTCTGCCGTCAGCTGTTTGGTGGATTCTCCATCTTGCTCTGGATTGGAGCCATCCTCTGCTTCCTGGCCTACAGCATCCAGGTGGCCACAGAGGATGAGCCAGTCAACGACAATGTGAGAAACTGTTTAGGGAAAACATGCATGAGTCGGTAGAAAACAGGCACCATATTAAGCACGATTACACGCTCAAAGATACAGGTAAGTAAAGAAACTCACATGTGCACGGGGCCTCATGCAGAAGACCTGCACAAACAGTTATGATTAGATGGATTCATGAAATAAAACAAACCCAAAAGCCGGAAAAGGTTGTTGGATGTAAATGAAACAGAATCAAATGAGCCATGATGATGATTGATTTAAACATCATTTTTAATAGAAAGTATTACACAACCAAAACAGTCAGCGTAATGGTGAGGACCCAGGTGTGGAGTCAAGTGCAGGAGGCAGATAGGCGATAACTAAAATAAACTCCATTAATTAACAGGAAAAAAAAAACATAATCAAATAATTACAAAAAAACAAAGTACAGAGAGAAAACCAGACCAAGCAGCGCCGAACGCAGCAGGTACTGGGTCAGAGATCGGCCAGACAATCTGGCAAATAAGAAGAAAAACCCGGGAGTATATACTCGGAGGGAGGTGATAACTAATGCTGAACAGGCGTGGGGTGGTGGATCAACAGAACAGAACTCAACACAGGTGTGGAACGAGAAAAAACAGAAACGCAAACAGCAAAACTAACAGAACTGAACTTACGAGCAATTTCACGGCCACACCTTCTACGGGCGGGGCAACATGGTGAAGTTCCTCGCTTCAAAACACGATCACGTGATCTCAGTGTTGGGTGTAATGTGGCAGTCGGAGCCAGTCGGGGGCAGCTGGGGGCAAATATGCTTAACAATATTACGAGTTGTTGGTTTCGTTTTATTCAAACTTTGTCTGTCGATGACGCGGTTTGTGTGAGCAACTGTTTAGGAGCGTTGCTGACCTTGGATTTACGTTAGAATCCGGCGGTGTTGTGTATAAACGGCCTCATGAGGTCTCTGACCTTTAGTCTTGGACCAAAAATGTCGGCCCCGTCTTTAGATGGGAGACAGTTTGTTGGTTTTGCACATATTAAAAATAAACACCAACGTATTACTGTTTCCTAACGGGTGAAAACTCAACAGATCTCAACAAGACTGTATGACCCTCCTTTAACCAATTATTAACCGTAAACTTTATTAAACAACCTTAAATGTTGATACTTTCCTGCTGCTTCCGCTGTACCAGTGAAATTTCCCACAAGCGGGATAAATTGAAGTCTTTACTTTTCTTATCTTAAACCACAGATGACAAGTGTCAAAAGAACTTTTTTGACCCTGAAGCCTCTTTGGATTTTGTGAAATTTACTGAACTTTTTTTTTTTGTTTGTTTATTTTTCCCTTTTGATCTTCACTTAACAAGGACGGCCTCTTGAGATCCCAAACTCCTTTGTGCGATTCCAGTCCAAACATGAGGACTCAAGTGGCCACAGGAACCACTAGAAATGTTATTCTCACTGAACTAAAAAAAAACAAAAACATATAGAACAAAGAATAGGAGTAAAACTTGAAATTCAAAAGCATAAACTACATTTAAGATAGCTCTTAAACATATCTTACTGACTGGTTATCACAAGCGCACCCACACACAGAATTCTCCAACCCCTTTAGTAAGCGTGACGTTAAAAAAAGAAGAAAGGAAAAAAAAAAAAACACCCACTGACACTGGCAGCACTTTTGGCATTAGCAGAGAAACACATTCAGACCAACCACTGAGCAGATGGAATCAAGCACCACCCGTGCTGCACCCTATGCCTCCGAATCATTATGCAATCACCATTCAGCTCTATCTGAACTCCAGTCAGCATTAAAGCCTTGCATAATATACAGTAACATACAGTAGATGTAGACACACGCGTGCGTGCTGCTGATAAACATAATCTCTGTGCGATTTAATCTCTTCATTCAGTACTGCATATGTTCAGCTGCATGCTCTAGTGAGCTGCTTCAAAGCCCCGACTGCCTGCAGCTTTGGCACTTTGTGAAATTTACAAGCAGTCACCAAAAGATGAAAATCCACACGAACATAACCTCACACATGGCTTTTGTCAGCTGAAAATTTATTTTCATCATTTTGGTATGTCATGTGTGCTGATGGATAAGATTTGGATAATGAAAATGTGTTTAAATTTCACAAATTACTGCACCGTTTTATTTCATCTAATCAATTTGGTTGTTATGCTTTTCTAAATCGTGTGGATTTTAATGCGTTATCTTCTTGGACAGATGTTGCAGCCATAATTCTGCACATCTGGTGAAGAGGAGCGACTGTGTTCCTCAGCAAGAAGAAGCAGAAAATCTGCAGAAACCATATGGGAGAGAAAGCTGCAAACCGAACACTGCGTCGGAAACCTCGCTGACAACACATTTTCTAAGGATACAAATGTATTTCTTGGTTCAGAAGATTTTACACAGCTATGGTTGAGAAAAAAAAAGTCAAAAGACCAAAACAATCTCTGCTGTCAAAACAAAGAAAAAAAACCCTGCAAAACGCAAACTTTCTCAGACTGGAGAAATTTTATTTTCTAGCAGTCCAACACATACAGCGCACCAGCTGGCAGATGCTTTCATCCAAAGCGACTAGCTGTCTTGTTTGCATCAGCGTGAGCTGAGCCCATAACAGCTTTTTCACTCCGTAAATAAAATAGAGACCAAAAATAAAACAGAAATAGATCAGAATGAACGTCTTGTCGCTATAAAACTACAAACATGCTCCTGTTCAGAACGTATCTCTTGGTGGCTTCACAGCTCATCTCACTTCTCATGTTTCTGGGTTTACGGGACAAGATACTCGCCGCAGTATCTGTCCCGCAGAATACCAACGATGAAAAGAGGAAATTAAATTTTCTTTGAAAATGATCGTTTCCCCAGTTTAACTCTTATCCTATTTTTTGCATTTAAGTTTTTAGTGTTTGAAGTTGCTTAACCACTATTTCCCACGTTGAACTTACCCAGACCAAGCTCAGTGGCTAATGACACGGTGTCGCCGCGTGGCTCTGCTTCACCCCTGTTTCAGCTTTATCTTGGCGTGGTGCTGGCAGCGGTGGTGATCATCACAGGCTGCTTCTCTTACTTCCAAGAAGCAAAGAGCTCTCGAATCATGGACTCCTTCAAGAAAATGGTACCACAGGTGAGCAGGTGCATTAGGTCTACGGTGTCAGCTCAGAGCTTTCTGAATCAATAGACCATCCCTCAAGTAGGGCTTACACACACACTTGAGTGAAAACCTAATAAGCTTGCACAAAGGAAAATAAATGTTTGACCCAACTTTGGATTGAGAGTGTGTTAGCATAAAAACTCCCCTTTTCTTATCCACCTCTAGTAATTCGATTTCCTAATTCTTTAATCTAGTTGGGCTCTTTTTACTGCCTTCTTGTGCCTTTTCCCCCAACCTGTCACTCTTCCCTTCTTCCTTTCCTTTATATCTGCTTTTCATATACATGCACACTCTCGTAGGTCCTCGTCTTTACTTTTCCTCTGTCCTTATTGGACGTAAATCCTCTTCATACAAAACTCTCCAACACTCCTGCTTCACCTCTCTGGCTTTTCCCCCTTGGCAGCAAGCGATGGTGATCCGGGAGGGGGAGAAGATCCAGATCGACGCAGAACTCGTAGTGCTTGGAGATCTGGTGGAAGTCAAAGGGGGAGACCGGATTCCAGCTGACCTTCGAGTGATCTCCGCCAATGGATGCAAGGTAGAGGAGTGGTGATGGGGCTGTCCCCGGAGAGCCGCATAGTTTCAGCCGCATGACTTCACATCTTTTTCTCTCCTTGTCTCCTGATTAACAGTCATGTTTTTTGTTTATTTTCACATTTTAGCGGTTTGATTATAAAAGTATTTCACCTGTTTTTTTTTTGTTTTTTTTTGTGCCACCATCTTTCAAGACACTTTTCTATAAAAAAACCTTTTCAGATGGCTCATTTGTAACAAACCATCTGGTCTGTCTGTTAAGATTAGTAAGAGATATGAACTGTTAATTAGTGCGAGAAAATAAAAATACCGATGGTGCATCAGAAGGCAGCCTTGCCTGTCAGAGTCAACATGAAGAAAATATCCTACTAAGTAGAACTCATGCCTGTGGGTTGCAATATGTGCATTTTATGCCAAACATCAATATTTTACTAATCACAACCAAGCAGTCAGGATGCCTAAACCTAATCAAGAGCTTGTGGTTTTGAAACATAAAAAAACTGTGGATGAAAAGGGGAGAAAAAAAAGAACAAAACAAATGTATTGAACAAGTCTCAGAGTCTGGTCTGGTCTGAAATACTGGTCTCTGATTGAAAGCCCTACTAACCCCACAGCCCCTTCTGTCTATTTAGTGCATTTACTTATTTATGGATTTAGTTTGAATTTATTCACAACAGAATTCTGTAAAATAGCATTTGAGACATTTAGCCTTATAGTCAATAGATATCTGTTTACGTGAACGTTCTCATGTGCTTTTACAATATTTTATTTGATGGCAACAACATGCGCGATATCCCATCGTCTTTAGAAAGCACTGGAATCTGCAGTTGAATAGCAAACATAACATAGAAGAAGATCCAGTTTGTGTACTTTCTCACATATTTTTTTAACAATCTCAATTTCTTTATTTACATTGTTCCTAATATTTTAACAAACTGTGTTTTGAAGAAGTGACAGCAACAAAGTTGGCCATTTCTAAAAATGATGTCTCAAGCATTTCCAGTGCAAGTAGGGTAATGGGAATGTCATTAGCTCTGCACATATCTGGCGATAAATCAAAATGAAATGCAAATTTTGCCTGATGAAAAATGAAGGTACATCAAAGTTGTTTGTTTCAAACTGCATGCTGATCCATCATGCAGCTGTCAAGACGTTCCTTTTGGAATCATAGAGTTGTCATAATGCTCCACAGACATGCCACGCATTCATAGGGCATCACCCAGACAAAACACTAACTTCCAGCTATTTAATGCTTAAATAATTAAGCTATTTTTTGGCATGTAAGGACATGCAAAGGGCCCATTATTCATAATTTGTAGAACACGTCTTATTTAGTCTTCAAAGGAAGGCTTTTTCAGTGCCAGGCACTTACTTTTACAGACCTGTTATTTGGGTAAGACATCCCATAATTCCTATATTTTCATTCTCTGAAAAAGGCTTGAGTTCTTTTTTATATGGTTTGCCTCCTAGGCAGAACATTTTCACACTCCAGCATTGTTTTTGAGTGCCTTTGATTTTCAGTTTCATGAAAAACTGTCTTTGATTATTATAAGTTTTCCTCAGACTTGAGTAAGTGGAAGGACGTCATGTTACACACAATTCTCGCCAGTCTAGCTCTTAAATATTTATAATACCCCAACTGTTTGGTTCTTCTTTTTCTTCTTTTGTTAGCTGCTGAATGTTTCTTGAATCTGTTACATATTGACCAGAGATTTTCTTTTGTTTTTCAAGTCAAATAAGAAGACGAGTTTGACTGATGACAAGCATACACCTTACACGGTCAACTTATACACCATCAGATAAAAACTCTTGATCTTACCTGTTCTCTTTCCCTATAAAGGTGGACAATTCCTCACTGACAGGAGAATCGGAGCCTCAGACTCGCTCTCCGGAGTTCAACCACGAAAACCCTCTGGAGACCCGCAACATCTGTTTCTTTTCTACCAACTGTGTTGAGGGTCAGTAGGTCACATCTGGCCAAGATTGTCTCTTATCACCTCTGGATTTCTCTCTTTCAGCCATTTGGAGATGACATTGTTTTGTTTTACCACCCAACTATAAACATGTTTCAGTGCACAATTAATCTGGCATCCTGTCCGACCAGCCTAAAGCCCGGTGTCTTGTTAGGGATGTTGAATGCTGGAGGATTAGTAATGAGTGTTTCCATTTAGGTTGTCTGTTGCTGCCAGTCATCAAATAGAGATGCAGTAAGCATTAGAATGAGATTTTTATTTTAGAATCTGCAACTTCATTAACATCTTCATTTAAACTCTAATGGTCATTGTGTAGCAGGTGTACAGTTCATTCTTGTTGTGTAAAAGTCCTTTCAGTAGGTCCTTTGTCAGGTGTACACACTACAAACGGGTCTTCATTAGATGACGCTGCCATGAAGTAATACAATTTAAGTGGCCTATTTTAGGCCTTGTTTTCACACACGTGTGTTTATATGTTTATATTGCATTTGTTTCTATGAAAATCCTTGTAATCTTTGATAACCTTCCTGTTTTTCACTCTCTGGAAGTTGGTTCAAGTATTTTAAAGAATTCTAAATTTCACTGTGGATGAAAGAGAAGCTGCACTTAGGGGCTCATAAAATTGATATATCAGATGGAAATACGGACAAAACTGAAGAGAAGAAGGTTACCATTCCTATGCGTACTTACTTTGCATTTGTAATAGTGTCTAGATGGCACTTCTCAAAGTTTTAGCTTTAATGCAAAAGACCCGAGTCCAAGTAGAGAATTGCTTAATATATAAAAAAGATCAACATTTTTCACTTAAGGTGTCAGAACTTTTAATACCATGTCAGATCGGTGTATTTTAACTAATACAGTAGTCTCTGCAGATAGTGCTGATAGATAAGTCTGAGGTGAGATCATTTGTCTTTAAAGTGATGCAGATGTTTTTCCTTACTCACTCACTCAGTCCAGCATCTGTTCAGTCTGCCCAGGCATCAGTCACCGGCCAACAACTCTGATTCACCCCCATCCATCACTGCTAAACACTCAGCTATCATCTCCCCAACAGACCTCCTCCTTGTTTACAAAATACAGCAGTCAACGTCTGCAATGGCCTCCACACTGGGAGCGCTTTTCTTCTCTTTACATAGCTCTCTGAGAACGACCAGCAGGTCAGCTGTCACTCTGAAGAAAACTGGAACAAACAGCTTGTGATCTGTAATGACATATTGCTTAAACAGCTGCAATCAAAACAAAAATAGGAGTCTTTTGATCAGTCTTCATCAGTTTTCTTTTTGAAAACTGATGCCTTCTGCGCCCACATCAACAATTCAATGGTATAACTACTAGGGTGACAAATCCTTTAAACATCCGTATTTTACTTCTGAGGAGAAAATGAAATGTAGGTAATTGTTGAATTTTACTATCCAATCAAATTAATTTGTCGTACTTCAGTTCTGGTCTTTCCTAACAGTGATCTGCCCCTCCCAACAGGTGCAGCCCGTGGCATCGTGATCGCCACCGGTGACCGAACGGTAATGGGTCGCATTGCCACACTGGCATCTGAGCTGGAGGTCCGTCGGACGCCGATCAACATTGAGATTGAACATTTCATCCATATCATCACCGGTGTGGCTGTTTTCCTGGGAGTGAGCTTCTTCGTCCTATCACTTATCCTGGGATACTCCTGGCTGGAGGCCGTCATCTTCCTCATCGGCATCATCGTGGCCAACGTGCCTGAGGGATTGCTGGCTACTGTCACTGTGAGTAGTGTATGAAGTTCTTATTTTACGAGAAGACTGATTTTACAGGTCTTATTCATACACCTCCATGTTATCTCGGCATGTGTGATGGGAGGCTTCTTACATAGGCGTTGTAATGCACTTCATTTTATACCACATGCCTTAGCAGCAAGGACATGTCCTGATATGTTTGGGAAATGGAGAGTAAACAGAGCTGCAGAGTAAAGTTATAACTTTGAAACTGAAATTGTACTTTTGACTATTGTATTTTTCAGTTACCAAGTTTGCATTATTGTAAGTGGTGTAACAAAAAGAGTTGCAGTAATGAGAATCACTGAGTCATAATAATTTGGAGGTGAGTGGACCGCAGTGCAGTGTTTGATTTGTATTTGTAAATTTAATTGCTGAATAGCTTGTGGATGCATAAAATATGGCACAGGAAAGTGGGAACTCATTAAGTTGTGCCAAAATTTTCTTGTAGCCTATACATATCTCAAAAAGAAATAATTGCTATTGAGGTTATAACTTTTTTAAAAATGTATTGTCACTGTTCAGGCTGCAAAGTGAAATTACGCATCACTGACACCTTGCTTTTACATATATATATATATATATATATATATATATATATATATATATATATATATATAGAGAGAGAGATTATGCCTTGTCAAAATGAGGCTGTGGAATTTGATGACGCATTTTGATGATGCACTTTTAAATTACTAAAGGTAAGCCTCCAGCAGTTGAAGATCTCTTTTTGTGAACAATGGTTGAGAATAACACTCCTGACTCCCGGGCCGTTCGATATAATATTGGCATTCAGCTAGTCTTTTTGAAAAATAACGTGATGAAATGAAACTTGATGAGTCTGATGGCCTGAAAAGTATAACAGTTAACTAAAAGTGGTTTCAGCTACGTCTAGAAGTGTAGAGAATGGCCAAACCGGCCCTAAATTTCTCATGAGGTGTTCTGACTGAGCAGCTGGTTTAACATTGGCATTGCAGTTTGATGTACTGTTCGTATAAAAATATTGATTAGTGTAGCTTTTAGCCAGCCAGTTTCAGAGCCCTGGTTTTGTGCCTCCTGGCTCACCATCACGGTTTTCTGGCACATGTAAATGGAACCAAGCCACCTTCGAAGTTATTAGTTACACCTATGCTTTTCCTAACAATGGTCTGCTCTATTTGAACATCAGATGTAGCTCTAATCATCCTAAAGATTTGCTTTGGAGTTGTTCCAGTGCTGAAGTGTGGCTAAGCTTTCCGCAACAGTAAAAGGGAGTGAGCTGAGGTGGATGCCAGCTGGCGTTTGAAATGCCATCAGTCGACTTTCACTGGTAGTAGAAAGTAAATTAACCTCCAGTGGCTGGTTTCTGTAGTTGCTTTTGCTTTAAACAGAAATTGGATGTCTGTGGAAGTGTTTGCGTTCACCTGTGGTTTGTGGGATGCAGCTGATGAAGCCAGTTTGAATTAATAGATGTGGATACGTCTCTTACAACAAATGGAATATGTCTTCTCAGTGTATTTGTATGTCCATGTTCTCCTGTTGTCCACCAGCCAAAGGAATACACACACAAACACATATACATGCACCACGCACCTGGGCTGCACATGGTTTCAGATTCACAAACACTTTTTGCACCGTTGCATTGATATGCTCTGTCCATTCGTCGACTAACAATCTTCCCTCCTCTCCTCTTCTCATCCTCCCTCTACTCTCCTCCCCACCATCCTCTCAGGTGTGTCTGACTCTCACTGCCAAACGAATGGCCAAGAAGAACTGCTTAGTGAAGAACTTGGAGGCCGTGGAGACTCTCGGCTCCACCTCCACCATCTGCTCCGACAAGACGGGCACGTTGACCCAGAACCGCATGACCGTGGCCCACATGTGGTTCGACAACCAGATCCACGAGGCAGACACCACTGAGATTCAGGCTGGTGAGAGAGACAGAGAGCGCGTGAGATAGAGGATTAAATTGAAATGCAGGAGGAGGAATAGTTGGGAGGGGGTAGTGAATAGAGAGATAGGAGGATAGGTGGACAGTGTGATAGATAAAGAGGGAGACTGTGAGGGAATGCAGAAGAGGGTGAAGGACCACCTGCTGAGATTCATCCACCCAACACTCAGACTGCCAGAAAAAGTGGCTGTTCACTCTACTGCCTGGATTAATTGAGAAGCGCTCTGCAGTGGGTGGCACAACCTCCTGCTCAGCCCAGAATTCCTTGGCAGGACTGCTACAGCGGAACCAATCCGATTCCTGTCTCCTACCAAACAGGGAAAAATAAAGTTAAATTAAAGCAACCTGCAGAAATGACTACAAGGTTTGGCAAAAAAAAAAAAAAAATGAACAGGTATTCTGTACATACTAATGTGTACTGAGTCAGACAATTGTACAATCGTATAATGAGCAGCAATTTGTGCTGACAAAGATGTCATAGACTGCAATTCCCGGAGACAAACAAAGTGGAATTTATTTTCCAGGAAAAGTTGTATTTTTGCAGCTTTTTAGTCCCACAGAGTGTCAATGTTACCCACACATGCAAAATGAAAACACGAGATGGCAGAGGAGTGAAGGCCAAGGTCCAAATGGTCTTTATTTTTAAGGTATTTTAGTTAAAAATAAATGGCGTATTCTAGATGAGAGAAATCCCTTTTGTGAAGGTAAAAGTGATTACTCAGCTCAACTGACACTGATTCTGTTATTTAGCTACAATATCCAGAGCTACTCTGTGAACATAGAGTTAAATCAGGAAGGATAAATACTGCATGAGACCTGCATTTAAAAAAAAAAAAAAAAAAAAAAAAGGATCTAACACAGCTGCCTCTGGTATCCTCTCAGGTCTGGGTTTTGACAAGATCTCTGGTACTTGGGATGCTCTGTCTCGCGTGGCTGGTTTGTGCAACAGAGCTGATTTCAAAGCCGGACAGGAGAGCCTCCCCATCCTGATGGTATTGGCTTTCACCACTCACTCATTCACACCACAAACATTTGAATTAACCTCCAAACTCATGAGTTATTACAACCATTTAAAACAGCCAGCCACAGGCCATTTAGTTTAATGCATGAACATTATGTACCGGCCTTTCTTTAGATTTGGATCTACTAATGTGTGCACATGACTCAGTGGAAATGAGTTTGCTTACATGGTTTCACAGTAAGACAGATTAACATCAGGGTTACATCACATGTTTCTCAGAAATGAGCAGCGGTGCAGTAACTGTTCATATCTGTTGCTGGTCAAAGTGGGAATAGACTAATGCATAAATATGCATCTAAAGAACTGGAAGAAATGTTTCTATTCTGCACCATTTGATCAACGCAGCATGCCTTCCAGTTCGAAGGTGCAATTCTCTTTTAATCACAAAACAAGGACAAAATTACAACTGCAATTCTCTTGGGAAGTGTGAGATATATATCCGCAGGGATTTTTGTGTTATTTAAGGCAGAACTGCTCAGTCTACTTTAGCTGGATGGGTTCTGCTGGTCTTTAAATCAAAGTGCAGTTTCTCAATTGCACTTAGATTGGAGCTTTGACCTAAGTACCGTCTTTCTATGAAAACGAGTGACATTCTGGTGTTTCAGTAATGAATGAATATAAATGTAATGAAGGTTTAAAACTGGAAATTTTATGAAAATGCAGTTCAGTATTTAAACAATGAGACAAGATTAAACTACTGCTATTATCCAGTAAAGATCGCTTGTTTCATCTGTTAATCAAAGGTGCTAACTTTAGCTGGACAAGAGCTGTATCCGGCTAAAAAAATCCCTCGGCAATTATTGAAGAAGAGAACTTGTGTAGTACACAGTACCGATTGAAAAGTACAATAGAGCTGTACCAGAGTACAACACTTAATCAAACACTTTTCATTCTCTTCTGTGGTTATTAAATCCTAATTCAAATTGTGGCCACAGTGAGAGGAACAAAAATATAAAAACACAAAATAATTTGTCACTTCCACTTGATGAAGGTGCATCACATGCCCTGACTCAAACACTTAACCTTCTCCTCACATCCACACACTCGCACAAATAGATTAATCAAATACACGGCTGGAAATAGCTCCCCTACACTGACAGATAAATACACTCCGCTGGGTGGGTAAGGTCAATATTATAGCAATGTTCTACCAACCATTATCCTCCAACCTGTGCTACATTGACCTGAAGAAATTCACAGTGTGGTTCGTACGGGTGGGGATTACAGCTTCCTCTGTGATGGGAACAAACCTCACTGCTGCAGATCTGCCCCCCTGAGATGTCCACAGCTTCCTCCCTGCATTAAGTAACTAATGTGGCTTCAGAAAGCAGTCAAGCACAACGGTGAGGGTGTCTCTATGTAACGATATCCGCACCAGTTAAAACAAAGAAACTGAATTTCCTTGATGCACCTTTTTGCTCATGAAAAGCACAAAAACAAAGATAAATCTTCTGGAGTGGGAGGTGTTTTTTTTTGTAGCTGTTCATGAATGTATAAACAGAAACAAAAATGCATTTCTCCACTTGGTTTATTCTCTTTTTGTTCTGTATATTTGGCATCAGGTCAGGTTAAGCTGATTTTGTTGAAGTGGACATTTTTTTGTAAAGGTGGATTTTACCGGTTATCAAAAATATTCAAGTATCCTGTGAATTGTTTTGTCACAAGAGCAGTGAACCTCCAAAATGCACAAAAACTAAACATTACATTTGCATTCAGGGCTTTGAAATGCAGGAATACCTAACATTTTTGTCGTTGTTAGGCTTGGTTTAAGAATATATATAGGAATTCATGGGAATAAAAAACTTGCAAAACTCCAGACTCTGAAGGTAGTGTCATATAGTATTTGGTTCCAGACTGGAATATGTCCAACATTTCCCAGGTTAATTTTTTGTTCACAAGTTACTAAATCGTTTCTGGAAATTTACAACATATATTTTTCTCCTTTGCAATGCTATTTCCATTTCGACCATGTTAAATCCAGGAAATTTTAAAATCCAGATAATTCAAAACTATACAAGAGAAACCTTACAAGTGGCCTGCAGCTTCAATAAAATATTTATATCTAAACTGAAAAAATAAAACAAGGTTTTGCACTTTCATTACTTACCCTAAACTGTTACATAACTTAAAAAGATGGGTGAAGGATAACAAGCTCTTGTGATGCAGATGCATCATTAATAAGAAGCATAATGGAAGTGAGCCAAGTCCTCTCTGATGTCTTGCACACTGTTTTAACCTATCAAATAACACCTAATCCAAAAGCTTTCCCACGCTGTGCAGGGACAAAGAGAAGCAGCGAGACCTACATTGCTCATTTTTTAATCTGCATATGTGAGTGACGGTGCTAATATGTTCCTGCTTGTGCGTCCTCAGAGGGACACGGTGGGGGACGCATCAGAGTCAGCTTTGTTGAAATGCGTGGAGGTGTGCTGTGGGAGCGTTCGTGAGATTAGAGCCAGAAACCCCAAAGTCGCAGAGATCCCCTTCAACTCCACCAACAAATATCAGGTACCGAGTCTGACGCATGTCTCGTCAAGGCTCCGTGATGGAGCCGCAGTAAAAAATTAAAGGTTGCAACCGTGCTCTTACCGTGACTATATGTCACTTGTTGTCCTCTTGCCTGAAGTGATGTTAATATTGCATTTTGTCTGACCAAATAACCTAAAAACAAAGACAAATGGGTTTTATTATGCTTGATACCAGCTTATATTGTTGCTTGCACTTTCGCTAAAGTGTGATTAGTTGATTTGTTTCAGCTGCAATTATTTTGTAATACAAATTTATTCTCATGCTATTTTAATATATTACTTTTGTATAGTTCTTAAAAAGAAAAAGGGAAAAAAAAACGAGAGGAGCTGATGCAGGAATATTCATGATTTCAGCCTTTTTCTGTCCAGGAAAGGCAGCCTGCACATGCATGCTCTTTCAATGTGGGACTTTACGATACATCAGACCTGGAAGGTGTCTCCAAAAACCAAACACAGCACTGTTGCTCATAGAAGAAAATAAACCCTGCAGGTCTAAAACTCTGCGCAGAGTTTTTAGTTTGTGGCAGAAAGTACAGCTGGATAATGGACTTGTTGGATATGGCTGCTCAGAAAAGGCTCTGCTGCTGCCTTTCAGTGCAGAAACATCCTGTGTGATTGGTACAGTCACAGCTAGAATTAGAAATTTGTCCTTTCAGAGCAGGCCCCAGTGAAACAAGATGCAACGGAGTTTCATTACAGTATCCACTTTTTATTAAGTGAACACAAGTGCTTTAAAACATCCTTCAAATCCTCATCTGACCACTAATTAAACCCCTACAAAGGAGGTTCAGAACACCCAGAGGGGTCCATTTACCTGAAGATTGCAAGCACGGTGGGTGATTAGCAGTGCAGCCTCGCTGCTAGAAGGGTCCTGGGTGTAATCCCAGTGCAGGTCTTTCTCTCCCTACGCTTGTGTGGGTTTTCTGCAGACACTCCAGTCTCCTCCCGTAATCCAAACGCATCTGTGTTAGGCCTACTGGAGATGGACGCACATGTGTACGTGGGCCTGTGACTGACTGGAGACATGTACCTGCCTTTTGCCCAAAAAGAGCTGAGATAAGCTCTGGGGGTCTGTTAAGAGGCTCTGGCAGATCCTGAAAAGGAAAAAGGGGGTTTAGATGAAAGATTCAACACTTATGCAGTATCATTTCACCATGTTTGGGTTTTATAAAGAGCTTTAAAATGTCTATCTCATTTGCCCATTCACTCATTGAGCCTCTCATTATATATATGCAGTCTTAATATGCAACACTTTATCTCTACAATCGCACAACGACCAGCACTTCAGCACGTGGAGGGCTTGTGGACTGAACTGCCGACCTTCCAGTCGGAGGACAACTACTCCACTCCAGATCTATTAGCTTCCTGTTGCTATTAAAGTACACATTCATCTTGCAGAGTCAGAGAAAACCACAGGCCTGTATTTCTTATTGTGGCAAAGTAAATGGTACATTTGGACTGAAGCCTCTCAGCACTCTTGTTGAACTTTACAGCAGTAAGTGCAGTTTCCTATTATAAATTAATGCGTGCAACCTCTCTCATGATGGTGTGCTTGGAGCCTCTTGAGGCACACAGCGTACATATTGAAACTTCAAGGCTTTTTCAAGTGAAACATTAAATGTGTTATATTTACATCTTTCTGCAGTCAATATTTTCTTGCAGGTGGCAGCGATGACAAAGAGGCGGGAAGCAGAGCTAGAGGTAGCAGAGTTGAAGATGTTAAGCTTTTCTTTGGAAATGACACAGATGGATAGGATTACGAACGAGGACGTCGGCTGAACAGCCAGGGTCTTGGAGATAAAGTAAGAGAGGCTAGACTGAGATGGTTCGGACACAAAGAGAGAGGGAAAGTGACTATAGTGGCGGAAGGATGCTGAAGATGGAGCTGCCAGGCAGAAGAAAAAAGATGGAGGAGATTTCTGGATGTGGTAAAAGGGAGATGGTTATAGATGGTTGGTGCGATGGAGGAAGATGCAGAAGAGAGGGCAAGGTGGAAACGGGTGATTCACTAAGGTGGCCCCAAAAGGAAAAAAAACAGAAGAACAAGTGACATCTTTATATTTTGCCTAAAAGTGGACAAAGAAACTGGACACAGACCTTAACAGTTACATTCATAACTCTTCATCTGACACCTGTGCAAATGATAAAAATGTTTTGTTTTAGTGAGCTGAGAAGTGTTTTTAGTCATTCAACAAAACACCTCCTAATTATTCAAGAAATGTTCTTATTGCATCCGTTCCTGTGCTGTTCGTTAGTTAATTGGCACTATAGATCCAAACAGCAGCTCTGAAAGTTCAAATCTCAGTCTGTATCTTTGTAACAAAAGTTAAAGTTAAAGTTATTACTGTAATGTGTCACGTCATCACACAGAGCTGCAGCTCGAGGGCGCAGCAGAAGTGAATGCTTGTAGCTTCACTGACTTAACTGGTGTGTCTGGAAACTCGAACCAGTTCAGGAACTGCACAGCAGCGATGCCGACGCTGACACGGGACTTCCTGCAAGCATTTTGCACACCTGATTCATGACTTGAAATGAGCATGTCTGAATTAAAGGGATGGAAAAAAGAAGCTATTTTTCTCTGCTTTTCGGAGATTAGATATGCTGTGACTCAGAGACAGACTATATAGGGGAGCGTGTGATTGTTATTTTGGGGAAAGGGTAATGTAAAGTGTAACCCCACGAGAATACATGCGAGAGAGGGAATGAACGATGTGTAAAAAGATGGAACTCTGGTACCTTTCAATGCATGCTCTATGAAATCGGCTTCAGTATGTATTTCATTTTGACTCGCCTGAATATATGACAGCAGCTCCCCCAAATGCTGTCACAAACATGAAATTCATTGTGTAGAAGCCCTGCAGCAAGGAGGATCCCCTACTAAATCCTGTCTCTGTCTGGAAATAAAACACCATATAACGCACATATATTCCAAGATAACTGTGAGATATGTGCATATTGTTTCAGCAAATACAATCTAACCACATAATCTCCATTCATGCTGATCGCCCTCTCTTTCTTTTAGCTTTCTATCCATGAAGTGGAGGACAATCACTCTGGCCATATCCTGGTCATGAAGGGAGCACCAGAGAGAATCTTGGACAGGTTTGTTAATCAACAAGGGCTTGATTATGTGTCTCAGAAAGAAAATGGTATCAAATTTGAGTTGTTCAGTATTTCAGGTTGTTCCACTGATGCAAAAAAATAAAAAATCTACTGGCAATATATAATATATTCTCTTCCATATTTCATATATTCTCTTCCATAAAGACTCTGAAAAGACCAGAAGCATTGTCATACAGTACCAAAGTGCAAAGTTTGATGGATGTTAGTTGTCAGCACTTTAAACTTTCAGTGTTATCTGAAACTACTAAAAAGCGGGTCAGGTAGCCACTCAGTTGAACTGGGCGACATGGTCATTCATCAAAATATGCTCGCAACCTGTAGTTTACTTAGACTTCATTTTAGATACACCATCCACCGCCTATAACATGTCACTCTAACAACAGATGTATATTAATTCACCCTTGAAAATAGCCCTCAGGTAGAGCACAATGCCCCAGAACCTAGAATTTGGGTTTCTGTACACAGATTTTCCACATAAACCTGCTTTGCTGCGGCTTTACACGACCACAATATGTCACCTTCATTAACCAAATCCTGCCACCCTTGACTATAAAAGTGTTAAATAATTCTGAAATCACTACAATTAAGTTTTTTTTGATGAGTGAAAAAAAAGCCGAACCCCATGATGCCTGATGTATGAAATAATATAAAGAAAATTAACATTTTTTAAATTTAAAGTATTTATTATATATTAAAACTAAAAACATTCCCAATCCTTACAGTTTTCTATTAATATTTTTGTGCCTCTATAAATAGATCAAGTAATTGTATTTATTTTTCTATTTATATATTATTGTTTTGATTCAGGGGTGGTGCAAAGGTTATATAAAGGTATGTTTCAAATATGTGACATCAGGCATCAATGGGTTAGAATTGGTTTTTTCTTGGATTTAGTCAGAATAACACAAATACTGAGTAAAACCCGTTTTATTTTTTAAATGATATTCATTCATGCAACATTCTTTTCAAAACAAAGCATGTGTGCATCTTTGGTTGGAACCAGTAGGTCAAAGATGAACACATTTTTGTGTTTTGCTCTTTTTATGGAATTCAATACAAAACACTCCAGCAATTACCTTTAAATAAAAATTCTAAGGAACATTCTGTAGTCAAAACAATCCTCGGTCCTAATAGATAACAAAAGCAGTTTTGAGTTAGAATAATAATTGAGTTAGAATAAAATATATACTTCCAGCAAATTGACCTACATGAGAATAAATGGTGATGTTAAGCTTTTGAAATGACCAAAAAAAGTAAAAAAAAAAAGAGATCTAGCATCCCCACGGACAAACTGAGGTATTTTACTTTGTGAGTGTGTGAAAAAGGACTGTTTGTGCCGGCTGTGTCTTACCTCACATCTCCTTCTGGTCTAGAGCATCTTAAGTCTGCACAAATCGACAACCAATTTGCAGAGACAAGCGTTAGAAGCTGAGGTCATGGACTCTCATCCTTTGGCATCTATTGACAGGAGTATGCTCAACATCGGTAGTCGACCTTTACTAACGTATAAGGTGGTGGCGGATAGAAGGAGATGCTTGTGCAAACAATGCTTTTTACCTTGGTTTGCCTGTAGGGACCTTGAGCCCGCTATCACTTCACTGGAATTGTGTTTTTTAGTCTCGTCAGATGCTATAAATGCTATAAATAGGATTTATTTTTGATATAGGCTGATCGCACCAAGTGTTAACATTAATTTGCATTTTGTTGAAAACTTTATATCACATTCAAGCTCAACATTGCTTCAAGTCCCATCATTTTGATCCCTAACATAAGTTTATACTCCTTACCATCTTGCAGTTGACTTAACTGTTGCTGACATTTTCACATCACACCAATTTTGACCTTGTAGCGTGTCTCTGTAGTCTTTCTCAGGCTAAATACCAGATCAAGTATTTATGCAATGAGCCATTAGACGCATTATATACGCCACTGTAACCTTATTTTAGATTGATGTGAACATTTGAAATAAAATTCTTGCATTATGTGTTAAATGAATAGCAAGCAGTTTAGTAAAAGTGCAACAATAATTTCTGAAAGTGTATGTGATGTTTTCTGTTCAGCTGAAGGATCCATTTTATCCTCTTGCATAAGATGATTGGGATAAAGTGAGATGCTATTGTAAGTAATAGTCCCACTAAACATACTATCAACTGTTACAGGTGCAGTACCATTATGATTAATGGCCAGGAGCAATCACTTGACGATTTCTGGAAAGAGGCTTTCCAGAATGCCTACCTGGAGCTGGGAGGGCTGGGAGAGAGAGTGCTTGGTACGTGTGGTGGTTTCAGCGCAGGCTAGTCTGACTGGGAATAGATGGAGAGGAGCAGCAGCTGGACACAGCACTTACTTTTTTATCATCTTCTTGGTAAACAGGGTAGTTTACCCAAATCATGCCCGTAAAAGTGCACAGTGCCTTCACTGCAGCACACTTACACAAATAAAAGACTGAAGCACTGAAGTGTAGAAGAGATATGCATCTGGTGTATAAAAATATCACAGTAACAAAAAAAAACAAACAATCAAATATATTTGTGTAATTTTGCTGTGCAGTGTTGGAAGGATTGTGAACTAAAAATGAAATTGTTAAATATTCATTTAGTTAATGTTATACCTTGTTTATCTTTCTATTATTTAAAATGTGCCACTGCCTTTAATTAACCAGCCAACATTTGCATGTGTGGCCCATCTGAGATATGAGTGGACTGGAAAACAGGGTCCCATAGGGGATTGTCCAGGGTTTCCATGTTGACTCCATGTGAATTTCTCACAGTAATTATGTTCAAGTATCTAAATGAGGGATGGACATGGGCCTAAAAGGGTGGGACCCGCGTGGGCCATCCACATGCACGCACAGTGACTCAGAGTGGATGCCCGTTCCATGCATGGTCCACATAGTGACTGAGCAGTGCACCTCCCTAACACCAACTGCAGCTATGACTCACTGGGAACTGACTGGGAGTCAGATGTTTATTTCTTTTTGCCTGGGAGTCATTATGTCAAGTTGCTCCATCTGCAAGCGTCCCAAGAGGACAATTCACATGGGACAGATCTGAAAGTAGTGGACAATTCTGTACATCTTACATGGGCTCCACATAAAAACATTGTTGTTTTTTTTTCTATTTAAACATGCTGGAATATCACAGCTGTTGGACTGAGTTAAGTCTAGTCTGACAAAATAAAAAAAATAGCATAAACGGGGCTGGCGTACTCTTTTAGACTGGGCCAAGGTTTCCATTTAAAGTATCAAAAGCATTTACTTTTATGTGATCTATAAACTATTGCGCTTTTTTTAAGCAATTTTAAATGCCATCTATATCTTTTATTTTCTGTTCTACTGTAAAAGAAAAAAAAAGATCAGTTAAGAAAAATAATGTCATAAAAAGCGAAGTTCTTTTTCCATCTCAGCCACTTGAGTCAGTTATGTGCAGTCACCTCACACATCCTTCCTCTCTCGCAGGCTTCTGCCACTTGAATCTGTCTGCATCTCAGTTTCCATGCGGCTTCAGCTTCGACTGCGACGACGTGAACTTCCCCACTGAGCAGCTTTGCTTTCTGGGGCTCATCTCCATGATTGATCCGCCACGTGCCGCTGTGCCTGATGCTGTGGGTAAATGCCGCTCTGCTGGCATCAAGGTAATTGCTTCTACAGATTCCACTGTCATTGTTCCAGAGGATCCATTTCCCAGTGCCTCATATATTAAGCTTTTTAGAAGACAGGATTTGAATGTCAAATGTCGTTTAAAATCACAACACGGACTCCGAAAGACAACTGATCACCTCCAGGGCTTTGATCACTGATGATAAATATAGTTGACTTGCATTGAGAAAAGCTTCTGAAATCATAAACATTTGCCAGAAGAATTACAATTTTATTGTTATTGTTTTGCTATGCATGACTGTCCTTGTGGGGGAAATTAGTCGCAGCTTTCAGAAAAAATATGTTTTATAGCTTTATAGCTGAAAATATTATTAGGAGAAAGTTTTAGATTTGAAAAATAAGCAAAAAAAAGAAAAGAAAAGTACCTTTTGACTCGAAAATTAAAAGCATGACAAGTCATAAAAGCTGGATTTAATTTATAATGATGGCAATTTCTAAAAGGTTCCATCTAGTCAAAATGCAGATTTACTAGATTAATTGCAGATTTTCATTAGATGATAATCAACGGCAAATACACACAGCACAGATGTTATATCAGAATATAATAAGCGCAGTCACAGGAAGGTTAAACAACTTCCAGCAGAGAAATTATGAAAAAAAAGAAATTCTTAATTAGCAGGAGGAGGTCTGCTAATTCAAGGCAGCAACTACAAAATAGGGGAAGAGATTTCACACGTTTAATTCCAGGTACTGTATTTATTATGCCCCCTTTTCTAATGAATTTTTAAAAGATACACTGTAATTGGCTTTAAAAAGTAAATAAACTAGAGGCTGATGTAAGTGAGGATGTCTCAGCTACTCAAGTGAAGAAAATGACTACAGAAATTAGACATATCTGTCAACATTTCTGATAAAAACATGGCATTTTTAGCTTCCACGTAGTTGTCAGTTTACCTTCGACTGAGGCTAAATTATGTCTTTTCTGACAGGAACTGAAGCTGTGTTAAAATCAAGTTTAAGTTTGGGGTATAGGTTGAAGAGCTGCTGCTGGACAGACATGATCAAAAGGAGTTTGATTAGTAACATTAGTAACAAAAGGAAGTCCTTACGTGAAGTATGATGCTCAGAGAAACATCTTCAACATTACTGCATTCGGAAAACATGATTTTACAGCTCTGCTTGTCATTATAATTTATATATAACTGTAAAATAAAGGCAAGAAGTCCTGTGGTGGACGAACGTGCATGCATTTGAGTCTTGCATATTCTCATATTCTCAAAAAAAGAAAATGCTGCTTTGGTTTAATTATTATTTACTGGCTGTTGGTTTCAGTGTAGTGCACATACTTTGTGCACAGGATGAGTCCAAATGATTCATTGCAGACACATAGATAGGACGTTCTTTGATTCTATCAGCCCTTCTTATTGTTTTAATACATAATGGGTGGGTGACACTGATTTGCAAACATGTTTTGGTTCTTGAGCATCATCAGAAGCTGCGATATAATGTTTTGGTTTTATTTTCAGTAGAGCATTTTAACAAGATGACACACGCTACTCTCTAATCAATCAGCAACACAGACATTTTAAGTCTTCAGTCCCTAAAAACACCATTCTTCAGATGGTGCTACAGCAGCTCCAGCATGCCATGACACATAACATCCAGCTGATGACACAGAGTTGTTAAACGTGATAATGTTTTGTGATGTGTGGGGCCTCCTGTCTGTTGTCAGGTGATTATGGTAACTGGGGACCACCCTATCACAGCCAAGGCCATTGCTAAAGGTGTGGGCATCATCTCCGAGGGCAACGAAACGGTTGAAGACATCGCTGAGAGACTGAACATCCCCCTGAGCCAAGTCAACCCCAGGTGTGCGTGTGTTTGTGGAGCGTCGGTGCCTCAGAAGGTTTTGGTTGTGTGCTCAAGCGTCTTAGAGTAACTCACTGTGAGATTGTGTGAGCAGTCAAGGATGTGGGCAACAGTGGTGTGTCTCCTGCATGTGTGAAAATACAAGGCTGTGTGCTTAAAGACAGAGCTGGGAAATATGCTTAACCAATAATACAGTCCTGTGAAAAAGAAAGTGCACCCTCTTACCTGACTTTTATACCTTTCAAAGTTTAAAATTAAGTTTATACAATCTTACACAAGTAACAACACAAGACAAATCATATCACGTCATTTACTTAAAGACAAAAAAAAAAGAACTAAGCCATGATTAATAAGCAGTGTGTGAAAAATAAGTACACCCTTACTGCTCCTAAAGGAATTAAGAGGTTAAACAGTAGCCACGTGGTTTTGTTCAGATGCACTTGATTCATTAATCATCATTGAGATTTTGGAGTCCTTTTGTTTGTTTTGCAGTGAGAAAGATGATTAAGAAGCAGAAAAGTATTCCAAAAAAGTTGCCGATCTTCCCAGGAGTAGACATCCCAGCAGCCTTACGCAGTACTCAGCTAACATGTTCATGATAAGCTGTAAAACAGCCAGCAGAAACACCTACAAACCACATTCAAACAACAATTTCTGCACTGATACACACATATCTTCTTGGATATATGTATGTCCAACAAAGAAGACTTGCACCAGTTCAAGAAGTGTGATGCTACTGTCTGTCCTGCCTAATACCTACCACTCATTAGTGTACAGCACCAATAAAAGAGGTGAGAGGATGCAGCTGTTAGAGGAACGGGTGGAGGAGATGAGAGCATCTGATGAACCACCATCAACTCAGACCCTCTCACTTAAAAAGCCCATCAACCAGCCCCCCCCCGTGTTTATACAATCTTTTCATCACAAGAGAAGTCAGTACAACAGGTCTAAAACAATAAAGAGTCTTAGCAACGCTGGCTTTGGGCTGGAGACCTAATGAAGCCGGAGGGACTGTGGTAAAATGAGACGGTAAATCTTCCAGCTGGTCAGCACAGTTCCTGACTACTTATCACATCAGGGTCGCGACTCTTTACTCCTTTAGCCCTGCAGCAGAAACCCAACACCCTACTCATTTATATCCCAACAGTGTTCTGTTAAATACTGAAAAGTTCCTCATTAAAATCCCAAATATTAAAAGGATGATAAAAAACAAACATTCAGTTTACAGACAAGAACATAGTCTGACCAGCCATAAAAAAAAAAAAAGATTTGACATTTGTCAACTGTATTCTTATCATAGATCTTGCAGGAATTACCCATAAAAGTACCATCCCTAAATAAATCTTCAGCTGTGTTCTTGTAGTTACATTTGGTTAGACTGTTTCCTTTTATTACTATATTTTTAAGCTTATTGGTTCATATTCCTCTTAGTTAATAAAGCAATCAATTGATTAACTGCTGAACAGATTTGGAGACCAAATGTTTAGAGATCTGTCCGTCCGTCCGTCCGTCCGTCCGTCCGTCCGTCCGTCCGTCCGTCCGTCCGTCCGTCCGTCCGTCCGTCCGTCCGTCCGTCCGTCCGTCCGTCCGTCCATCTTTTCGCAGGCTAGCCAAGGAATATCATTTCTCCAGTGTGTCCTGGGTTTGTGTCAGGGCCTCCTCATGGTTTGCCTGAAATATTTCTTCAGGAAGATGTCCAGGAGGCATCCTAACCAGATGATGCCCCCCTGGGGAGGTCTTTTGGGCATCTCCAAAATATCTTTCTCTGCTAAATGAAGAACCAAACCCTGGCTGTGGAGCAAGTTTCTTGTAGCCACCATTGTTAAGGAGGATTTAGTTGTTTGACTTTTTGCTGTCTGTGTTGCTCAGTGTTAGTTTTGTCCTGCGCAATTACCCTTTTAAAATATAGTGGATGAAAGGATAAGATAATTGTTCCTTTTTCTTACATAATTGTCCTTTTATATCACTAACTGCTCACTGAATTTGTACATGTGTGTGCTTTTTTTCAAGGGATGCCAAGGCTTGTGTGGTGCATGGTTCTGACTTAAAGGACATGAGCGCCGAGTACCTGGACGACCTGCTGAGGAACCACACTGAGATAGTTTTTGCTCGCACCTCTCCGCAGCAGAAGCTCATCATTGTGGAGGGCTGCCAAAGACAGGTAAATGGTCAGAAGTCTGTGTAAAAGAGAGTGTGTGAATGTGTAGTTGGCCCATTGTGGAAACTTTCAACTGAACTGCAATGTATGTGTTCATATAGTTGAATGCAAGGATGTGTGTTTGCGATAAAGTCTGGATGAAGGCTTGAATGTGTCTGGCTGTGTCCAAGTGTGGAAGTATCTTTGAATACAGGTGTTAGTATGAGAGTGAGTCTGTGTGTTTGTGTGTATCCCACCATTTACTGGAGAATACAGCTTCCTTTGTGTGTTTGTGGGAATGCACTTGAGCGTTTTGCTCATGCAGGTGGTTCCATAGCTGAATGCAGGATTTGTGCGTCTTTGCACTTATGTGAGAGTTGCAATGGGGCCCATTTAAAAGTATATTGCCAAAAACAAGTGCTTTTCTGTAAAGTATATGATTAACAGCTGTTACACACATCTAAACTGCACTTGCACATGTACTCATTTAGTGAGGTCATGCTACAATTCACCCAGATTCTCTCACTTGGGCACGGTGTAACTGAATGATTGCTACTCAGTTCCATTTTTCATTTAATCTCCCTAGAGCTAATTTTAAAAGACATTATTAAGAAGGAGGGGGTGATGCAGGATGTGAGGACAAAAAAAAAAAAAAAAAAAAAAAAATGAAGCTTAAATCATGGTACTTATCTTTCTGCTCATGACACTTTTTGTTCTCTCGTCCTTGTGGGCACAGGGCGCAATCGTGGCCGTGACTGGCGACGGGGTGAATGATTCTCCAGCGCTGAAGAAAGCCGACATTGGTGTTGCCATGGGGATCGCCGGTTCTGATGTGTCCAAGCAGGCAGCTGACATGATCCTTCTGGACGACAACTTTGCCTCAATCGTTACTGGAGTGGAAGAGGGTGAGTGATGAGGTGACAGAATGAAAGACGGAAGTATCGGGGGAACAAAGATGAAAGGGAAAAGGTGACACATGGGGACAATAGATTTAAAAAAAAAAAAAAAAAAACTCCTAGCAATGTCTTTTGTCATATAGCACTTGAGAGTTGAGATTGCTTGAAGCACTTTAAAAATTATGAAAAATTCTGACCTATTAGGTGTCGAGGGAGCATGGAGGTAACTCCTGTGTGATAGATGTCCGTGGGAAAGTGGCACTATGCTTTCTACTTGGTTTGTTTCCTCACAAACATTTTCCTACTCACTTTCTGCTCTTAGTCACTAGTTGCGCATCATCTTTGATAGGACATGCTTTTCATTTTGTGAGTTGCTGTAGGACATGTTTTGTGGAGAGGTTACCTTTAGAGAAGCTAGCTCCTATGCTGTTGCTGTTTATATTTTCCATGGTTTCAATCAGATTAACTACTCGTTTTTAACATCTAACTTCAAACGGCCCTGGCAGAAATAGCTAAAAAAGAAAAAAAAAAAGAAAGTACTAAACAGAACGGTTCAAATGTGAGTCAACAAGTCGCAGGATGAAGTCATGGTGACTGCATCAGTCGATGGATGTGTTTGGACTGAACTGATTAAACTGTAACTGTTTGGTTGTGCTGGATCTGCACAACTCTTCAGTCCACTTACTTATTCTAACCGCAAGAATATGTTAAATATGGCAAAAAAAACATTCATTTTATTTTGCTGGCTCCAGACCAAAGTGCATGATGGCCTGTTTTGACCACTGTCGTGCATGGGTTCATTTCATGGCACTTAACCAGCAACTACGTTTTCTCCCGTGAAACATGAAACTCTCAGGAAAACAGGCATCGAAAGGTGTGTTTGTTTGTTTTTGGTTTTAGTGGCCTTTAATTGAAAGTGGTTTAAAAGTAGCATGAAAGAGTCATGGACCTGGTCCAGCTGCAACAAAGCCCTTCGGCCTCTGTACATGGGCTGCCAGCTATCCGGCGCCCCGTGAGGTAAATGTTCATGATTCTGGAGGGTCTTCTTGGTTCTTCATCACCCATCTACCCTTTTCTTCTGATCAACCCGGGATTGTGTTTTCTCTAGGATACAGGTCCTGGGAAGTCCATCACAGCACTATGGACCTTGTACTTCCTGACAATATTTGCATCTGTTGTCACAGGAACATGAAACTGCTTAGAGATGGGCTCATAGCCTCGACCTTGTACGTGCTGACTTTCTTCCTGACATCCTCAGACGACTCTGCATTGCTTTCTCTGTCCCATGTCCAAACCATCTCAATCTGGCCTCTCTGACCTTAACATCATAGTTCATGGAGATTCCTGTCTGACGTCATCTGTCAGTCTGTCCATCACCATAGCAAACAAGAATGGACTCATGTCTGATCCCTGATGCAGTCCCACCTCCACATTGAACTCTTCTGTCATACCTCACACCATCTTGCAGCTCCCGTACATGTCCTCCACCACTCTAATATACTTCTGCACCACTCCAGACTTCCTCATACAGAACCACAGTTCCTCTCGGCACCCTGTCATAAGCTTTTTCTAGATCTATAAAGACACAATGAAGCTCCCTCTGGGTTTCTCTGTACTTCTCCATCAACATTCTCAAAGAAAATACTGCATCTGTGGTCCTCTTTCTTGGCATGAGCACATACTTCTGTTCACAAATGCTCACGTCTCTCCTTAGTCTAGCCTCTATTTCTCCTTCCCACAGCTTTATTGTTTGGCACATCAACTTTATTCCCCTGCAGTTGCCACAATGCTGCACGTCTCCCTTGTTCTTAAGAATCGGCACCATGGCAGTTCGCTTCCACTCCTCAGGCATCCTCTCTGTCTCTAAGATCTTGTTGAACAACAAAGTCAAAACCTACTGCTACCTCTCCCAGAAACTTGCATACATCCACAGGTACATCATCAGGACCAACTGCCTTTCCACTCTTCATCCTCTTCAGTGCCCTCCTAACCTCACCTTTACTTATCATTGGTAGTTTGTGGTCCACAACAGTTACTGCTTCTACTCTTCGTTCTCTCTCATTTAGCTCATTCATCAACTCCTCAAGGTACTCCTTCCATCTTGCCATCACACTTCTGGCTCCTGTCAGTACATTTCCCTCTTTATCCTTCACCACCCTGACCTGCACATCATTTAGCTTCATCTTTTTGTTTCACACTCTATCACATACTGAAGACTTGTTGGTATTCATGAGACAAATATGTTTTGTTTACACGCCTTCAGGAAGAATTGTTTCATTGTTTCAATGAGCTGTAAGGGGACCAGCAAGTTTGTCCATGTTTGCACAAAGTGAATGAGTTAACAATTGAAGCTTATAGAAACAATAAAAAAATGCAATAACATCAATGGTTACTGGCACGGTACCAAAAAGATGTTTTGCTCAAGTCCACTTTCTTCTGAAAAGCATTAACGCTTTTGTGATAAAGCCTATTAAAAATGCATACAAGATATTATAGTTTTATTACCAAGATGCATTACTCTGATCAGCATTAGTGGTCATGTTGTAAATAATTCCATAATTCCTGGTAAATAGACAGATTCAAGGAGATATATGTTTGTCTTGACATTGTTATCCAGATCTGAAGCTGTGTTGAAATGGTTGATGTCACAGTGGCTACGGGCATCTTTTATATACAATCTATGGAAAGAATACATAAAGCTTCAAATTAGCCGTTCCTTGTCTCATTACATAAAAATTCATACAACACATGTAGTTGCTTTTACAAGTATATTCAGAAATGATGTTCACCAACACAGACTGCTGTTTGCAGCAGTGTCTGCAAATGCCTTCTGGCAGCATAAAACATTGAGCAGCAGGGAAAATGAGGCAAATATTTTTTAGCTCTGCTGACCTCCATTGAAGATCAATGTAACTTGAGGGAGCTTCATAAAAAAATAAAACCTGCGCTGGAGCAGACATGTACGGTGGCTTAATGACATGGTTGTAGAGGCAAATCAGCTGGAAGGTTTGACCAACTTCAAAGTTAAGCTGGTGGTTCAAGCTGGCCACAGAGGGGTTACAATGATCTTAATTAAGCAATTAAAAAAAACGAGACTTGCCTTAAGAGACTACAATTTAATTGAATTTTAGTTAGATAATATGGTTGGAGAAAAAAACATTTATTATGGAAATATGCCGATGGAGCAGTCAAACGAAATCATTCAGTAATTCTTCAAATTTCATTTGACTTTGAAAACAAGTATAAAACCGGTAAAAGGTTATTGAAACAATGAAGTATGTACCCCACAAATGTACTCGTGTATTTATCATTTCCAGTACAGATTTTTCCCTTTTCTGTTTAAATACTGCAGGTCGTCTCATTTTTGACAACTTGAAGAAGTCCATTGCGTACACTTTAACCAGCAACATCCCAGAGATCTCCCCCTTCCTCCTCTTCATTCTTGCAAGCGTTCCTCTTCCCCTGGGAACCGTCACCATCCTGTGCATTGACCTGGGCACGGACATGGTGAGTAGTGGAAAATAAATAAATAAACCTGCTCAATTTCAGCAAATTTAATTCTTTTCGGTGGAGCTTTTGTTGTGAGCCTATAAACACATGTTGCTTTAATACTTCATATTTTTGATGGTTTTTACATCAGTCTTTCAGCTTTTTTTTTCAACTTTTTAAATTTTGTACTTTACAAAGATGATCGTAGCTCCTGTAATCTTTCAGATTCATCTCCTTTCACTAAGTTACTCTGTCATTGTTGGATCATTTCAAAAGTTCTCCGTAATGAAAGAATGCAAATCATTAGTATGTTGCATTCGCTGCAGGCAAGGTTAAGATGACATTAAGGGAAATAATGTTAATGCAAATTTAAGAGGCTAAGGTAAAAAGAGCAAATGTTTGGCTTAATTTGTTCTTTCTGTCAGTGGAGGAAATTTGCTTTTGGCTCACCGCCGACGACCATTTGTTCAAGCAGAACAAAGACTGCGGGTGACACTCCTATACAGAGTTACATTTCACAGCTCTGCCATTTCCACATGCCAGTCTCCCTTTTGTATTTTCAGCAGCAGCAAAAAAAAGAGTTGCTGGCACGTCGCTTGCCTGAGGGGCGTAATCCATCATTACAAAAGAAAGGAATCACAGAATGAAATATTCAGAGCGACTTTTGCGTTCATTACTTTAATTTTTCTAGCTCTCAGCGAGCAAACACTGGTGTGCACCAGAAACTAGTTTCATATACATCAGTTTTATATCACAGTCAAAACTTTTAGGGATAATTAGGTGCATGCATTTTGATGGTCTCATACCGTCTGACTTTCTGGAGAAGCATTTCAAATCTTCACAGCTTGTTCATCTTAGAAAAGAAAAAAAAAAGAGAGGAAAAAAAAGCATGGTGATTGGTGATACCGGTAATGAAAATCTTTGGTTTCCTAGCAGCAGAACAGACTTGTTCAACTAGACAAAATATTTACTCAGCTTTCCTGGTTCACAGGACTGGATTTATTGGCTTTATTTGGCTTGATTTCTCTTTAAAAATGAAATGATTGAAGTTTAAAGACACCCAATTTGTTCTCCTAATTTGCATATAAAAAAGCCAACCCTTCAGAGTAACGAGTCTGTGTGGGTTTAATAACATCTGGGGGAGTTAACAGCCAGATGCTTTGAAGGGTAGACCCAAAAATGAAGATATCCAAATGTTCACTAAATTACTCAAACTGTGCTTGCTTATATTATGTTGCAAAAATGAAATTCCAGATTTCCCATGTCTGCTGGTGAGGATGTTAACAGCTTGTTAACAGCTTAGTGCAACTCCTGGCTACAGGCTCAAGGGCTCTGCCGAGATTTAGCAGTGACAACTAGCACATGGAGTCTGCTCTGATTATTTTTAGCAAGCATGGCCATGAGAAAAAAAGATGTTTATCTTCTGTAGCAGACTTAAAATGCTTCAAGAATGAGATTTGGATGCAGCACACAGTCACATGCAAGCAAAAGAAAAAAGAGAGGTACTGTTTTCATATTTCTTCTTGTCTTATCGTCATCTTGGGTTGTGGGTCAGAGCAGTGTAACACCAAAACAAAGTGGATTTGCAGACTACAGAGGAGGTTCTCAGTTTCAAGCAGTGCCAAGTTCCCACCTCAAATCCTATCTAAGTCCTGGAGATTTCCCTCCCTAAGTCAGACATATTGCTCTAGTGCTTAACTGGTAAAACCAGCCAATATAAGATCTTTATTACAAGGACCTTTCTACCCTTCTGTTTTATGAATGTCTTGAAACTCACTATCTGTCTCTTTTCCCCACCCCCCTCTCCGTCACTGTCGTTGCTCTTGCCCTTTTTCTGACTTTACTCCCTCTATTCTGTGATTGAGTTATTATATTCACAGTGATCAGTCTATAGTCTACTTCATTTCTGCCTTTGCCATTGTGCCTTTGTACTGATGCCACAAAGATTAATTCCCGCACATTTATTTTTCTGAATGTTTAAAGTGAGCTCATCTTCTTTTCCACTCACTTCCCCCAGGTTCCAGCAATCTCACTGGCCTACGAGACAGCAGAGAGCGACATCATGAAGCGACAACCGAGAAACCCCAAAACCGACAAGCTGGTCAACGAACGCCTCATCAGCATGGCGTACGGACAGATAGGTTTGTCCTCTTGTGTCTCATAACCCTTCCGTGCAACAGCCTTTAAACCTGAATCCCTGTGAAAGGCCTCTTGTGGTAAATTTATAGTGATAATAAACATCGCACACATAAAAACTTTAATTATTGACATTTATCAGAAAATCTGGCATTTCACGGTGCCTCTGTAAATGTTTGGGTGTTTACAGTTAATGAAAATAGATCCAAGGATGAACAGATAGCCCACAATTTTCTTCTAGTTGCTATGACATTTACAGTGACATGAGAGGGAAGAGTGTAAATATGTCCACCGCTTAATCTTGGTCATGTTTCCGTGGTTGAAGCTTTCCTCAAATGCATCCTTTTTTTAATCTCTGGTTTTATATAGTAGTGGAATAGTGCAACATCAAAGTTTGGCCCATTTTCTGGTAAATAGGGTAAAAGTATAAGAGGGGTTTATTTCGAACTGAACAAGCTCAGAATGACTGGCATGTAAATTCCCATAAAAGGGAGGCAAAGATTTTGCAAGGCACAACAAATCACATTTACAAACCGCTGCTGTGACATTACAGCTTTAGCTTCTGAGGTTCCTGTTAAACCGAAGTCCCAGTGCTGAGTGGCATCTAATGACTCCAACCGGAAAGACGAAATGAACAGCAACAAAAGCTACAGTTCCACCGACAGGAAAAAAAAAAAGAATAAAAATGAAAGTCATACTGACACAGTGGTTTTCAGGTCTGTGGTTGGTGACTCAGCTGTTCAGTCAGTACAAATTGTAGGGATACAAGCCAGGCACTGTCTCATGTTTTGAAATAGATCCCTATTCCTTCAGTCTCCGTTGTAGCAGCACTGCCTCTGCTGCTGCTCTGCGTTGTCTTGAGTCCTTTATTCCCTCAGCAATAACCGTCCTGAACAGACTCAGATAAATACTGCACAACAGCCGCTTTATATTAGTTGGATATTGCAACTAAGCATATTGTTGTTTTCAACATCCACCTCCTTTCGTAATGCTCGTGGTCTGTCATTTTCATTTATTTGTAGTTTTAAATCTGTCCAAAATATGATGTGTTAAATTTATACTTGAGCACCAGTGAAAGGCAATTTTCTGCCACTTTTGGACAGACAATAAAGTTTATATTGCATTCTTACAACAAATAGTGATTTTTTTTTGTTTAGATATGTGATTTTCCTTTATATATCTCTTGATATATATATATATATATATATATATATATATATATATATATATATATATATATATATATATATATATATATATATATATATATTTTTTTTTTTTTTTTTTTTTTTTTTTTTTAGTAGTATTATACTTTGGCAACAACAACCACCTGGAGGAACGACTTGCAACTAATTAGATTAATTGGCAACAGGCCAGTGATGTGACAGGGTGCAAATAGAGCATCAGAAAATTGTGAAAACATTCCAGAGTAGTATCTCATCATCTACAGCACATAATGTCATCAACAGATTTTGGGAATCCAGAGAAATCTGTGTGCGTACAGCATTAGAAATCAATATTGTGGGCCCATGATCTTCTGGAAGACAAAGTTCACTGTTCCATTCGCAAAAAAGGCAGATGTGAACATGATCCAGAGATGCTGCTGTTTTCTTGCCTCTGTCATTTAAAATGTACAAAGTGGAAACTGTTCTGTGGTCACACAAATCAAAATTTGAAATTATTTTAGGAAACCGTTGAAGCCGAGTCCTCTGGACTAAAGGCGAGAAATCTTGCATGGCTTATAGGTGCTCAGTTCAGAAGCCTGCGTCACTGATGGCATGGGGATGCATTCATACCTATGGACGTGGCAGCTTGGGAACATGAATGTTGACAGGTAAATATAGTTTTTTAGTCCAAAACAATGCCTGTTACAGAGAAGGCCTTGCATCTGTCACCAAGACACAGCCACACTGTATCCATTACAAAAGCATGGTTTTGCAGTAGAGGAGTGCAGGTGCCTGCAGGCCAGACCTTTCCCCATTTGATGCATCATGAAACAAAATAAAATCCAGGACTGTTGAGGAGCTTACATACAATGTCAGACAAGAATGAGACAACGTCTGTCTAAAACTCTAGTAACTGGTCCCAAACATCTCAGGTCTGTTTTTAAAAGAGGACAGGGTGAGAAACATCAACCTATCTTATGTTTATGAGATGTATTGCTCCCATCAGTTTCCAAATTACATGTATTTGTCTTAAAATCTTTAGTTTAAACATTTTGATTTGTTTTGTACTGTGAATAAAAGATTGAGTTATCTAACTCGCATCTATCTGCACCTTTCTAGATTTACTTCTCTACAGAGTAACCCTGCACTTCCTTTTCCCTGTTTCTTTTTTGTAATTAGTTAATGAATTTAATGCCCAAACCTGTAGCCTGATTGTCGTTTTAGATCAAAAAGTGTCTGTTAAATGAGTGACTGTTATGAGCTTGGCACATTTTTGCACATTTTTGTATTTTGTTTCTACATTTTACATAGTGGCCCAACATTTCTGCATTGTGGGTTGCAAACACAGAAATCCTCCTTCATGCAGTAGTTTAGTTCAACAAAGAGGCTCACAAATGGCAAAGACACGTAAACACACTATCATGATCATGAAATCTCATTAATAAATAGTCATACATGTAACTGTGGTTTCCTGCTCATTTTATATGATTTTTAGTCGTTTTTTGACAACATTTTCCAGCCACCTTTTTTTGCTACAAAATCTGACTGCTTTAACCTATTATGATCCACGGCTTCATTGAAAAGTGCTTTTTAAAGCCTGAAGGCTTTCTTGAAAATTTTCAAGCTAATAAATAAATTCTAATAAAGTCATTTTCACCTCAGCCTCTAAAAAGACTAGAATCATGAAACTAGATAAAATAGATAAATGAATATGAATATTTTATAAAGAAGTTAAACCTTCTGCTGTTATTCGTCATTTGTCACTCTGCTCTAACATTTATCGATTTATTTTTATTTTTTTAAAAGTGTCTTGAAATTGTGGTTGTGTTGTTTGCATTGCTTCGAGCTCAAAAGGTAAAAGCTCACTTACACTGCATCAAATCAGAGGGGTTTAAGTTAATCTCTTCTGCTTCTTCATTCGGTTTAAAAACCAATGGTGCCCACAATAACACTGTGAAGCTGTGACTGTGTAACTGAATCTGTGATGTCAGCACGAATAAAAGCTCGCCAAAACGCGCTCCGCAGGTCATTAACAGAAACACCTTGCGATAAACGGTGAGTCTCATACAACTACTGCGGGAAGAAGTTGGCACAAACAATGGAAAACACATGAAAATAGTGACGGAAATGTGACATGTTTCTGTTTCTTTTACCATTTTTACACTGAATCAAAATTATTATTCTCATGATTAGGAAAATTGTTTTCTGGTAGTATCATGCATTTGTTGTTAAAGTTAAAACAGAATTTGACATATACTTGGAAATAATAATTTGGAAAATGAATGTATTTTATTATGTAAAATGATTTGTTTCCATTTCCTTGTGTTGGATTGATGAAGTAAAGCACTGACTAAAAAGAATCTAATGTTTTAATGTTTTAGTCGATGTTTTAGTCGATGTTTTAGTCGATGTTTTCGTCTTACTCCGTAGACCTCTAACAGACTGGTTCCGACTCTATTTTTTCCGACAGGCATGATGCAGGCTGTGGCTGGTTTTTTCACCTACTTTGTGATTTTGGCTGAAAACGGCTTTCTCCCAGGCCACCTTGTAGGCATCCGAATCGACTGGGACGACCGCGATGTGAACGATCTGGAGGACAGTTATGGCCAGCAGTGGGTAAGGAGCGGCAACAGGCACTAATCATCCATTTGAATATTGTAATACTTGTGCTAAATGTAAATGGGATATTTGTTTTTTGCTCTTGCAGACCTACGAGCAGAGAAAAATAGTCGAATTCACCTGCCACACAGCCTTTTTCAGCAGCATTGTGATTGTCCAGTGGGCAGATCTCATCATCTGCAAGACCCGAAGGAACTCTCTCTTTCAACAAGGCATGAAGTAAGTGAGCTAATATTCAGAGAGGAGGAAGAATGTAAGATCAAATCACAAAACAAGAGTTTATGTTCTTAAAGAACAAGTTCAAGCCGAGATTGTATCCACTTTTCAGCTCTATAAACCTGTCATTTCTCTGATATATGCATATTTTTTGCTCAACAGGAACAGGATCCTGATCTTTGGGCTGTTCGTTGAGACAGCTCTGGCTGCCTTCCTCTCCTACTGCCCTGGAATGGATGCGGCCCTCCGCATGTACCCCCTTCAGTATGCTCTGCATATGCATATCTCCACTGAACTGAAAAATAACCCCTTTAAGACCTAATAAGCTGCCATTAGCCTGCCACTCTCAACCTAAAATGAAGTCTGTGATCTTCTTATATGCCACATTGTTATCCATATTATTCAGAAATGACTCCAGTGTGTTTAACGGTACTCAGCACTCAGCCTGTACCTCTTCACTATATCCATCTCCTCCCAACTCACTCGTTTTCTCTCTTGCTCTCAGCATCCTGTGGTGGTTCTGCGCCTTGCCCTACAGTCTTCTCATCTTCCTTTATGATGAAGTTCGCAAATTCATTCTGCGGAGGAGCCCAGGAGGTAAGCAGTTATTGAGTGAAACTGAGATCAAAATGTTTCAGGCTTGTTTGTCTTGTTATTAAACTGGAGGAAAAGTTGTCAAGTGCTGGTGGTTGGTGGTGGTTGCCTCCCTTAACTCAGAACCACATATATTTCTAACATCCTCTGTACATAATTCATCATTCCTAACTTTATTGTAAGAAACTGACAGTTTCATGCTCACAAATATTACAGAGTACAGGTATAAAAATTATCCTGGCAGTCACGAGTTTGTAAAATCTTCTCGATACGTTCACTTTTATTCTACGCTGTCATTGGTTCAATAATGAAATGGCTCAATCATTTAAAACCATTTAATAGATTAGAGTTTTGATGTAAAAAATGTATGCTGACAATATTTCTGAATGATTTGACATTAGTTTTCCGCTTCTTTTCACTTTATTTGACAGTATTTTAGCAGCATGGTGGCGAGTTAGTTTCACTGGTCGAAAAAAGTAAAAATGGTAACAATACTAAATTATAACATTTGCAGCACTGTTGGCATTTTGGTTTGGATCACACCAATTAGATCAATGACGTGGTCATTAAAAACACACAGAAACGACCTGATCTGGATCAAGTGGCTCGACATTAACTGTGCATCACTGAGAAGCCACGTGTTGATAAAAAAGGAATTATTATTTGCTCTCCTATGCATCTTTGAAGAAAATATGTTCTCGTTGTAGACAGAAGATATATACTTGTATATACATGGGATCAAAGTTTTGCATTTTGAAAAACAAAGTGGGAACTGCAAAACTTCGCTGCCATTGGGAACCAAGTCCATCCTTTTTACTGGTCTGAATCCATAATCTTTCCTTGCTTTTTTGTAAAGGTTTGTGATCCCCTCAAAGTGTGACTTCTATCTTTTTTGGTAGTTGGTATAGTCATTAGCTTCATTGTCATCTCTGCTCATAATCCTGGGAAAACAAACCAGGATGAGCATTGCTTCCTGCTCCCTAGTTGGTGACGTTGCACATTAATCTAACCTTTAAAAAAAAGAAGAAACAAAAATGTTCTCTCCACCTTTAAGGACACATTGACATAGTTATAACATCTTAGTGCTGTGGATCTGAAGCATCCCAGTAAACGGATGGTGATGGACAGAGGAAGATCCGTTTCAGGGTCATTCCAAACAGGCATGAGCATCAGAGAAATGTAATGGCTTGAAACAGAATAAGAAGCAAAATATAGGTGCCAGTTTTGAGCTAAACTGCAATCTGCAGACATATAATCTATTATTATTGTTGGTGCAAATGTTATATAATGAAGTCATCCGAACCAGTATGAGATTTACCTCTTGACATCATTGATACAGTTATGTTTATGGTTCTCTCAAATAAAAAAATATAAATAAAATAAAAGCAGTTTTCACAGGATGGCTCCAACTGGAAAAATTAACTGGTCATTACATTATAACATTAATCATGTTCATCTTAACCGGAACCGCTGCTTGTTAGCCTGCTAAGGGTGAAATAAAATACACTTTTAAATGCATCACTTTCCCGCATCATATTCCGATTCCAAGAAAACTTCTTCATGTTGGGGCTGCATGACAAATGAGAAACATGGGCAAATTAAATGGTTCGTCCTGCAGTTAAAGGACAGGCTTTTCCACTTGAGCCAGAGCCAGCAAGATTTGTTGATGTCTGTAATTGAATCTATTATCTTTACACGGTGCAGGAAATGCATTAAAATGTACACAAAAAGCTAAAAAAGCATTTATGTGACCTAAAAATTGCCCTCAAATTCATTGTAATCTACAAGTCTTGCTTTGTGCTTTTTCCTGATACAGAAACAAATCATCAGTCATTCATGTAAAGCTTTACAATTTGTGTTCTATTCACCCAACATGAATAACCTTTCAAGATAATGTCATTGAATTGCCGTTTGATTGGGTTGCAATTATAGACGATTACTATAAGCTTTTATTTTGGTATAAAATTAAAGACAACGTTAGTGGCTTTGAACACTGGTTGCAGCTGTCTTATTGAAATCTTTCATAATGTTTCAATCACAAAGGAACTAATTCAACCCATTTCTGTGACAGACTTGCGTATCATTATTGTTAAATTTAAATGTATAGTGAAACAGGAACTGTAATCATTTTTCATATGAAGGCGATTAAACCAAGCTTTAACCACAAAAGAAACTTTAAGCTTAAATCTTAAATAAGCAGCTGAAAACTGCCAGAACATAAACTATTTAATGCTGAACAATTCTCCAGCTTGCAAAGCTGCTGCTTCTGCAGCACTTGACTGATTACCACTTGTGTTCCAGGTTTGATTTCTGACAAAACAGCATGAAAATGCACTGGCCTCTGGTGGTTTTCAAGGAAAGTCTGTTTATATATTGAGCATGAAATCATAGTTTTAAGACAAGAGGATGTCCAATAGTAAAGTTCAAACATTTTTACACAATCAGTGAAATCTAATCTGATCCCATACTTGAGCCAACAGATTTCGATCAAAGTTCTTTGTAATTGTTACCTTAAAGCTGCATCTCAGTGATAAGCAGAATAAAACCCCAAAAACAAACAAACTAACAAAATAAAAACCTCAGATCTGCCCAGCTTAGATCCTTTTGGCACTCTGGTAAATATTACAAAGGAGGGGTGAAGTGTTTATGTTCTCTGCCAACAAGCAAACATAAAATATGTCGAACATAGACCAGGAAATAGAACATACCAGATCAACACCAACAGAACCAGCAGCAAATGATTACAGAGGAAATTAAAGCAGGCTGATGAAGACTCTTGAGATGTGGCTCAAAGATCATACAGATGATACAGACATGCGACAATGGCCCAAAATCTCCTCACCACTACAACACCTAAACTGATGAGGGACAAGACAGTGGGAGACAAATGCAATCTATCGTGACAGTTAATCATTTCTGTTAATCTGCATGTCATGGGCTGCTGATCAGAGTCTCAGAATTATGAGGGGATTCATTTGGAAATGTAGCGAGACAAAGGCAACGAGATGAATACAAATAGAGCGATACAAAAGGATATTATGAGACCTGCTCGCCTGTCATTTTACTCTCTGACAATCCTCCTCTTTCTTTTTCTGCCTCTCTCCTCATTTCTTCCAGGTTGGGTGGAGCTGGAGACATATTATTAACATTCAGAATGTCAGTTTAAACTGTGTCTGTGTGTGTGTGTGTGTGCGTGCGTGCGCATGTGTGCGTGTGCGTGCGTGTGCATTTGAACATGTTTCCTGGAACTTGTGAGTAAAACTGTGTGTATCTGTCACTTGTAATATTGCATGGATCAGTTCACAAATCTGATTATCATAAAATACTGCTGAAAATAGACTTTTGATTGTGCCTTGTGTTTATTTCCCTTTTTTCTTTGTTTTTCTTTTTCATTTTTTAAAATCAGAAATCATTTTCAGCAGAACAAAAGCCATGTAGATCGGTTGTGCCTTATAGAAATTGTTAGCACAGTGATTTAATTTGCTTTGCCTGCTTGGTCATAAAGCAATACCAAACAATGCTCATCTTGTTAAATTTACCAAATAAAGTCTATTCCTATATATCTGTCCTCGTGGATTGTGTGGTTTGTCATTCCTTGTTGCTTTGACCTTCTTTTTTTTTTTTTTAATTCTTATCTACCACCAAGGCTCCATTGACTTTGAGGAACACATGTTCCCTGCTTCTACATTAAATAAGAACAGGCCACCAGAAATGCAATTTAAGGCTTCTTCTGGGCACTATTAACTTTGTGCAGTGAGCAGATATCTGATTCTCTGTGTGTGTGACTGTTATTGTTCAATGTAAAACCCATATTGCTTAGAAAACAGTACACAGGCACAAATCAAAACATGAAACTGATAAAATGTAATTAGTCAAATATTTTCATCTTGATTTTTCTTCAAGCAACATGTTTAAAACATAAAGTAAAGGGAGAACTTTTTCCTTCAACTGTTTTCCTGTACAGTATCTCATAAAATGTCTGTATGGGCGAAGCATTTTTTTTAATACTGATAATGCTTTTTCCGTTGCCATTTATTGGGAGAATTTAGCAAAACTTCTATAGACAATGGACAAGGTGCGATGTGATTGGCCATGATCTGCTGATCTACATGGGGAGCTGCATTAAAAACAGACAAGATTCTGAAATCTTGGCATGGGCTCAGCAGCACTGATGGAAACCACTGACACCAAATGTGCTTCCATCTCAGAACTGGTGCTAGATTTATGATCTGGAACCATATACGTTTCAAAACACGTGAAAACATGTGCCAATAAGATCCAGAATTGTTACTGTCTTTCCATTTGAATGTTCTGAAATGGAGTGGAAAATGTATTGCGATAATGAGATTTAACATTTTGAATTGGTATTAGGACACAGGTCAAAAGCCAGCCTCTGGGATGGTACATAGAAGAATTTAGGCGCTTTTGCATGTATAACTTGCCCATCTAAGAACACGCTGATAATGCTGATTGAAAGATTAATATTTTGAAGCAACGTATGTTGCAGTTCAAACTAATACAGAGAGACCTGCTTATTTCAGCAATTCAAATGCCAAATCTGTTCTTTAGCATAAAAGTCTGGGTGCTTAAACGACATTACACATTAAACAAAACACAACACAACAGTCTGTTATCTGTATGAAAATATAGAGAATAGAGGCCTGTGATGTAAAGAAGATTCTTATTATATATTAATAATATTAATTCTTATATCAAACAACAACAAAAGGTTTCAAATTGAAAGTACCAGTCTAGGTGTTGGATCCTATATTTTTCAATTAAAGTTCAAATTCTCACATGTTATTGAACCATTTTGAGTTTATTATTTAGTTGTTGATTATATAGGTTGATATCAGATTTGGCTAAGTGAAGATATTATTTTGCACTTTATAGTATGACATGAAAAGGATTTCTTTTGAGAATTACAAAAATAAAATATACTACAAATATACAATTGCATTTGTTTTTGAAATGGCGCACTGTCGTTTTAATTCATGCGTTTATTTGTATGTGTAAGTAGTTTGTGTTTAAAGTGTCAATATAGAAGTACAAGAGGAGACGAAGCACGTAAGCGATCGTGCGCGTGACCTTCTCCGAGTCGTCTTCAAGGTTTCAGTCCAGCGCTGCGGGACCAACAACACCTACGTCACTTCCGCTAACGTCTCGGCAAACATGGCGCTGCTTCTAAGGTCAGTTCATCTGAGCTCTTTAACTTGTTGGGTTCGCGAGTTGTTCTGTCTGTTATTGGGGTGTGTGCGAGTTTCGTTGTCGTGGTTAGAGCCGAGGGTAACACAGTCCTTCCGAATCTCTAACCTCGGTTTGTCACCGTTTTTAAGCTTGAATTGTGGCACGAGATAGCGGTGGCTAACCAGCTAATGCTGGTGCGTTTAGGTGCCGCGGTAAACTTCAGCTCCGAGTTTAAGTTTTTAGGAGGTTAAAAGACTGATTTTGACACATTTGGTTTTTATTCTGGCATTCAAAGCCATCTAAATCGGCAGCTTTTCATACATTTATAAATGGAATCGTTTAAGTTACAGCAGATATGTATTAAAAAGACATAACTCCATTGTTCGGTTCGGTGCGTTTTCTACAGGATAAAGTGTCTTTTTGTTGTTGTTTTTATCGACATAATTAATCTCAATCCGCTGTTAGTCTATCGGGTAAATCAAAATTTAATTGTCTATTAAATCAGTGCAACGTTATGTCTGTTCCCAGAAGTAAAATCTTAACTTTGTTTTTTAAATCTGTATTCTCCTTTGTCGCCGTGTCATTATGAGTCGCTATTGCAAGATTGTCATTAGTTGTAGTTTTAGTTAATTTGTTAATAGAAAATCAAGGTATTACACTAAATTATATAGTTTTTGAAGTATACACATTTTTTAACGCATTTATTTGTTCATTTTGTAACATGAGGGTGCATGAAACTCTTGTTAAACACTGGTATTAAGATAAAACATGACAAATATGTTTTTGCTGTCTTTAATACTGATGCAGGTATCCTCTTAATTAACTTTCCTTTAAACGTCTCTCTTTATAATCCTGTTTGAGTTTCATAACCATTGTTAGTGCCAGCAGTAACCCAGACATCTCTTATCTTCTTTTTTAATCTTTTCTCTTTAGGACTTTGTCCCGACAGCGTGTCTGCCTCGCCAAACCTCACTGCAGTGTCCCTTATAGACAGTGAGTTTTATGTTTGTAACACAGCTGACTTGAATGCAATTGAAACGTTTTATTAAATATTACATTATGTAAATTGAGAAACTGTAAACTCTCTTCTTTTCCCCCTCATTTGTAGTGTTGCTCCAATGGGAAGCACAGCTAAAGAGGAGATGAACAAGTTTTGGGACAAAAATGCCAAATTAAACCGACCAATGTCCCCACATATCACAGTCTACAAGTATGTATTGTCTGCCACTCCTGTGAGATCATTAAACAAAGGCAAAGCGAGATAACTTTAGTATTGAACTGAAATAAATTTATGGGGATATTTTATAAGTTCAGCTTTACATTTTCAGAGATACCACAAGTTTGTTGTCAAAAAATCAACCAAGCTGAAAATTATATTTCTCTAAAAGTCAGTTGTCACTATTTTTCCTTTTAATGTCAATACAACAGCATCACAAACAATTAGTAGAAATTTGAAGCACTAAACATCCTAATAGCACTACCAGAAGATGATGTTGAGAAAACCTTTAATTCAGTATGTGTTTTGTAATTTCTCCTTTCTGGTTCCGTTAATCTAGGATCATTCCAGCAACCCAGGATGTTTATTCTGTCCTCTGATTTTATTAACCATTGTTTGTTTGTACCAGTTTTTATTGAGTCAGTAGTATAAAATCCTCTTCTGCTACTTTGATTTGCTCTGTGGAGTATAGTAGCATCAACTGGGAATCTGCAGAGAACTGAGCTGTGTTTTAAAAGTTCACATGAACGGCAGTGACAGCGTAATACATGGAGTTGTATGTTTGCTGCTTGTTTTGCGTTAAAACCCTTTTGTATCCACTTTGCACTTCAGATGGTCAGTTCCCATGATGCTGTCCATCACACACAGAGGGACTGGAATTGGGCTCAGTGGAGGTAATGCGCATTTCTTTTCCTTCTTCAATTAAAGATAGTGTACGAGTTATTGTATTTATTTTTCACATAAAGTTATCCAGAAAGAAGTTAATGTTGTTGTAGCTATAGTTCTAATATCACAGTGACTATGTTGTAAAGCTGTTGTTCACTTTTGATTGAGCCAGAAAACCTCTTCAGGGCATTTTACTTCATGAGTATTGATTTCTGCTAAGAGCATCTACTGGAATTAAAAAAAAAAAAAAAACACCCATTCAATATCGTTCAAGCGTTTTGTGTGAAAGTGAAGTGTGACGCTGGCTGGCCAGCAGCTTCTAGTCATACTCCTGGTTTGAAGGGTTGCACTGTATCGATGTGATATTGCGCATTAGTGCTGCCGACATTGATGGAACATGCTTGAAAAGCAGAGTTACGTTTTATTTACATGTTAATGGAGTCATCAAAGGTCAGTTTTCTGGTCTGCCACTCTGACTCGCAGTCATTAACAGTCACCCACTGTTTCCACTTTCTAGCAAGATGTCATATGTGCCGAACCAACTTGGCCTGCAAAGTGCCAGTGAAAGTTTAAAAAAAGCTTTAAAGGTTTTGTTTTCTTGTTTAAACTGTAGAACTGTCAAGTTTAGATGCCCAATCTGAGATGGAAGGTTTTAAATGATTCACACTTGCAGTTAATACTTTGTTTCTCTTTTGAACCCTTTGACTTTTGTTATTAGTAACGGATTTTTTTGTTTTATCTCAGTTAAATAAAATTCCTAAACCTCCTTACACTAAAGAAATAAAAGCTATGTATAATTATATTTAAGGCATTGTAACAGGACCCCATCAAAGGTGGGTTTTAATAAAAGGCTATTGTTTGACCTTTGTTTATAAGAAAGGAGAAAATTATTTGTTATTAAAAAACTCTGTTTCTACTAATGACTCACTATTGGAGTCCTGTGACTCATGCAGAGTTACGGTAACGTCATGTTGTTGGCTTTTTTAAACTTTTTGTGTACATTTTTCTTCAATACTCCTGTCTGTCTTCAGCCATTTCAGCCTTCGGTTTGGCAGCGCTGGTGTTACCTGGAAATTACCCGTACTATCTGGATTTGATCCACTCGTTATCTATTGGTCCTTTCCTTATTGGGTTGGCCAAGTTCGGCATTGCCTTCCCTGTATCTTTCCACACCTACAACGGCGTCCGCCACTTGGTAAGTTTTAATCATTTGACTTGTAAACTTCTAAGTGTTTGATTTGTCTTTTTTACTAGAGCACATGTATTCTCTAGTAATGTGTTACTGTTGTTTTTTTTATAGCGCCTGTGTAACTCTGCCTCAGCATTTAGATTGTGACATGCCTCTGTAGTTTTCTTTTTTTCTTGTTTTGTCCATTTTGCTTTTGATTCTAATGGAAAACTGGTTCTATATTTGGAGATGTATAATCTAAACTGTCATCTCTCTTTTTTTTTTTTTTTTTCTTTCCTTCCTCAAATCAGTGTTGGGATATCGGCAAAGGCTTCAAAATTCCTGAGGTCTACCGTAGCGGCTACACAGTCATCGGTTTGTCCGTCATCACGTCCCTGGCCTTGGCTTTGATCTGAAAACAGGAAGGGAAGTCATGATCAGAGGATGTCGAAGAGAATGTGGACTCGTCGTACCGTGGGAGTTTTGTGTAAATGTTCTGTTCTGGCCTAAACCCGGCTTGATCATTAATGTGTTAAATAAAAGATTATATTATTCTATACACAGAAATGATTGTGTAATTTTTGTCCCTCTCCATCAAGTCCTGAAGCCTGCAAAATTTCCACGTTGATTTCACACTTGTTCTCAGAGTGAACAATGAGCAGGAGCCATAAGTAGAAACATTTTTGCGTTATTTCCTCCTGTCATTTGTCTTCGTGTGCTGTTATGTCAGACCCTTAATCATTTTCTTTGCCCAAAGTGCTCAGTCACTGGCTCTCTAAGCAGCGTGCCTACTGTGTGTAAAGCACTGTTTGTGTTTAGAGAACTGTTCATCATAGGCTTTTATTCATATGTTACTTTCTTCAGGCCGCAGATGCATTTTTAACATCAGGAAAGCTGTGCAGCGGTGAAAGCTCTTTGTGTGTGAATGTACCTCTCACCAGCAGCCTGCCTCAGGCTTTACCTCCCTCTGAGCCAAACAGGAGCTACACACTGCACCTGAACAGCTTTTGTCCTGCAGTGTGAATGAAAGCAGGGTCGTGATGTTGTGTCAGATCCAGCTCCGTTTGTGAAGGGTACCGTAACAAGAGTACATGAAAGACAAAAAAAGGCTAAATGCTCAGGGGAAGAATGCACCAGTTGGTTTTTAAAATCTGTCTGTTTAGATCAAAAAAACTTGCTGAGAGAAACAACTTGAGCTTGCAGTTTAGTTAGCTATAGAAAAATTCGTTTATCAATTTATTACTGGTGGCTTGAAGGGAATACGCCTGTCAGCTTGAATATGTTTAAATTTCTATTGAAAATTTACTTGTGAGCCTCACGTATCATCAAACGTTGCTTGTAAAGAAAGCAACTTTCTTTACAGCTGCAAGTATTTTTTCAGTGTTGTGCTAAATTTCCGACAGTAGTGTCACCTCCATATTTGAACAAGCATTTCTACATTAAACCATTTACAACTTAAATTATCACTAACATAAGAAAAGTTACTAGTAAATGTGGACTGATTGTTGAGAATTTGGCATGCAGATGACAACCTACATTGAGTAGAATTCAAGCAGGCAAATCTCCACCTGAACTTTGAGAACCATCAGACTACAAATGTCTTTGTGATGGGCTGGAAAATTGCTCAAGCTCTAGAGGATTTAAGGCTGGATTTGCATGAGTTGGTTCACACCAAACCCTTTTGAAAATGATTCACCAAGCTGAGAAATATGAGAGTGAGGTAATAAAACATGGCCTGTTTATTCCCCTTGAAGGAATGAACCCCATGCCTCATAACTGTTGATGCACTTACGTTGTAAAATATTCCATCCTCAGTCTTGCTTCAATAATGTCCACGTCATGATATTTTGACGAGATAACCTGCTTGGAAGCAGTGGGGGGTAGAAAGCAGGACTCCTACTGTTTTAACAGCCATTAAGGGACTGTATGGTAACGCGGCGGCAGCACCCCCTACCGGGCGACAAGTTATTATTCACAGGACTGCGGTCCTGATGCTGAGGGATGGAGCGGATGCTACACAGGGTTGGGAGGGGGAGTATAAACCTGGTATTAAACGGAAAAAAATGTGTCCCGGTCTCTGTGGCGCAATGGAATAGCGCGCTGGACTTCTAATCCAGAGGCTCCGGGTTCGAGTCCCGGCAGAGATGAGGATTTGAGGCTTCAGAATTTTTAAATTCTGAGAAGAAAACGTTACTGTATGGCCTCTGCACCTATGAATCATTTTACAAAGCTTATTTATCCATATAAGCGACAAAATGGATCACAAGACAGCTATGTCTACAAGTAAACAAACCTACTAATGTCTGCTAATGTTGCTGAAAAATAATTTTGAACATTTCAAACGTGATGATCCTTTTCATCACTCAAAGGTCAAGGCTTTATTATGCAGACTTCAAACAGGCAAAGGCGACTGATCCCACAGCTCTGGTTTAACAGCGTTGTCCAACCTCTCCAGTCCATGACTGGCCGGGCTGCACGCGCACGCTCACGCGATCACCACTCAGACACCACAGAACAACGCAGCACGGCGAAGGCGCGCTTGCTCGCAGTTTTCAGCACCTGGAGCTGTCCACTCGTTTAAACCCAGAGCGGACGCGTCTGTCGCGATGGCCAGCAACAAAGCATGTAAAGGTTTTTCCGCCCCCATAACGAGTGTTTAATGATGCCAGATGCTGCGTTTCTGTTCTCCCATTTGGTTTCGAGACAAGGGGGAGAGATATACAGACTCCTGTTTACTTTCTAGATAAATGAGTCACAGCGCCAGAAAATGGTGTCGTCTGAAGATTTCAGTATGAAAATGGTTTATCGATTATAATGTGAGATTGCTTTTGGAGAATGGAGACAGCAGTTGTCACCGCCGTGCGTTAATGTGTGTAGTTAAGACCCCTCTGGAATATTTCAAGGACCTCTGAAGGTGGACAACTTTAAAAGATGGAACATTGGAAAATACATGACAAAAGACAAAAACTATATATATATATATATATATATATATATATATATATATATATATATATATATAATCTTTTGCAGCTTTGTAGCTGTTTGCATTTTCCGGTTTCAGATGTTGTCTACGCCACTGATTGGGGCTGCCGTGCGGCTGCCTCCATCCATGTTTAACCCCATCATGCCTCCCCACACGCAGACCTAATCCGTCAGTAAAACTAATCCTTAATCCTCTCTGGCAAGTTGAACAACCCTCCCCTCCTCCCACCCTTGGATTCCGAACGGGTCTGATGCATGAAACGTCAGAGGTGCGAGAACTTCCCTGTGATAAACTAAGCGCAATTCTTTTGAGGTATAAACATGAGGAAATATAAATATTTTTGAAGTATTGTGCAAACGTTGAAGTGCGCTGTTAAGGAAACTGGCAAGTCCTCCAACTCCCCAAAGGCCAAAGACTCGGTAATATAATTACCATATTGCAAATTATCAAGCCTGTGGGAGATAGTAGTGGGCTTGTCTGCAAGAAATGGGTAATTCTACATAACATCAACGATAAGAAACATCAGACTCCGCTGAGAACCGTGACAATGAGCTGCAGATGACCTCCTCATTTCCTAAAATGATGAGCAGTAGGCCTAAATCCAGAGGAGAATTAGACTACACAAAGTCTAACCTGTACATACAATGACTGTAACGATCACAGGAACCCCTGCAGTACTGTTCAGGGGATCATAAAATTCCACAAAGCGCGATAAGGTCAGTTTAAACCCAATCTGGAGTGTTATGGACATTATGGTGATATTTTTGTATTGTGCGATCAGGCTTTTCTATCTGCTCAATCTCCTCCGTGTTGCTCTTAGCCAGCAGGCCCCTGCTCTAGCCCTGTTATCCCGGTGGTATGGGCCAAATCGTATTATAATCCCCTCCCTCCTTCCCTCCATCCCTCCCTCTCTTGTCCCCTCCCCTCCCTCTCGTCTTTCAGACAGTCTATTTTTGCTGCAGTGAACGGTAGCTGTGGAGAGATAGATACACAAACAGAGTGAGAAGAGCGAGCGAAAACGCAAGAAAAAGGGAGTCCGAAAAGGTACCTAAAGGGATTTTAAAAACAAAAAAAGTCGATGAAAGCAGATTGGTAAAAGTCTCCGGACAAGACACAGCTGCGCATCAAAAGAAAGACCTTACAGGGGACCTTACTGGAGACCGGCGCAGACGAAAACACGAGTCCGGAGGCGAAATATAACGGTGTGTGTACATTATGCAATACTTAACAGTGTGTGTAATCGAGCGAGGTTTTGTTGTACTGTGTAGGGGTGCTAGGAGACACCTGTCAGTGCTGACGCTTTTCCGTCTCCAGGAATGTGTCTGTGAGCTCCCGGAGTGTATGCGTGTAATCCGTTATTCCTGCCCTGGGTAAGAGCATGATAACCCCTGCATCTTTTATCTTTTACACCAAATTTGAGTTTTCTTGTGACTGCGCTCCAATTTGCGACCTCCTTCCTCTTCTCTTTCCAAGCTGTTTTAGCCTTAACACTTTGCAAAAGAAAAAAAAAACATTTTAGGAGTAGGAGCATCGCAACTTGCGCCGTGCAGCAGCTTTTACAGGAGTATCTGAATCGTATAACAGAAAATAGGCTCCGAGCTGAGAGAAACATTGCTCCGGAGCTCCCGCTGTCCGTCGCAGCAATGCAGGTTGCCACCCCGAGCTGCTGTTGTTTTGATTATCATCACCACTGTTATTACTCACAACAAAGGCTTGTATGGCAAGAACTTGCGCGATATCGCGCCCATGGAGTTTGCGTTATTTCCCATGGATGCACTTGCTCCACTTTTGTTTTCATTTCTCACTCAACAGGAAGCGCTCGAGCAACAATAAACATAACCTACTCCCCTCTTCCACCACTCCCCTCCCATTTCTCCCTCCCTCATGCCACCCATCCACCCCACCCTCTGTCCCCGCCCTAGACCACGCGCACATATCGCTTGCAGTAGTCCTGCCACACGGTTACCTCTCAGCGGTGAGTGGATCGCAGATGGACAGAGGGCTCACTTCCGCGCAGGCAACAGCTATTTTGAGGAATGTGAGACAGAGGGTGTGTGTGTGTGTGTGTGTGTGTGTGTGTGTGTGAGAGAGAGAGAGAAAGAGAGAGAGAGCGAGCACCTGTGCATATCTAGCAGTCTCCGATGTTCTACCTACACAGCTCGCCGTATATTCTAAGCGGGTGGCAGACACATCTTTGCATTTGTGTTTTCAGCTGTCTTTCCTCTTTCTTCTTTCCTGATCTGTTTTTAAGGCCAGCTGGTGCAACGTCCATTTGCATTATTTTTAATTACCCCGAGTTAGTGGTAGCTCAGTAATGGGCCGTCCAAGATACCAGTTTTCCCTCATTTCACATGCGCGCATCTTGTTAAAGTGAATGAATAAATTCACTGTAATATGAGGACCGGCTCCTCCTCCTCCCCCGCCTCCTCCTCTTCTCATTACCACCATGCACCACCACCAGCTCCGTCCTGTCTTACAGCTTGGCTCTATCACACCCCCTTTACCCTCGCCTCCCTCCGTCGCCTCTCAGTATGTTATGACACAAGCAGATCGATGAATACCCATGAAGCAGCGCACCAGAAACGGGTGCGGCAAGCGTTTGTTTAGTAGCAGCCAACCAGTGGCAGGGGACGCAATTAGTGGTCAGTTGGCCTGCCCCGTTTGTTTCTTTATCCCTCCGTTGTTTTTCCTGCAGGTGACACTCCAGAGCTTCTCTGCCCTCCTGAGCATTCAGTGAGAAAGGCGGATCTGCGTGCCCAACCATGGCCTTCAGTTCAGCTCTCTCTGCTTTATGGAGTTTCAGCTTATTGACAGCACTGTTCACAGCTGCGGTTCACAGCAACATTGCCAGTGGTAAGCACATCTCCCTCTTTATTTGTCTACCGCCTATTCTTCCTAGCTCGCTGTTTTTCCCCAGCCCCTGACCTCCCTGACCCCCTCTTTCTGTTTCTAGCAGCACCGCTTTTCTGTTTACTTGAGGCTTTTTTGGTTCTTGTGTTCCCCTCTTTTATGAAAAGCAAGGCAGAGAACCGTTAATAAGCACATGGGGCACTCCCACCTCCCCAGACCCTCAGTGGAATTTCTGCTTTGTTTTTGAAGGAATGTGTGTGACTGGCACGTGGGCCCAGTGCTCAGCACACTCGCGTGCATACGCACAAACGTCCTTCCTAAGGTGGCACATTTTCCCTGCTGGTTCCTCCCCCCTTTTCTTTGTCTCACTCCTAAGTTATTCATGCACTCACATAAGAAGCAGAAAAGCTGGCACTCGCAGGCTCTCATCCTGTCATGTACACCTGCTCTGCTTTCTGTCAAAAGTGTGCACACTGTCTGTGTTGCAGGTTCATGAGACCTGGAGATGAACTGTGATCATTTTGGACTTTTTTTAAAATTGCATCTAAGCACATTTCCACACAAAGACACACAATACTCGTCATGGATGAAACCGTAACTGCAGCTCAAGTGGATGTTAAGAGAGGATTTGATGAGAGAAGCAATTTGTAATGATATCATCCTCACTGTGAGCACTGAGAGGACAGGAATGCACTGGTCAATGTGATTTCCAATTACATAACACTCAAGTGACTACAGCTGACGGTAAAACAACCTTTAGAGGACAAATGGTATTAGAGACAATATGGCACATCACGATGAGCCCTCACACCGTATATAACTGATTGACTTAGGTACAGTCCTGTTGACATTTTTTTCACAACTGTTGAAATTTAATTGTACAGTACAGTGGGTCAAAGAAAGAGAGAAAGAACGGTGAGAAAATGCGTCATAAAATGAGATACCAGTTGGAAAATTTGCATTTGGAGCTGATATTCCAAGAGTTCCCCTTTTGTTCATTTGGGCATATCCATAAAAAAAAAAAAAAAATCCAAATATATCCTGGAATGCACAATACAGTGTGTGGACACAAATGTTTCTACCCACACCACTGCACTTTTAGTTCAGTTCAATTCAGTTTCATTCAGGTAAATCAGGTCATTTATACTTAATTAACCCCATAAGGGAAATTATGTTGTTGCTGTAAAAGGTCAGTTAGTCAGTATTATAAAGTCGCTAATAAAAGTCACAAAAAAACTTTTATTGTGGGCAGGAATGATCTCCTGTAGCAATCTGTACTGCAGGAAAGCTGAGCTGTTGTTTATAATGTTTACAACTTTTGCCACATTCTTCTTTGCACAATCAGCTCCGGGGGCTCTAAAGCAGTCCTCAGTACAGAACCAACCTAGTTTACCGGTTTGTTCAGTTTCTTTGAGTTACTGGCATTGATGCTGCTGCCCAAAGACCACAGATTGAATTTCACTCTTCACCACAAATTTATATATAACATCATGCTGGAAGCACCGAAGGATCTCAACTTTTCTCAAAACGTGCAGTCAGCTTTGTCCGATTATATATGTCTCCCAGTTTGTCAGACAGCCTCAGTGTTGTTTTTCCAGTCTAAATTGTTATCCAGGTGTATATCCAGTTATTTACAGTCCTCCATCACTTCCACACCTTCTCAAACGGTGGCTATAGCGTTTGGCTTTTGGGAATTATTCATACACTGTAGCTTTATTTTCTGTTGGTTTAGGTAAATATGTTTTTTTTTATTTATGTATAGAATGTGTATAGTTGAGGGATTGTCATTGTGAGCATCCTGTGGTCAGCCAGGGCAGTAAAAGGGGAGAAATATTCCACCCATGTCAAGAAGTTGGGATAAGGCAACAGTTCAACGAATGCAAATGGGACCACATCAAGGCCGGGAGAGCTGTTGAAGATGATATATGGACAAACAAACCCCAGACTCAGGCGCCGATGATGAAATATCAAACTCTCGTCAGAATTCTGACCCCGATCGTGATAACTCGTCATTGAAATCCAGACACTGGTTTGTTATGTGGGTCCTAAAATGATTTTGGCTCACATTCAGAAGCACATCACATTTGATTAAGGTGTGCCCAGAGGGAGGCCTGACCATGCATGACCAATTCTTGCTTTGGTTTCACCTAAGCGCTGTTTTACATTATCATGTCAGTCAAAGAGAGTAATTAGGACCGGGATGTCTGACAGCGTTTAAGAGATGAGAAAACAAGTCAAAGAGTGAAACTGAGAAGGGAAGAATGGACAGAGTGCTGACTTATCACAGTTTGAAGGTGCATGTTGTAGGTCCGTTTTGTCTTGAATTTTTCCTATCAAAGCAAAATTAAATACCACCATTTCATTGAGCTTGCACTTCTGCTTTGAAACCATTCAGAGTCACTTCTGACATACGTTTAAAATGACAAAGAATTCATAGAATGCAGTAGCAGTCGTGGAGTTTGTCTTAGTGGAAGTAATGACCGAATTTAGATGTTTGCCCTGACAAAGAAAGAAAAATGGAAGTCATTTCAAAAGTATATATTTATACAAGTCTTATATAAATAAATACTATGTAAGTAATGTCTGTTTGATGGTGTTGAACTATCAGTGGGAACCGCTGAACACCGGTGCATCACTCACACGTGCTCTGATCAGCCTGATTGGTATTGTTGTGACACAGCAGCAGAGCTATTAAGTGGAAGATGGAGTCGGGTGGAGTGGATAGGCAGATAATGCTGTCATAATGGAGACGTCTGTGCAAAGAGGCCCTGGAACAGAAGGTATACTTAGCATAAATTATTCAACGTTATGTATCAGAGAGAAAGAAAATGATTAGCTCAGCAAATCGATGTGGAAGCAGACGAACCATCAGATAGTAGGACGGCTTATTACTGCTTAACTCGGAGTCTGTGGTGAATTGAAACTAAGTAGACTGTTTGCTTATATTTTATAAAAAGAAACAAAGAGGAAATAAGTGTCCATCATGATTTAAATGATAGTTTGCTTTAAAGAAGCCAGTAGGGTATGTGTCGTCACGGTTTAAACTTCTGACCAATCCCAGTCTACCTTCTCCTCATGACATCAGGTGAAGCCATGGAAAGTATGGCATCAATTCAGTTTTTCCTCTGGATTCTGTGGCCGGGATTCCTTAGGAAAAAAAAATGAATCGGGGAGACACTAATTGCGTGTTGTTTGACATCCATTCCTACATCTGGATGTGAAGCCATGCGCTGCAGATGGAAACTGGCTCTCAGAAGGACACAGATTAGGTATGCAATTGGCCGGCTGTGCCCTGGTTCTGTGATGTTGACCCAGTTACCCGAGGGCTGTTGTGAAGGGTCCGTCTGCTTGAGCGTTTAGTTTACAGCAAGTGGAGCAGTGTGCAGCAACCTCCCATCAGCCACCTGGCCCTCAACTCCATAGCTGACTTATCTCAGATCCCAGTAGGATATTTGCATTCGTGACAAGAAACATGCCTAATGGTTTATTTACTCTGCAAGTTCTGCTATTCCGAACCAATGAATGAATCCGGATGCTTCCAGCCGAAGCCAGTAATGAATAAGGATTAAAGGATGGGAGCACTGTGGACCAGTCGTTAGAGTGCTAAGATTTACAGGCGGGAGAACTCTGCACGTCTGCCAGCGGTTCACTTTATCCTGCCACAAAATGCCCCCCCCCCCCCCGACCAAATCTTTCTCAATGGCTAAAAGCCCACTTCCTGTGTGTGCTGCATTTGTTTACTCTTGACTTCCTGTGTGCCAAGACGGGGAATATTTGGCTAATACACAGCACAGCTAGCACACAACAGCAGTCGGCGGTTTGAATGAGAGGCCTCTCCCGGTTTAACAAGGCTGACTGATAAGCAGTGATTCATTAACAAGCTGAGGTACACAGAGCCTGGGGGACTTACCGCCTAGTCACTGTGACTTTAATAATAAGGCCTAAGCTATTTTTCCATTTGGCTCCACTGGCATGGGGCTAAACTAGTGGTTTCCATTCTCAGCATTGGATATTTAATGGATCCATTGTTCTTGCATTTGTGTCCAGCCTTGGAAACCTTGTCTGCCTGAAGCTTTGGGCTGATCAGTATTGTCATGAAGACTACAGTTAACAACATCTGCTGCTTCGCTGGAAGACTGGAAAGCCCTTATTATTTTTCTCCAGATTCATTCAGAAACATCTGGGGAGGAGCCGAATTAATCCTTCTCATAGTGATCACAATTAATTAGCAATATGTTTGTTTTTCTAAAGAAAAAAAAAAACAACAAAAAAACAATAGAATATTTGGACACAGATGCTGAAATTCATTGGGACTAATGACGATTTTGACAACGTACAGATCCAGTTAAGCATGTAAAATAAAGCCAGTACACCGCTGAAGAGCTCTAGACAGACTGCCTGCAGTCCTAATTTTAAAACCAAAGCCACATTACCCCATTGTCTCATGCTTTTATTCCTCTTTGATCCTTAATGTCTTCTGTTCTCTAGATCAATTTTGTGATTACAAATTGGATCCTGATTGGCTGGCAATAGTTTGCAACAGATTCACATCTGGCAGAAAACCAATCATTTCTCCTGTTTATGTTACTGATTAATTAAGAAGCTGGGGCTGATTGATTAAACTCACAACAAAGCAGCAGCCACCAGCACTCAAGCCTTTGGGATGATTTACGTTGCACATTCTGCACGTTGCTGTGTCTTCATGTTATCGTCCTAGATCTACAGACGTGGCAAACAGTGAACAAGAGGAAGTAAAAGTTAATATTCAAAAAGGCACAAGTGTTGATAACTAACAAGTGCAAAAATTAGGCAGAATTAGGATGCAGTAGTGCACCGTAGTTGTATCTTAGAGGTATCAGGAGTGGCTAAACAAGACCCCATTAGACCTCATCAATCTGAGGAAGTTCACATCCAGCCTGGCTCACTCAGGCAACGTGAGATTACATCAGAGCAGATCAATCACGCCTGCTACCATCATAATAACAGCAAGTGCCATTTAGAGACTGAAATAGAGGAGGACTCATGAGAGTTAGCAAAGCATTAATACACTCCACTTCCTCTCAGGTGCTCTTAGAAGACGCTTCATGCTGCTGCAGCTCAGAATCCAGAAAGTGAGGGGCTCTACATTTATAAAACTGTAACCTTTTAAAACATAACTTCACCACAACACAGCCAATTAAATACAACTACATGCCTTGCTTGGAATAAATGAGTTGAAATCCAACCCTTGTTCCTGGACTTTACCACTCACCTCGTCTTTCCTTTCATCAGGTGGCTCACTCTCAATCCTCCCCACTCTGCCACTGTATTTCACACGTTATCTGCTGGATTTCTCTGTGGAGTGATATAAATGACTGCTGTTGAGATGGAAATCGGCCATCCTGTCATTACTGTTGCATGGCTGGTCAGACCAAGGGCCTCCTGGTGAGGTGTATCTGTTTGTTGAAGCCCAGAAGTGTTCTATTTGAAACTTCGACTATGACGAGGTGCTTGAGGATATGAGTGCATGGCTGTAGAGCGCAGCATTTCGTATTGATTGAGTCAGAGTGCTGAGGGTTTCCCCCTGAGCGCAGGAACTCCACCAATGAAAGAGCTGAAGTTGCTCTTGTTTATTGCCTCTTTTTGATGATGCCATCACTTCAGCTCATGGAAGGGAGGGTGTCTGTAGGGACGTCTTATCACCAATATGCCAAGCCATAAAGCCATTTGAACTCACCTGTTTGTTGTTGAGGGAACTCTCTCACAAGTCTGGTTTCTGCTGAGAATATCCCTGACCACTCACTGGATGGCGAGTCTTATCGGGCCTCTAATACAACCGTCATAAACAGAAGCAGTGTTTGAAAGCAGGAGCAGTGTAGTGAAACACTTCTCCAGATTGGCACAAACTGTAATATAAACTTTCATGGGCAAGAAATAAATCCTTTTTATAACATGTTATTGTATTTTCACTTAAAAAATCCTTTTGTAGGTGTTGTTTTACTACGTGCATGCAATTTGTTTAGCAGGAGTCCAAGACCCAGCTGGACTTTTGTCCTTTTACTCACAAAACACGTCTTATAGCTGGCCGCAGGAGAGCCTGACTTTTTTCCACTATTATGATGTCAGGGTGATTTAAAATGAGTGCTAGTTTCAGCCTTAAACCTGATAGAAATCATTGTTACAGTAAAGCAGAGATGAATATTAACTCCTATATGTAGAATACTTTCATTGTCTTCCATGCAGGTTTTATTGTGTACTGAGATATGGTCTCATTTTTGAAGCTTTTGCATCTTTATTGAACGTTTTCAGCTCCCTTAAATTCATTTATGCTTCTCCTGCACTGCTTATGTCTCCTCCATATGCTTCAGAATCACATCGTATCGCAGTGGTTTGAAGCCTCATAGTTCCAATACACATCTGCTATTAAAATGCAGTCTGTAAAATTTGAATGTCTTTACAGTACCAGGCGTTAAGTGTGCGCGCTTTCATCATCATTTATGGCTGCATTGTAATTGGATTAAATTTTTCATGCAGCCAGTACAAAGCAGGGGTGTTGGTTAGGAGGTGCCATTGTCAACAAGAACAACTGTGATGGTTGCAGGATCATTAGACATGACTGGTGAGCTGAGGTGGACTTTTTACTAAAGAAAGGTCATCTTTTACAAGCCTTTCCTGGAAGGTATTTGAAAACTGATAATTTATATATATATATATATATATATATATATATATATATATATATATATATATATATATATATATATATATATATATATATATCTATATACTTCAGTTTAAAGCTAATGCCAGAGAAGGGGATAAGTGTGAGCGAGTGTGGACTGCACTCCTGATGTTTTTAAAAAACTGGCTCGCAGTGAAGTAAGAGTTGTACGTGGAGTGGGTTTTTTCCAGTTGGATCCCCCTCTGACAGAGCTCCCAAAGTCCTAATAACATTCATGCCATGATCCATAATTACTGACAAGACGTCCACACAGCAGTTACGTCTTACTACAACATGAAGATGATGTCAGACTTCTGCTATCATGCCTATGTTGTGTAGTTTGCACATTTCAGGTTTTTCTCGTGTGTCTGGTTTCTACATAAACACTGTTTGTGCTCAATTACTACAAAGACTTTCTTCAATGCTTGAATACATTTATATTTTACTTGGTTATGACCCCTAGGGCATCACATCTACTACTACTACTGTCATTAAGCAGATGCTTTTGTTCCAAAGCGACTTTCATTTGAGAGAACAACACAAGCAAGAAATCAAATGGGACGGTGCAGCGTGCATAAGTGGTGGTCAGGCTGCTGAGTCCAGTTGGACACAGGTGCTGCCATGCTACTGCAAAAGGATTTTTTAAAATTTGTTTGCAGCAAAACTAGGTCTTAATCATAATATCATCTTGCATAAGTGCATGCGGCTTTCTCAGTGCTGAGTCATGCAAAGAGCTGGACAAATCTTCTAACTCATTCTGATGAGCAGAGAAGTTAAACTAAATGTGGAAATGCTTGTTGGAAATGTCTTTAGCTTGCTCCTGAAAGTAGGTACGGACCCTGCGGACATCTTTGTCCTGAGATCTGCCTCTCTCATCTCTTCTGGCCTTCAGTGGAGGAGAGATTAGGAAACAACACACTGATGATCGTATTGATGAACACAAACACACTTCTGATTACAGTGTTACGTTTGGAGTTTCATTAAGACTGAAAAATTCATCATTTTCATTCCCAGCAGATCCAACCCTTCAACCCTTGACTTTTGCATCTAGATGCATCTTAAAATTCAGTTTGCAAGAAATTAACAACTTTGAAGCCAAACTGGCCTTGGACTCCACTGATAAGAGATTTTTGGAATAATTCTCTCCTTCTCTTTCCTTCTTTTAACTTATTTTTTACAAACATTATATGTTTAAGTCAAAGTTAACAGAACCTCTTTTAATCCTAATGTTTCATTTTGTTTGTGTATAAAAACTATATTAAAAATAATCTTATAATATTGGGTCTTAGTATACAGAAATTGCAACCCTCAGAAGAACATGAACATGTAACCTTTCAATCATACCAGTTTTTATTCTACAAAAAGGAATTTAAAAAGAAGAAGTAAATTCATGTTGGCCATCCTATGTATGCATTTACTTCTTCCATAAGATTGAAGTTGCAGCCAGGTGCTTCTAATCACTGGCCCTTCACTAACTGATAACTACAAGGTCTGGAGACCTCTGCATGTGTGGACGTTTAATGGTCTGGAGCATTCAAGTATGCTTTAATACAAAGCAAACCTAGAACGACATAAGCAATGCTCTTACAGAACAAAAATGTTGCTTCACATTGAACTGGAAAAGGATTTAAAAGCTTTCTACGGTGAGAAAGATTATTAATAAGTGCAAAGCATTCAAGACAGTTGCCAGCTGATGTTTTTCCCCCAGCTTTACTGTACAGGTTGGATTTATCTTACCTCCTTAAGGGGAGTTTGTCTTATCATAGGACTCACTGTAAGCATGACAGGGGATCTTAACTTTTGCATAACTTTTGAAATATCATCGCTCAGAGGATGATTTAAAAAAGATCTATCAAATATTCCAAATTTGACTGTTTCTTAATCGGAAGTGTAAACAAGTGAGTAAACAGGCAGTTAGAGGGTTAAGCATTGAATAAGCTTGATACCCACTCGCTGACCAGTGGAGAGGTGCAGACTTGGTGTTTATTCTGGACTGGGCCCTTGAAGGGTTATCTAGGTATGATGAGCCTACGATGCATATATGCGCCTTTTGACAACGGGGCCATCGCTACATGATGTAACTCAGAGCTGCTGTGCTGGTTGAAGACAAAGGCACCAAATAGGCATCTCTAATCTCCCTGCTGAATGAATCGGAAACAAAGAGAGGAGGAACGCAGACATAGAGGCTTGGACACACATAGGATAAGCTGATTACCAAGAAAAGCAGGGAGGGTGTGGGAGACAGAGGAAGAAAGACAGAGGCAAGCACGTGAATGAGAAAATAAAATACAGTAAGGGTGCATCAGGGCAGAGAGAAAGAGAGAGACAGAGCAGGAGGGGCAGGGAGGAAAAAAAGTGAACACTCTAATGATGGGGTGCTCAGACTGGGGAGAAAATGAAAAGCAACAGCATGGGGAGCAAAGGAGAAAGAAAGAACTCACAAGAGGTGAACACGTTAAAGGACCAGCCGGGGCGTGCTACGCAGAGCATGTGATAGGAAAATGAAAGCCGTGCATATTTGCCTCTGATATCCTCCTAAGGCCCTCGACACAATCAAAAACAAGACATTATGGAAATTGCTACTTGAGTCATTTTACCTGCTTTGCTCAGCAGTGGCTATATGTACAAACAGAATTACACTCAACCCATGTGTATGGGCTAAATATACAGCTAATTAAAATTAATGAGATTTACTTAGAAAAGAATATGCTCCTTCTATAAGCTACTTATCCCTGCATGAGAATCTGCTGCACGCAGACGCAGGCACCTTTACTCGTGTGCTCAGAAATACACACATGTGCTTGGTTTTGATTCACTCTCCTTCACTTCGTGTTCACACCCTGCTAGGAAGACTACTAGGAACGCTTGCGCGCACACTCAGACCACGTATGTGTCTGTCTTTCAGCCGGCTTTCCCTCTCACGCAGGCTTAAACATGCCCCCCATTCAGTGAACATGCAAGTTCTCGAATGTAAACACACGTGCAGTCGCACACGCTTTTACACATCCATATTCACAGGGATTCGAAGAGCTCGCCGCGCACAAATGTCTTAACAGACAGAAAACACAGAAACACATATGCATGTGTACATATTTATGGATGAAGGCATGAACAAGAGCTCTCACACACATACGCACATTTTCACACATTTTCAAGGCCCTCTGGTCTTTACTTAAACAAAAATACTCCGCTGTGCCCAGCTGGGCAAAAAATTGTATTAACCTGGCCACTCACTGCATACAGATAAAGTATGCTGCTCACACACACACACACACACACACACACACACACACACACACACACACACACACACACACACACACACACACACACACACACACACACACAGTGCAGGCACTTGATATATAGCATTTTCCAATGTATTTTTACCCATAAGGTGGCGGCCAACCAGCAGCGCTCCACTTGCAAAGTGCTGAGTAATTAAATAGCTCTTAAAGTCGTCTCTGAAGGAATGGTGGAGGGACCCTGGGAAAATGACACGGCGCAAATTAATCACACACTTTATTAACAGTCTTTGGCGTCGGCGGCGGGGACCGTTGCTGTCTCCGCTGCAGCTAGCCGCACCACTTGGCACTCCACCGGCTCACCCCTCAGCCAACCCCGTGCACACTCCTACAACCCCGTGCACACTCCTACAACCGCGTGCAGTCACTTCGTCGAGCACTCGCATTTCACAAGCACACACTCCTCTTTTTACTGTCCCTATCTTGGTTTCTCTTCTGTCACTACTTCATTTCTCAGCCTGGTGAGCACTTGAATGTCATTATGACTTTTGCTATCAAAAGCAAACAGGGGGGCAGGATTGAGGAGCCCCTCCTCGACTTTTAGTTTTTCAGCCTGAGAGTGCTGCAGCACGTCTCTTCGATTGTTTTCGCCTTTTTTTCTGCTTCTGTTTGACAAATTGACGGGCGTTTTGGAAGGACGGACTTATTGACAAAGCTCCTGCTGTGAGGGTCATTGGTCCACGTTGTTGTTGTAGATCCATTTTCCACGTTTACAGTTCGGGTACTTTACCCTTTGGCGAGTGTGTCGGTGAAGACTTCATGTCAACTGGCAAGTTCGATCTCATTCCTTTAATGCATTGGCAGACGGCAGAATTAAACAATGTAACTGAGTTAATGAGCTACATGCCCTTATCTGCTGTTCATTCATACAGGCAGCCCGAGGCGTGACGACTATCAGCCTCTTACACAGAATACTGTATGTTTGATGAGCCCCTTGAAGGGAAAATTTGATTATGTAGCCGAACTTCCTCAAGGCTAACTGTTTTTTGATGTGTGAAGCAAAGAAAAAAGAGTTTATCCTCTTCATTTTGTGTGGTTTTTTTTTTCACTCCTTGCCCTCTCATTCTGGAATGAATTTTTAACGGAATATTTAAATATTTTTGTAATTTATTTATCGCAGCTTAGTGTTCTGGTTCGCTGAGCTATTTTCAGGTTGATATCTTCACAAGCAAGAGGGAGGGGAGGTATCGAGTCTCCTACATGGGAGGCATCACACTTGACTTTGTGACAGCACTCGGCAGCATGCCTGCTACAGCATCTTTTTGTTGATGTTTGAAGGGTTTGGTGACATTTTCTGGTTCTTCCCCATGGGAGCTGAAAGAATCAGAGTAAGTCCGGTTTCATCAACATCCTGCATCAATTTACTAAGTTCATGTTTGAAAGGACATGGTAAGGTCAGTCGCCAGCGGGGGAATGACCAAAACTTGACATTACTGTTGTGTGTTACCTCTGGATGGAGCTGGCTTGAAAACTGTGAAGGAATGACTCACAGTGCACAGTGTGAAAGGAGATTTAGTTTTCCAGATAGTCACCACAGAATCAAAACAAGTGTATTCACTTACCTGAAAGAAGAAACTAGGTTCTCCTCTGTAAGGAGGATCATTTTGTTAACCTGGATCACTGTTATTTGGTCAGCGACACATTCGAAAATATGAAAATGAAGAAAGTAAATAAATGAACCGAACATGACGCAGTTTGTTCATGCATGAGGGGATTATTGTTCAACACATCTTCAAGTCAAAATACAAGTTTTAAAATTCTTCAGCTGAAAGCACAAGTTTCAAAAAATCTAAAGTCCAACCTTTTTAACGTAATCTTTTTTAAATTCATAAATTACATTTTCTTTGCATGTGCTTCATAAGAACAATGGAAACATTAGTTTATCAACAGCAAATTATCCTGCAACTATTTCCAACAATATATGCGTTTTTGTAGTTGGATTATCACATTTGAGAGGATTTATTGTATTTTTTTGTATTTTGTGTGCTTGGTTACAACATTCCTGCATGGGTACAACAGCAAAGATGTGTTTCTACAATCAAAGTGGCTTGTTCGCTGCAGATTTAGTCAACCGTAGTGACAGAGATGGATAACACCCCATTAAGAGGAAATAAAAGGATGGCCGAGCCAGTGCTGAGAAAAATACTGAACGCAGGAAATTATGATTTATAATTATGTTTGCCGTTTGATAAAATATGTGACCTCCAGTCATTGTGAGAGCAACTGCATGCCAAGTGTCAGTCATGGGACAGAGACAGTGCTGTAACCCAACCATTATCCTTTGTAACCCTAAGAAAATAATATTATATCTAAACTCAGGAAGGGAAATGTGTTTTACTAAGGATTCATAGTGGCACTGCATGGACAAAATCCTAAAGTGGAAAAACAGCTGGAGTAGCTTGAAATTGCTGAAAACACTGTACATAATGGTGCCGTCTGCCTTTACTTTTACCTCCTTAAGGGGAGTTTGTGGCTTGTTAAAGGAAATGCTTGAAAATGGCGTTCTCTCTGATATGTAAATGATCATAATAATCGTACAGGGAGTAAAAATTGTCCTATATGGTCATTTAGCTCTGAGATGAGCAATATGTCAGGGTGCTAGTTTATGTTACGCACCTGTGAGCCAGATTTAAGATATGAACAAATGACCTATAAGGTGCTTTGGATTTAACAATATTGAAAAACCTAGGAGGCATCCAAGAAACATTTCTGATGCTCCACATAAAAGCAATTAACAAGTGATTGAGCATGCAGATTACCACTCATATGGCTTATCCTTATTACAAACGCATGCTGATGCAGTTTGTGTACTCACAGCTAGAGGGGTGGGGCGGAGGACAGGGGCGGGGGGCGGCGATGGGGGCAAGATTTCTACACCACAGATTTAATTCTGACTTGAGCTAAAATTTCACATCCCAGATGAACAGCTCAGGGTGAGACAGCACAGTAATTGAAATGTCACGTTTGAGCCTCACTGCACCAGCATCTGCTTGTTCATTGTGCTTGGCTCTGGCTTAGAGTATCAGCTAAATGGCAGGCATGTTAAGATGAGCAGTAATTCTGTCTTTAAAAAAAAAAAACAACAAAACCTGGCACTTTGAGATTAGCTCAGCCAGCATGCCATAAAATGACTGGGATGTATTCCTTAGACAATAGATGACTGTCATAACATATCTAGGTACAACCTGCTGTGGTTACAGGGGACGTGCCACCACCAGAATGACTGACAACAGAAGAGAGTACTCTCTTTGCATAACTGACAATGCAGTTCAGCCCTTGTAAACTAAATCTATCAAGAACTGATAAGGTTTAGTCTGAATCCCTTAATTCCTTCCAATCAACTGATGTGTCCTTGATTGAAGTGAAAATTGAAAGCTTCACCTGAATCGAATGTGACATCTTCAATTTCCATAAACAAATACTTGATGAAGGGACAGTTATCTGTGAGCGGCTGTCAGACATTTGTATGAGCAATTTATTGCGTGTGACCTCATTTGTTTAAACGTAGACGTGACGGCAAAGGAAAATACCCAACTAAATATTCTCCTGAGTCATTTACTGTATGATATGGAAAAAGCATATAAAGGCATGCAAATCCTCACACACAAATATCCACTTAACATAATCGGACAGCAAATCTGCTTTGAAATAAATCCCACTGTAGATAAAGAGAAAAAAATGCATGTATGTGTTTCCCAAACAACATCACACATATTATTGTTTCGCTTTTAAAAAACAGCAGACACTGAAATGGTGTCTTTAGGAAATTCCACTTGCGCATAAACATTAATAATTCATATTGCCAGATATGACAGATAGACTGATAAAGTCACTGTTTATACAGCAATTTCAAAGTAAAGTCACAGACATCTTCACCGTCGCAGAAGCAAATCCATTCAAAACAAGAAGTAAGAACATGGATGCAATGCTTGCCATTTGCTGGATGATTTCTCCTCTGTGCGCCACAATGACTGCATGCATTTTTGAAATTCCAAGCCATGACAGTGTTAGAGTGGAGAAGCATCCACGGGAGACGTAGCAATGCAGCAGACTTTGTGAAAGACATAAGTAATAAAGGCCAGCGGAGGATGAGAGTCTTTTATGAGAATATCTTTGCCACCTGCTGGAATGAGAGCAGTTCATATCCAGTGCCAGAGTTTCCCTGGTATGTGAGATGTTTTATCTGCTTCCAATCAGCCAAACATTAACAGCACAAAGGGGTGAATATCAACATTGTATCATCTGGTTACAAAGCAAAGTCCTACTAGAAAACTGGCTCCAGGAATTCAGCTTCTCGATGCTTTGACATTCACCACCCAGCTAAACATTGCTTCAGTTAACCTTTAAATGGCCCATATTATGCTATTCTCTAGCCATCCTATTTTAATCTTTCATACCTCTTGAGTGACTCTGCTACACTTCACGTTTTGAACCCGTAGCCAATTGAAATGATAATTTATCTTTATAACATTGTAGATAGAAAGCATGTAAACGCATTGGATGGCCTCTTTAAAAAAAACATCCTGATTGATTCATTTAAAAAAGAAAACAAGACTGTCTTTATCAACTTTATTGCAGTTTTAGTTAGCAGGCATCACTAAAACCCTAATTTATGAATCATATGCTGGCAAAGGAAAAGATCATTTAAACAAAGTCATAATTAACAGTCATTTAATAGCTGCTGAGAGATGTCAGTTTGGACCAAAGAGACTGATGCCACAGTCATAGAAAGAAAGAACCCGTGCGTCCGTTCTTTTCCATCCTCTACCGCTTATCCTGATCTGGATCTCGGAGACAACAGCTTAAGCAGAGATCACAAGACACACTGAGGTGTTCCTAAGCAAGCCACAGGATACAGTCTCTGCAGTTTCTCAGTCTTCCCCAAGGTGTCCTTCATATGGGACATGTTTGAAACTCATTCCCTTGACGGCATCTGTCAAGGTGTCCTGGCCAGATGCACAAACCACCTCAACTGACACCTTTTATTGTGGAAGAGCAGTAACTCTATTTTGAACTCCTTAGAGCTTCGCCCAACCACCCTTTGGACAAGGCTCGCTTTGTTAGCTCGTATTCACAATCACATGTTTTGTGGTCCCTTCCTACATTTCACAATCATCGTGAACCGGAATCTAGATCAGCTGGTAAATTGAGAGCGTTGCCGTTTGGCTCATGTCTCTTTTCACCACAAGAGACCAGTACAATGTTGGCAAGACTACAGTTGCAGCACCAGTCAGCTTGTCAATCTCACACTTCGCTCGAGGGGGTTTCCATTCAATACCCTGAGATACCTGAACTCCTCCACTGGAGACAGCAACTCATTCTCAACCCAGACAGGGCAATGCATCTTTTTCTGAGTGAGGACCATGTCCCCAGAGGTAGAAGGAACCAGCTAAACAACAATGCGGATGTGTTAGTTACTAGAATTTGTAGTACTGCCAACAAATGACTGTGGAGAAATAAAATAATCACAGCAACATGTCATTATCTTCTTCTCCACCACTTTTTCACTCAGTGCCAGTCGCAGAAGCACCTAAACCCAAGCAAATGGAGAGTTGACAAATTACCATTTGGAGTGTAACATAGCTATAAAATGTGATTGGTTCGGATTTGGGTCTGTTCTCCCAGCTTTATATTTGAATATAATAGAGTCAGTCCTCATCTTTTTTTCCCTTCATGGCTTCAGAAGGGATGAATATATAGAGGGATGGCGGGAAATATACACACAATGAGAGGAAGGAAGCACAGTCAAAGAAGACAGAGGAAAATAAAGAGGATGAGAGCGTACACATATCTTTGAAATGGTAAAAGCCTTAAAATGAATCCAGATTCAAGGCTTTGAAAAGCCTGAACATGTGTGAAATATCTGTACCAGAGGTATTATTTTTCCACTACTCTATTATAAGTTTCTTTGTCCTGCATGTCTTCTTTTAGATTATTTCCATGTAGACTGTGGTTAGCTGTACAACACACTGTGCAATGTTTTATTCATCATTTGTGCTTTCGAAAAAAATAAAAATGGACTTCATGTTCCTTAACAAATAATTCCTTGTTGTCCTTTTTATTACACTGTCCATACATAATTTTGGAACTTTTATTAGCAGCACTGAATTGCAAATAAGTTGCTTTTGGCAGTTTTGTAGTGTTCTGTTTGTCAGATGTAAAATCTGCAAGCCCATTTCCACATTTTGACAATGAAGTTATTACCATAAACAAATGACACTATTACTGGGGAAGTACTGCATTTTATTCAGTGTCCTATCAAGTCAGAGTTTATAGAAAATCCTCCAAATTGTGAATATTGAATCTGCATAGCTCCTGAGAATACAGCTGAACTAGTTATGCTGAAAAATTGGAAGCACGCAGTTTTTCCTAAATACTGAAATAGTGCAAAAGTGATGATCTCTTTGCATTTTCAATCATATGTATAATCTGAAATTGGTTTCACTTTGGCTCGGGGACAAAGCTTGTGGCTTGTGGGTTTTTCCACAAAGCCTTGTGCCTACAAAGGTCATCAATCATTAAAACAGGACTTTCCAAGTCCCTCCTCCTCCCTCTCTGCTGTGCATCAGCTAAAGATTAAACCCGTCCTGCAGACGGGATGGTCATGCACGACAGAAAAGTGATCATGATGTTACTAAGAGGTAAACTGCGTTAAGAGAAACAATTTGCAAACACAATGCTGAAAAATGTTCTGGCCATCTGGTGAGTGCCCACTTTTCTTTATTTTGCTTTTGCTCAGTTTTGGGTCTCGACCGTCTCTTGGGGGACATATCTGGCTCTTTACCTCCTAAATGTTTCACTGTCTGTTTGCCTTTTGGTGCTGAGTAGTTACTAAGGTTTCTGAGCCATTTTCCAGCTAAAACACTTAAGCTGCTGGCTGGGAGGCAAACGTAAGCTACAACTCCCTGTAAAGCTGTCCAAAACTGTGGAGAGCTGCAGGTTTGGGTGATAATTCTCTGTTGCTTCATTAGTGTTATAAGAGAAGATTTTGCCTTTTTAGTCTTGCAATGGACTGAAGACCCCTGCCTTTCACTCAAAGGGTGCTGGGATATGCTCCAGCAGATCTCTGTGACTCTAAATAAGAATAATAGATAACAGAGGGAAGGATGGATCGAACTTCTGGTGTTTCTTTTTTTTGTTTAATTAATTTACTCCACCAACATGCTTTAAGTATGAAAATGTGGTTTTTTGCTTCTGAACTTTCTTTTTTCCCTCAGAGTTTACATGGACATTAAGGTTAATTAATTAATTTTTGTAATTGTAAAAATGAAACTGATACGTGGAAGTGCCACAGTGATCATTTTCACGTTCCCACTGCTCAGAGGTTTCAAGGCACAAACTCTAAGTGTTTGCTAAGCAACTTTTTTTTCCCCACGAGACAGATGTTTAGGGAAATTGAGAAAGTAAATAATTTGAAAAACTCATTGTTGTTTTTAATGGATGACCAGTTAATGGAGAAACAAATAAATAAAGAAAACGAGAAACAAGAGCCACATTCGAGAATGCAGGAGGAGACAGTTGCTTTTGGCAACCCAGAGAGTGAGGACAAGATGCATTAGCTCATTAGTGATCGACTCATTAGCCAGAAGTTGTGTAATGTTGTAATTACTGGTAATACTGTACTGTCAGTAATCTTTGCACTCCTCTGACCTGCAATCCTCTCCTTTGGAGGCTGATATGGTGGCAGGTGGCTGAGCAGCGAGGGCAGCTCATATTCTCTAGACACGTCAATTCTTTCTGCTGTTTGTTTCTCGCAATTTAAGCCTTGATGAAAGCATAGTTTGGAAGAGGTTTGGCTGCAGAAATGAGGTGGTAAATTGGGATAAATGTGGACGTTCTCATTAGTGGGATGCTGTCCTCTGTGAGCTAGACTGATAGCATGTTCACTTTTTCCCCCAACATATTGCTTTAAACCTCCAGAAATGTAAAACTGTTCTTTGTGAAGCCTTCAAAGAACTGTTCGAAGCGGAGACGGAGAGAGCGCTGCTGCGATGGAGGTTCGGGATGTTTCAGGAGACTTGTCTTGCAGTGTAATGTGGTTTGGCACTCGCGTGTCTCGTCACGAGGAGATATATGGCTGAATTTGCCTTGAGAGGCTGCCTGGTGTCTGAATGAAATTGCATAGATGTGCTCTGGTTTCCCTGGTTGCTGATTGCTGTGGTTGAATTTTCCCTCCTGTTTTTCTGTTTCCATTATCTCCGTTCAGCCCTTCATCTACTTCTTGTGTCTTTCTTTCTTCTGTCCTCTTTTTTTTGTATTTGTCTTAACCACCTACATGTTTGGGGGGGCTTTTCCTTTTTTTGATTCTTTTAAAAATTTATTAAAACAAGCTCGTCTTGCTCTCCAGTCCTGGTTTACTTCATTCTTTTCATCCTCATCCTTCACATACTTTACTTTCTTCCTTTTTCCTTTGACTCTTTTTCTTATTTCCCATTCTTTTCAAATGTCTCTTACTGTTCCAATGCATTTTTTTGCTTTCACTTCAATATTGTCCTTCTTTATTCTCTATTTTTTTAATTTCTCCTCCCCTCTCATCACTTTTATGTTCTGTTTTTCTTCTTAACTTCTCTTTCCCTGTTTCAGGCTCTCTGGCTTCCTGTCCTCCCCTCATGCTTTATCTCCATCTTTTTGCCTTTATCCACATGTCTCTCCCTCCCTGCCTCCTTCTCTCCTCCCGTTCTGTTTTTGTGCTTGCAGTTTTAGCATACTCTGCAGGGAGCACTCCTCCGATGCCAATTATATTGACTGAGAAAAAGGAGAAAGGGTAGGAGGAAGGGGGAGGAGAAGGGAAAGAAGGAAGGAGACTTAGAAGACCTGTGTACGCACAAATACTTGCAGACATTCTGATGGGAAGAATGAATAAGGGGATTGGGAAGAGGAGGAGGAGAAGGAAATGAAGAGATGGATGATGAAAGAGGGTGAGAGCTGGGAGGAAGAGGACAGAGAGAAATTGGAGGAGAGCGAATCCGTCTGCGAGTGTAATAGTCTCCCGCTGCTGAACCCAGGGGAATTCACCGACTGCAGAGGGGGGAGAGAGATAGGCATAGATGGAGGGCGAAAGAGGGTGGATGGGGGGGCAATTACAGCAGAGAGGGATAGAAAGAGATTCAGAGGGAGACAACTGGAAGATGACTTTGGTCTTTTCCTCTCGGATCTCTGCTCGTGGGGATCCTCTTTAGGCAAATATGACTCACAACATTAAATATGATTCAGCTTCATCACTAAGTGCATGAACGGAGAGGATCAGTGTAGTGATGTGCTGCTGCTGGAGCTCAGACTGGAGAACTACTTGCACAGTTTGGAAGCCTGTGCATTGAATGTGTGTCTAGACAAGCAGATCATTTTCATTGTATCACTCAGATTTAGGTTATCTGACTCTAACTGCTTGTTTTCACTTAAAAATGGAGGCATGTGAAACTGCATACCCTGGTCTTTACAAAACTGTGTAAAACTGTTGAAATTGTGAATTCTATTTCTAACACGTTACTCTGACAATTAAAGCATGTGTAAATTATTGTTTACAAAGCACACTTATTTGTAATGATTCATTAAGCTTTTTTGTATTTCCATTCTGACGAGGGGTTCATGTGAGGTTTCTGTGTCTGTGATTTATATATATATATTTTTCAATGCTTTGTGCTGTTGTTCTTTGTTCGTAAAGCACTCTCAGTTAACTCGTGTCTATGGATGATTGAGCATTAGTGGGTTCAGCGCTTGTCCTCGAACTTCATCTTAGTTCAGTATCCTTCAGGCAGGATGCGGAACTCCGCTTTGGTAACCATATCTGATGATTACATGAAAAATAAAAAAAAGCATTATACTAAACAGGCAGGATATATGAGGCACTTTGAGAGTTTTGGGTAATTTAAAAAAACAACAACAATGTATAAAGTGCTTTAGGAAAGGCTTTAATCAAAGGCAAATGGACATTGTTCAGTACAGACATTTTTTTTAATATACAAAAATGTCCAATTGTCAGTGATCCATAACATTACTAGAACCACATCTCAGTTTTATTAAATATTTTTTTAAATTTAATTTCATTTAATTTTAAAATTCTATTAACCTCCATCATACCAAGGCCAAAGAGGGAATTTCTTGGCAATCTAGACAATAGAAACCAAAACTACTTCAATTACTTAAAAGAAGAGAAAAATGATCTTATGTGGTTGGTATTTTGTGGATTTTGTATGTATTTTGTGTGATAGTTTCAGTTTACTTTTACTTTCTGACACACACACACACACACACACACACACACACACACACACACACACACACACACACACACACACACACACACACACACACACACACACACATTTATGTGTGTATATGTATATGTTGGCGTTTAAGGCGGTGGAGAAAGCTGCATATTCTTCACGGCAGTTGTTAGTCGTCGCCTGACTCTTAAACCTGCTTGAACTCATCTCACCAATCAAGTTCATTGGTTTAACATTGACACCATAGCCAATCGACTGAAGGGGCTGGAGAGTCTACAGTGCTGTTAGTAAATAACGCCTTAAAAGCTTGAATCAAAGGCATCTGGACTTTTTTTTTTTTTTTTTTTACTGAAGATGTTTCACCTTCCAGAAGACATCTGAAGCTTCTGAACTGAGGATGCCTTTGATTCAAGCTTTTGAGGTTTACCATGACCTGGATGAATCTAGAGCAGCGTAGTAGACAACTCTGTTCTTTTGACCTGGCTTTCCCATAGAAGAATGCATTTTGTAAAATATCAAAATAAGCTGCAGTCAGCTCTGACAGTCTGTTTGTTGGATTACTCCATTTGAGACATTTTCTCTGAAGGAAAATGACAGAATCAGATGTCTCTACAAGTGCAATCGTGTCACTTCATTGTTGAAGCAGCAACACCCTGGCAGCTCTTTGTTTTGTTTTTTCAACAGACGGTTGTCGAGTGTGGTTGCATTTAAAGCAGTGCGCAGGAATTTTGTCATTTTTTAGCTCAGTGAACCCCTCCCTATAGACTCAGAGGTTAAATCGCTTTTGTGACACTGTCCAGATTTACTCACGTTTGGTCTTTTACCCCATCACTCTCTCATTTTCTCTTCCATAATTACTTTCTTGGGTCTCTTGATCAACTCTGCCATGATGTCCGTTGAGGCCATGTGAGCTAGTTTCATTGTCGGTGATGTGTGACACAGATTTGAAGGGCTGATGACAGCGGACAAGCAAATAGTTTGAGTGCTGGGATTTTCTTTGACTTTACGCCACAGAAACAAAAAACACCATCCAACTACATAAACAGTGGTTTGCAAATAATGGAATTAAATCAGTAAAATTCTGTTGTTTTTGTTGCAATTTCAGACTAAATTGGCTTGCCAAACGTCATTGATTGGTACAGTGAACGCACATTTCAGTCGGCTGTAGATCCGTCATGTCACCTGTGCTTCCGTGCACAAAGATATAGTGGATGGGGTTTGGGGTTCACCCAGCTTTTTAGCTGACATTTACCTTTATGATATGAATTTATAGCAGACATTAGGGTCTGGATGATATATATATATATAGTATTTTCCTTTTTATAGTGGTTCTCGGATAGTCCGAGTGCTGGCTGACGTGATGGTTCCTCCGGTCTGCGGCTGTAGAAAAACAACCTGGAAAACCTGCAGCCAGAATTTACACATTATTTTAATTACTCAGCTTTGGGTTTTCTCTTTCAGGGCCTTCTATATCTCAAATCTGAACCTTCCATTGCATCAGAGCAATGGGTCATCTGATCTCAGAGAGATGTTAAGCGTTTTATGGGTAGGAAATGACTTACAGTCCTTTAATGCTCCAAGTGATGCTTTAGAAGCTTTTCCTCCCTGACAAGAATAAAACTGACACTTTTTCACTGAGCAGTGATGAATTTCATTTGAATACATAATATGAAAACGTTACAGTAGGTTGTATGAAACGGATGCCAGTTGCATAGAAGCTTTCCAGGAATAAAACTGAGATTTTATTTAAATACACGAAAATATAGGTTACATAAGTGGTGCCTTGGCTTATGAGTCTTTACCCACCTATTTACTATATTTACTGTCATATCACAGCCTTGTATTATTCTCTGTGGGGTTTGTGTAGGTGTGTGCTGTACGCCGCTGTGCTTGCATTCTTAAAACCTTATAGTTCAAAGGCCATTGATGAAACCTGATGGAATTTCCAGCTAAACAATCTCTTAATTTTATCCCATTATCTTGGAAGAGATTAATCATTCAGAACCAATGAGAGTGTTTTTCTTGCTCCATCATAAAATGCATATCGTCGCCAGAGTTTGTGTCTAACAGCCACTTGTACATCAGAAACTATGAAGGTCTGACCTCATATATCGTGTCAACTGTGTCACCAGATGGTCAGAGAGCCGCGCCAGTTCTCTGATGCAGGAGGCCATGACAGTTAAGACCACATAAGTGACCCCAATTAGTTATGTAGTCCTTGAGGGGCGCCCTAACAATGTGTGGGGCCTTCCCGCCACTCACGTCGCACACAGATAAAACCGCCACTGTCCCAGCTCTATTGTTTTACTGTCTGTATCCCTGCTGCTATTGTTTGAAACAGCAAGCCCCCCCCCCCTCCTCCTCCTTTACCTCCTCCGGCTCATCTTCTTCATATTCGCTTCCCTGGCCTTGCTGTTCCATTGATCTCCATTGTCTTGATTGGGAGCGACAAACCGTGGGGGCCATCTGCAAAGGTTGGGTTCTTTAGCTGGCATTCGTTGTTTCAGGACTTGCACACATTCCTGCAGATGTTATGGCGAGGGAGAGGAGGGGTGTTTTGGCCACACTCGCACAGAACATGAAGGACACATTTTCCCCAAAGTGATCCTTGGAGAAAAGAAACATGGTCAGAGGAGACAAAGTGTTTCTGTGCACTTACACAAACTTTCAGTAAGTGAAGGCAGTTCTTGTGTAACACACACTTCAAACTTTGGTCCACATTAACATTCAGCTTCCCTCACCCCTGCTTTGTCTTCTTGTTCTATTTCAAGGGAGACACACAAACATGCACACACACCCATACAGCCGCTCAACACACACACACACACACACACACACACACACACACACACACACACACACACACACACACACACACACACACACACACACACACACACACACACACACACTAGAAGCACTCCTTCGTCCTTTCATGTCATGTTGCTGAGCAGTCAAAGACAAGAGAAGAGAAAAGAAGAAAGAAATAAAAAGTCTCCCTGAAACAAAAACAGTAGCATCCAGAGGAACATTCAGTCTCATGTAACTCAGCAGCAATTACATGACGAGGAGAGAGAAGACGCTTATTTGTGATTTCAAGTGGAAGCAGTTAGACAGGAGAGTTGACGTGATACCAAAGAACCTGACTTCAAAAGCAGCCCCAAGTATGGTGATTTGTAGTTGGGTTGTATCAGAGCGCGTTTCTAGTATTTTCTAATTGTGCAGGGAAGTACACGTGAAGCCTTAAATCAAATAATTTCAGTGCTTTTTTTTTTTTTTTTAAATCAAATTGAACTGACAGCCGTCCTGAAGAGGGTTTACTGACTGAAACTATAAAAGCTGCTTTTGCAAACAAAGTATTTTATATGAAGGCTTTGAGTTTAAACAAGTTAGTTTGTGCAGGATGTGGTCCAAACCTCGCAAAGAAAAACATTAAGGCTAAAAACAATTTCTGACTGTATTTTCAACATTCAGACTAAGATGTATTCTTTAAGTCTAATGTCAGCCTTAAAATAATTGTACGCAGATTTACAGAACAGTGGTCCAAAGGCTTGTTTAATTGAACGGTAAAAAAAGGCACACAAACAAAAAAAAAAGATCAGGACTACGCTGTTTGTCTACAGGACAGTCTAGACAACTTTATTTTTAGCTGTAAAATGTTCCACTCACTGGCTCTCTGATGGCACAATAAAATATCACTTGAAAATGTTTTCTTCCAGGACACATCTGGGATGATTTATCAGGCTTTTATTAATTCTAAAAAAAAAAAAAAAAATCTTATATTGCTGCATTTTTCACAGTAACAACAGTGACAGAATTCTTAAAGCAAATTCTCTCTGATGCTATATCTTTAAAACAGGTCCTTAAATAAATCCATTGCCTCACTAAAGGGTAATGCAGAAACCATTCATCATCTTAAAGTAGTGTTTGTGTACTGGAAGGGTCACCAAATCTTGTGTAAATGCACTTCTATTCATTTATTCCACAGGCACATCTTGGCCATTGTACAGTCCGTGTGTTGCGCCTCACAAAATGTTGATTTTGGCTTCATCCATTAGCTGCGTAACCCCAGCCCTTTTGCAATTTCAAAACTGTTTTCGATTGAAAGCCTGTGTTTTGTTTGTGCCACGGGATGACATTTCAGTTGTGTTCTCCATTTTCCAGAAGGAGCCTGCTGTCTGTTTGCGTTTGTCAGATGAACCCCAAAAGCTACAGACACGAACGAGGTGGAGGTGTGTTTGTGACTGTCTTTGTGACCGTCTGCCAGTGGACAACAAGGGTGACTCCGTTTCTTAGGTCAAACTTCAGGTCATCCTTGTTGCCCTGGTAACCTTGTTCTGGCTGGGTTGCCTGGCAACAATGCGCTTTTGTTCCAAATTATTTAATTTGAAGCCCATCTTCCTCTGTAACCCTTGGCTCACTGGCTGATCTTGCTCATCTTCTCTCCCCATCTCCTCCTCTCCTTCCATTTCTTTCTCACCTTCTTAATCCTCCTCAGCTTCTCTCCCTTGCTGGAGGCTTAGATTTGTTCCCCTTTTTTAACTTGGCCCTTCCCAGGGCGCCTAGTAGCCTAACCTTCTTTTGGCTCTTCTGTATGTCCCTGCTGTTATCGGAGGGCTTTTACAAATGGTAGGTGTTCTTTTGATTGTGAGTTTTAAAGTTCTTGTTTTTTTTATTTATTTATTTTTCTTAACTTCATTTCGCTTGCCTCAGTGTGTCGGTCTGATTATTTTTTTGTGTTTTGGAGCATATTGAGAGAGTTTGTGCTGTCTGTCTCTTCATGTGGATGTATATTGCAGTACCTTATCTGTAATTTAGTTTTCTCTTGTGCATTTGCTGGCCTGCACATTTATGTTTAAAATAAATAAGCAAAATAGCTGCAAACTGTATGTACAGTGCAGTGCAGATGGGAGGTTTTCAGACCCTTTCAAGTTTCACACATTTTGTTATTTAATTCTCAAAGTGGATTAAAGTATTATTATTATTTTTTTTTTTTTATCTTAATCCATACACAATTCTCCACAGTGACAAAGCTAAAACTTGTTCACCTTGCAAAGACTTCAGGCTGCTCTACAAGCTTGGCGCACCTTTCATATAGACATTTCTCTTGACAAAATTGCTCAATTTCAGCCAGGTTGGATGTGGCATGTTTGAGCACAGCTGTTTTCAGGTCTCTTCACATGTACTATAATGGCTTCCGATCCATAAGCCTTTGTCGCACTGAAACTTGAGCCTCAGACCGAGACCCTGAGCCCTCTGGAGAAGAGTTGCACTCTTATTACACAACCCCAGATTATGTTCTCTCAGTCTTTAAAAAAACCAACAAAAAAAACAAAAAAACCAACACTGAGGAATGATGCTGCCATCAGTATGTTTGACTGTACAGGTGACATTAACGACCTAAATGTGCACCTTTGGAGCTTATGCCTTCATTTCATCAATTGTAGGATTTTTCTTGTTGTTATCTGAGATTAGTGTTCCTTTTTGAAAATTCCCCAATGACACATTCTTGTACTGCAGGTCCACAGATGGGCGTCTAGACATTTTTTACATTTGTTGCCAACTCAGAGAGCTAATGTGGACAGAACTGAGCCTAAGATGGACTTCAGTTGTAGATGTCTTGATGTTTGCAGGATTCATCAGGCAGGAGGTAGGCGGATACAGGAAAGAAATTGATTTTAAGAGATGTACAGTGAAGACTTAATTGTCTCAGAGGAAACGGTGAGTGCTTGGCAAAGAAGAAAACTAAGGAGTAGTACAGAGTAAATACAGAGGAAGGTGACAACTAACAAAAAACCGGTGAATGTTAGTCAATAACTGAATCCTGTTGTGATGGAAGGGCGGGATTAAAAACTAACCTTAATTCACAAGGAGACAAGCGTTACAAAATAATGTAGGAAGTGAAACTAAACAAAGGCACTAAAAAAAGGTTCTCAAAATAAAACTAGAAAACCAGAAATCACGAGGACACAGAACATGGAAATCAAAATGACAAAGAAAAGACAAACAAATGACAGTTTTACAACCCATGAAAATCCAAAACCAAAGGTTAACGATAAAACTTTAAAACAAAGATGTAACAAAAACCCCCAGACCGTGACCGCAGAAGCATCTCAAGGACCGCTGATAGAGGGGGAATCCACTGCAGCTCCGTTGTGTCATCACAAAGGGCAAATAAAGCTCCAATACTCCTTCTGTCACATAAAAATGTGTAATGGCCTCATTGGCCAATAGCAGAAAACGATGTAGGGGTAAAGCATGCTTTCCAAACAGTTCTACTTAATTAAAATAACCAGCTTTTGAAGAAGGATTAAGGTGAAATATTCGAACTAAAGCCAAATGCACGACTCTAACACCAAACAAGTAAATCTGTTGGTGGAAAATAATCCACATGTGACAACAAGCGTAACAGTAGAAAGAACATTATCAATTCAAAACATAAATAAGACTAGAAACAAACCGGTATGAGAGAGGCCGTGGACCTCAGCCTGCTGGGGGAAAGTCCTGCCACTTCTAGCACCACCTAATCATTTCACAATTTTTCAGTTTGTTTTGTATTGTAAAAATGTTTACTTTTCTGCTGTGGACCAACATAATAGTAGTATTTTACATTTGACTGAAATCATTTATTTCCACTTTAAGCTACATGTGGTATTTCTGCACAACATCACATTAGTTGATATTTGAAACAAAATGAAAAAACGGGAAGCTGGCTCCTCCTTCCCCCTCCTCCTGTGTTTCCAGGGAAGACGCGGCCCTCACAGTATTAGGACTATGTACTTACACATGATTGTGTAAATTGTGGTAAAAACCAGTGTTGAAAACAGGAGACTGCTTTAACTGAGTAATGCTTTACATCAGCAAACCTTTCTTATCACATTTTCCTCAGGATCGGTAATCTAGATAACAAAATTTGATGCAATGTTAATATTATACAGATATATTTTGACTGGAGCACACGTAATACTGCTGAAGTATGACCTAAAGGTGCACATCTGTTTTACATGAGTGAGTTTGATTAATTTTATTTACAAGAAATGATCAGAAACCTGTTTTAGCACTCGTGTTATGGCTGTTTTGAAAGATGGCTGTTGTCTGTGAGGAGAGACAAAGAGCAGCTTTCAGATCCAGAAATCTTAGTCAAAAGGGCAGACTTCTGGTAATTGACTACTCATTTCTTTAAGTGGTCTATTGGCAGAGGCAGAAGCTGCATTTGCCAAGACTTTAAAGATTTCTCTCTATTTTCCTATATGAGTGCCTCTGTCTGTGTCTCTGAGTGTGTGTGCACAGATGGACAGAGAGACGGAATTTATTCATTGTTACCAAATTATTCTTTGTGATGGGTGAGGTCCTTTTGAAGTGCTGGTATAGAAAAGGGCTCCTCTCTGTAGAGACAACCTCACTTCTGCTCTGTATCTTCGTCAGTCAACGTCTCATTCATCTTTATTTTAAAAAAGCTCAGCTGGCACATCTCTTCAGAAATGTACACAACTACCACTGTGGTTAACATGTACATCGCAATATTTGGATGTCAAAATGCTGCAGCAGTGATTACTGAGATCATTTTTACTGCAGCTTAATTTTTTATGTGGTCCTTAAAAATGTAGTACATAAAGGTTATGGACAGAATCAGTGGCAAAAGGGCAGCCTTGGGTCCAGCGCCGACTCGATACGAATCTGACTCACTGCAGTAAAGCGAACTAACCTTTCACCCTGGGTAAACGGGGACTAAATGACCCTCTGCAAACAACCCAAAAGTCCAAACTCCTGAAACATTTTCTTTAAGAACCGTGAAGAGCAATTTTTGTTCAAGTCCACAAAACATTTGAAAACTGGTTGAGCAGACGCCCACACGCCCAGGTTCTTTGAATAAAGAGGTGGTTCAGTGTTCCTCAAGCGATATGAAAGCCTCATTACTCCTCCGAAAACGTAGGTTTGACTATCGAACATAGATTCTCTCCAACACCCAGAGATTGACTTTCCCAGTGGGGCTGAAAACTGTGATCCTCTGTAATTGGATTACACCCTCTGGTCCCACTTTTATCAAAGGCGGGCCAGCCTTCTGGCTGTGCTACATACCATGTAGTATGTTTTGTATGTTATACTGGTAACAATTACACAATAGCACAATCACAATATTAAACCTGCTGGGAACCTGCTGTAATAGACCCGATCAGGAACCGATCATCCATATGACACACAGCTGGTAATGGTATTACGTTCGCCCCTAAAGATCGTATCCTCCTGGCTTAGTATTCAGCAACTTGAACGTCGTCCACGGAAACACCAAAAGTGTTTGTTTTTTTATGCCACTGCAGCTTTGGAGGATGCCCACTTGAGTTGAGGAACTTGCAAGGTTTAGACTCTGTTTTAACCAGCTGCACTTCACAATCAGGATGAGTGATTTGGTCTCAAACGACTCATAGTGTAGTCACCTTGGAGGAAGATCATTTGGGGGAGGACTGCAAGGATCGTGGTCCAGTGATAAATATATATTTGTATTTATTAAAGAATGTCAGTCCACTGGGAAGTCTTTTGAGCTTCTTTTTTGTTCTTTTTTTCCACCTCACCATTTCAGCATATTTTTATTCTCTTTTCACATCTTTTTGTTTCATTTCCTGCTTTCTGCTGTGCTTTAATTCCCTCCATTTTGCTCTCACGTTTTTAATTTTGTTCTGCGTCTTTTTGCCCCTTTCTAAGTCACCTTGTCATATCTCTACATTGCTCTAATCTATCTATATATGCATATTCCTGACATGTCCTTCACTCTTCTTTCACCCTCTGCTTCCCTGTTTCATTCTTTTTCTCCCTCTGTTTTCCCCAGTGCTTTTCTCCATCTTTCTCCTGCTCTCTCACACCACTCCGACTTGCTCTATCTTTCTCTTCCTAACAAATCATTATTCTTTCTCTTTTGTCAGCAGTGATGCTGCTGCCCTTTTTTCTGCAAGCTAAACCCCTTTCCCTCTTTCTCTCACCCCACGCTTCTCATTCTTTCTCATAGCGCTTTTCCAGTGACAGGGTGGGGCGGCCGGCTTGGCGCCTTGCTGCTGCTGCAGACACTCTGCTGGGCTGTGATGCTGGTGTTGTGTTGTTGGTGGTGATAAGGGGGGTTTGGGGGGGGGGGGGGCAATCTGGCTTGTGGAGAATGAGAATGAGGAGGGGGATTGTCTGAGCTCTGAGCTAACTATGTTTGACAGGCACCAGAGAAAGGGTGGGGTGGCAGGGTGCTTGAGATGGTTGGATAGGAACTTGATTGGAGTGGGTGGGGGGTTTGTGGGCTTTCAGAATCTCCTGTAAACCTTCAGCCCCCAGAAGAAAAGCGTGATGGGCTAAAAACTAAAGTTTAAGGAGTTTGTTTATGCTTAGACAGCAGGCAGGGGTGCTTTAATCTCACCCAATACAATCCCTGGCCCCTCCCCTCACCCAAGATACCCACATCCCTCAAAGATTAAGTGTAATTAGTTTGGCGCCCTCAGAAGATGAAGATGACAGAACAACTGAGCTGCGACAACCATTCCTCTGTTCAAGTCTCATTTTAAAAAACTGCAAAAATCACGTGGGAAGCCAAGCCTTTCACCACACCCAGTTTGTACCTCACAAGCCTAATAAGTGTCTTCTTTACTTAATACTGAAATAATTGTTTTAAATTTTCATCTTATGATTCACAACAGGCAGGTTGAAGGTGGGAGAGGGTAACGGCGTGAGAGAAGGGGAAGATAGTAAGGGGGGGGTGGCAGTAGAAGTGGGCAGAACCCCCACACACAGATATTCCCGCGCAGACACGCCCCCACTTACCCAGGGGGATGGGTGGTAGTCAGGGACAGCTGGGCATAGATGGATGGTATGGGGGAGGACACTCTGTATGTGTCAGGGTGTGTGTTTGTTGGCAAGTGTATGTCGCTCTGAATGTATCCTCTGTGCACTTCGTGGGAAGCGTGTGTGTATGTGCATGTGCATCCCTTATATGTCCTCACTGGCATAAAATGTACTAAAATATATGCTATGTTAAGCAGATTTTTATATGTTTATATCATTCTGTAAGTGCTTTCCATTTAAGACTTATGTGTCAATTTTCCAATTGTTTTACTAGGAATATGAGTGCACATTCATGTGAACAGTCTGTGCGTGTGGATGGGGGGCGTATTCGTTGCAGTGTGTACGAGTGGATGTCTGTGTGTTTGTGTGTAATGACCTGTATCATACCACACCATATCAAAGCCCCAGTGTTGGCAAAGTTTCCCATCAAATGTGCACAGTATCAGCAGTACCGTGACACATGACTGTATCTGTCACACACCGCTCTCTGCACGTACAAAGGAATGCACATACACACATACTGATGCACACAACATCACACACGTGCGCACAGCCACATGCAAATAAAAACATCATCATAAATCACACGGACACACAAACTGCGCCTCCACAGACTTGCACACGAATGGATAAATTCCTTCCGGCAAAACAAATACAACTGTGCTTGAGCACAAACACATGCTTGCGTGCAAACAAATCCACACAAACACTGGTTGTAAGCTTCTTGGGGCTCACACACATGCACACACGCTAAGACACACAAACTCTGACACAGTCAGATAATTACCTCCCTGCAAAGCAGCAGCTACACTCTAACACGGCTGAACCTTCAAGCATATATATATATATATATATATATATATATATATATATATATATATATATATATATATATATATATATATATGTATCATTGCATAGATAAACACACACACTTTGCTCAAACTCATGTGCGAAATCTCACACACACACACACACACACACACACACACACACACACACACACACACACACACACACACACACACACACACACACACACGCACACACGTGCACAAACTTGTACTGCAATAAATGAAGTTCATTAACCCGAGTTAATTAGCAGCAATACTGAAAAGCCACCCTTGGCGAACAAGAAAAGGAAGGAAAGAAGGAATTGAGGATGAGGGAAGTAAATGAGTTGACCAGGAAGAAAGAGGTGGAAGGGGAGGGGGATCAACAGGAGGGCAAAGTGTTGAAGGAGGATGAGAGGGAACTGACAGAGAGAAGGAGGTTGAAGAGGTGCAGGAAGACAGATAAAGGGAGAGGGAAGAAAGGGGTGAAAATGAAAATAGCCAAGATGGTTGGAAGCATTTAATATGTGCTCTTTTTGCTAGTGAGAGAAATAAATTGAAAAGGAAGAGGAAGTTGTTTTTTTTTCCAAACTTATTTTTGGAAAAGCAATTATTGCTGAAATAGGAGGATAAATAATATTCTTGTGTCTGTGTGTTGAATACTGAGGAGATGTCAGCACTTGACGGGCCTTGCCTAACTTGTTTATATCCGCATAATAATCTCTAGATGATACCTGGACATGCATGTAAAAATTGTGCCATTTTTAAGGTAGGTTTATTCATCTGGCCGGTGCTTTGGCACAGCTCATACAGATATGGATTGCCAGACAAGAGTAGCAAGCTCCCAATTTGGCCCCTGTACAGGCACAAAGCACAGACTCTGCAGACATTGCTGTAGGATTTGGGTCCACATATCCTTCCTGCCAGGCAACTCCAGTGGGAAACGGCGGTACTGCAGTAAAAAAAAAAAAAAAAAAAAGCACTTTCCCTGTGGAAGATTTTTGTTTTTGTAAATCCCTGTGGAAAACTTGAAAAGGGATTTCAAAAAAGCTTAGAAGAACACCCCAAACTACAGACAAGATCAGTTATTAATATCTGAATTATACTTAGCAGTTAAAGTAGCAGCTTTGCAAAATATTTTTAGAGGTTGTTTTTATGCGCATCATGTTAAGCTTGAGGAGAGAACTATGTTCATTACTTCATTTACAAAGTCAAATGAAACCCCAGTGTCTGCCACGCTCACTGCTGACAATTTATTTGCTGATTGATCAATTAATTACCTCACTAATTATAACTGGGTAGTGAGGAAACTTAAAAAAAAAAACAGTGCGTAAGATTTAGTGACACCTAGGGCTGAAGTTGTAGAATGCAACCAACTGGTATTTATTTGGAGACGTCAGGGGACAACTGCATGTGTCAGTCGTGATCTTAGCTTCGTTTTGTTAAAGGTTATATGTAAAGTATCCACTACTAATGGGAGGCCTAATTTTCCTTTGGAGATTAATAAAATATTGAATTGAATTGATTCATTAAATACACTTTCAAAGCCCTGAAATATACTTTTTCAACACTAAATGAACAAATGGATAAAAACTTAGTATTGACCCAAAAGAAATGTGGTTTGGAAAGATTAAAAAAAATATATAAAAGATTCAAGTGAGCCTATTATGATGCTTTTTTTTTTTTTGTTTTGCTACTTTTCACAACCACTAAATTCTCATAATGACTGGAAGAAAATAAAGCCAGCAGCCTAGTTGCTGTTTTCAAAACCTGGAACTATTTTTTCTTTGAAAGTAAGGCTGCACCTCGAGGTTCACATAATTTTCTACTGAAATGTTGGAAAAATTAATGAATGAACAAAGTTGATTCATGATCAGAAGTTAGACGGTGTTTTTGATTCTCTTTGCCCACTGTGCCTTTGTTCATTGATTGTGCAAGAAATATGGTAAAGGGATCAATTATGCTTGGTTGTCGACACACATACAGACAACTGCGGCTTCCGTGGATGCCTGGTTGATTTAACACAAGCGTGAAGTCTAAAGGGACTTTATGCTTGTGCTTGTGTGGCGAAAATGCAGCAGTCTACAAGAAGATGAGTACAAATCAATTCCACGGCAAGTTCGTGCAGTCACAGTAAATTAATGGTTGTGCAGTCAAGTTGGGATGACAACACTTAAGTCATGTGGTTTAGACTCACACACTTTGTGTGGAAACAAGTAAACACAGATGCGAAGAGAAAAAAAAAAGGTATTCCGGTGACACTGCAGGTGTGGTTGTTTTGGTTGTGACTCCAGCTGATCCAATCTACCACCACTGTCTGTGAATATAATTTGCTTGTTCTGAGGCAACAAAAACATACCATTTGTTATTATAATGGGATTCTACACTAATGAAAGCAAAGTTATGAATATTGTATTGTATTTCTACAATAAACTATTAGACACTGGAAGCTTAAGCACACAATAATGAAATGGAAGGAAATACTTACATCCTCTGTTTAAATACTTTTGTTGTATTAAAAACAAACTGGAAAACTCATTTAAGTTTAGTGTGCATTCATTAATTTTAATTAAAAAAAAAGCATAAATATAATTCAAAGTGTATTTGACACAAACAGTGGTGATTTCTTTGTGATGCAGTTACTTACACGGGGCCATACAGATGCACTTTAGATATTATGCATATTGTGATCTCAACTCTCAAATAACAAATTAGAACCCTTTTGTGAAATAAAAAGCTGAGTTATTGCTTTTTCTCTCTTTTTTCATTATTGGAGAACCCTCAAGCACCTCACACTCCGTCTGTTGTCTCACTAGCTTCTCTTCTCCCTCCCTCCGTCTTTTCCCACCTTGTTTTCCCACCCAGCCTCCTCTGCATACCCTAATCCATCTTTCTCTCCCTGTCCTCCCCCCTCCCTCCTTCAATCCCCAGTCATCCTTCTACCTATGTGTTTCCTCACCTTGTTGCTGGCTAAGGAGAGTGTAAATTGTGTTGCTTTAAATACCCGTGTCTTCCTCTGGCTTACAGCTCCGGGTGGGATGGAGCAGCGGATGTGAGGAGAGAAGAAAGGAGCCACAGTGTTTAGCTTAACATCTGTTAAGGATAGATACGTCTCGCCTTTCATTTTTAAAGCTTGAGTCTTTAGCCCGACTTAACTGTTTAAACTTGGACTGAACTTCATTTCCCTCCTTTAACTTTGCTGTTGAGGAGCTTCAGAGATAAGAGGAGCAGCTGCGTTTATATCCGAGACTCTCTGGGGTTGTCTTCCAGAGGCGAATAGCGTTTCTGTGAACCAGCGTTGACCAGCGGACGGATTGTTTGTGCCTCATTAGGATGTTTTCATAAAGTCTGCTAACCACAAAAACTTTCATTTATTTACTTATTTATTTCAAAATCTCTCTGGCTCATATCTTATTGCTTGCCACTGCCAACCCCACCATCCTCATCATTTAGTGATGTCCTAAGCAATTTGAAATGTTGCTCAAACTTTGACAAATTATGTGAATGCAGTCAAATTCTACCCACACAGTGCTCCAACTTAATTACACTTATCTTTGATTAATAATTGATGGGCAGTGCCAAGAAAACTTGATGTGCTCATATACTGTACCATTTCAAATGATTTGTATGCATTAGCGGACTTTTAGTTGGAGAGATCCACTTCATCTTAATTAAAGTATTTTACGTCTTTAAGGTCTTAGGAGTTAGATTAACCTTTGTTTATTAGTTTGCATTTATTGAAAGTTTCTGATAACGTAGAACAAGTCTGTGAACCATGAGCAGATCTTCAAACAGCAAAATTAAATGTGTTTCTCTTGTAAAAAACAAAAAAACAAAAGAAAAGACTACTTTCAAATTCTCACTTCTTTGTCTTTAAAGGTTTTTACCTCCAAACCATTTATACAGCATTTTAAACTTCGGCAGGGTTTGAAAAATCCACTCTTGAAAATAACTTGACTTAATTGTCAGTGCTCTTGTAGATGTTTATCTCTCAGACACATAAAATAAAAACCATAAACTTAAACCATTCCCTTTTTAGAAATGATCGACTTTCCCCTAATGTTCATGAACATGAAAGAAACGGTAGATTGGTCTCACTTTTAAAGTGTCTCTTTAACTTTACCTAGCCTCCACAAAGTCCTTTACAATGTGTTTCTCATTCACACACACACATACACACACTTGTGTCATACTTCTTACATCATGTTGCCTGAATACATTATGTGGCTCTTTCTTCCTACAGTACAATTGCACTGATGGACATATCGGGGTAAATGGAGGGTTTGATGCCAATTGCACACATGAAGTGCATTAATTTGTTGACTTTCCAGTTCTGGTTTATCAAAGCTAAAAATAAAAAGCAAAACATAGTCACATCCAAGTGATATACAGCACCTGCATGTGTTGCATCTGGTCTCAATGGCTTGAGGAAGAACTGCCTTACATTGAAATAAAAATAAAACACTTGGGGATGACAAACACACATGTGGCATGACAAATACCATTATTGTTTTATGTTTTCATTTATTTAGTCTTTACATTTGGTTTACAATGGATCTTTTTTTTCCTGAGAAAGAGCTTGGTATAAACCCTAACATTTTATTGTGCTAGTTTCCAGTTTCAAATCTATTGTCTCTAAGGAAGAGTTTAAAAAAAAGTCTGTGAGTTCATCGTAAAAGAAAGGAAAACAAAACTCTTTGAAATAACCCTGAAAGCAGAACCGGGGAAGCTTGAAAAGAAGCTTGATTTTTGAGAATTTCACTGAACACAGGTTTCACCTGCCTCCCTCTCTGCTGTGCTTCAGCTCTGCTTTCAAAACACCTGTGTGTAGACTATAGACTACTATAAATGTCCAAGGCAGTAACCACGGTAACCATGAAAGTGGCAATGACTGACAGGATTGAGAGACTAGGTAAATATAGGTTTTTCTGCACATTGTCTGTCTCTTGCATCACTGTGGTGTAATTTAGTCATAATCTCATAATCATAGTCATATTTTAACTTTTTTTCTGAATTGATTTAGTTGTAATCTACTTTTACCTGACTAAATACAGAAAAGGTAATTGATAAAGAGTAACAAAGTGTAAATCATCAGTTTAGACAATTTTTGGCTGAATTTCTTTATTCAATATATAAACATTCATGAAGTTAAACTTTATTAAGCTTTTGATATGCAATACATGATTGCATGAATACATGATTTAACAAAAAGTTGGAAAAACATAACTGGAAGAGAAATGTGGCATTTGTAACAAAATGGATATTCATCTTGTTATTGATTAGTAGACACTAGTATCATGCACATGTTTTTATTTAGTTATCTGCCCTTTTTTGGTTGAAAACAAAATGTTGTTGAGAAAAACTATCATGCCAATTATTCGTCAATAACATGAACATTGCAACACTGTAAAAGCCAAAGTGACAGTTTGTGGAAATGCAAAAAAAAAAAGAAAAGTTATTTTTCCTTACAGAAAATTTGATCCAGATTCAGAATAAATTTCATTAATCCCAAAAGGTAATTCCATTTCCACAGTCTATCCTATCCATGAAAGAAAAACAAACGAGTGAATGAATAATAACAGAAGCCATCAGACATCAAAACACAGTTATGCAGAAACACCCTCATCCTCCCAGTGACAGGTATGCAGATCAGTGGGTTGCAAAAGTCATTTGCATTTTGTAGACAGTTAACCTAGATGTGACTATAACCATTTAGTAGCTTGATAGCTGATGGAATAAGGAAATTTGCATATCTTTTTGTTTGGGCATGGTGAGGTAGACATAGTTCTCCTTCAGCTTCCCTTATAACCCCAAAGAGAACGCGGCTCTATTACCAGACTCCAACGATCTCAGAGATCTTAGCAATGCCATTCAGACAGTTTCTTTTTTTAATTGTCTTTGATGGACAACTTGTTTTAGCAGCTCACAAAGTAAAATGTTCTCAAACTTAATAACAGCTTGATAAAAATTAAATGAAATACTCCTGCAGACACCAAAGCAGTTTAACTTTCTCTGCAAGTTAATTCTTTTATGTCCTTTCAGTGTCCTCATCAAATTTCAATTGTGCTTTTAAGTACTTGTGTAGTTTGCAATGAACTAGAGAGATGATTTTATCTTTTAGAGTTAGTGAGTTAGTCAAGTTCAGCTTTAAACTTTGATACAAATTAGAAAGTTGACCTACTTTAAATATGATACAAATTAAAACAGATAGGCTTTAATATTTCCTATGCTGTTGCAATTTCCTACATACAAGTTTGTTCTGGCATTTAATCTTCAAATGATAAAAAAAAAAAAAAAGCGGTGCTGAATAACCTTATATAAATGATCCTTTAAAATGTGTTGACTTCAAAAAGCCTCTTCTCACTGAAGAGCCAGTAATTGACCGCTGATATTGTTTTACTTGCACAAATGTCACACACAGCGTGTTCTTTGTGAGAAATGCCAGCACTCTGTGGCAACCACAGACAGAACATAAGTTTGGGTAAGTTGTCGGAGCTCATTGCTGTTAGCTTGATGAGTGATGCCCAGGGACAGCCAATTTGCTCAAAGCGTTCATGCCAAGTGGAGGAGCTCATGCGATCAGCTGCAAGAATTAGCCCGAGATGCTATTAAAGGAGACACTAATCCATGGTGCACTTGACCACAAACTCAGCCCCTAGTCATGATGGTTCTTAGGTAGACTTACCACAAGGTCAGAGCTGCAGTAAAAGTGTAGGAGAGGGAGACTTCCTGACATGCAGGGCTATGGAAGTCTGAGTGCCCTTTGAATCCTGCTGGTGAGCAGCAGCCACACCTTAAGAGCTGTTATCACTCTCAATCGTCCCAGCCCGGAGGCAAGTCTGAAGGTTTTTTTTTTTCCTTTTCTTATAATTGATGTTTTCTACAGCTGAACCAGTGCTGCAGCTTTAAAAAGATGTCCATAGTTCCCATTTACTGCTCTCAGCTCATGTACTTCAGATGTGTGTGTTTGATGGTTCATGCAGTTATTTTTCTCACCTCCTCTTTTGCATCCTCTCTTTGCGTGCCCCTCCCTCCTTCTTTCATATCTTCACAGGAGTTCTGCAGAGCACACTTAAGCAGATGTTCTTTCTGCAAAAAGAAAAAAAAAATCAATTCCACCACTGGTGCAAGGATGTGATAACACCCCACGCTGTACATAAACCTGTCTCCCCCTTGACAATTTGGTTCCAATTAAACTATTTATACATACCATATTTTCAGGGGGGAGCAGACAGATTTGAGGCATGTCTTCTTATTAGATGTTTCTTCGAATGGCTTGGTCTTTTTATTCGTTCAGTTATGACGTATTTTTGTTTTGCTTGAGATTAGGTTAAACGAACCTTGGCGTGTTTTGAAGTGAGCAGAAAGGCGGAGAGTGCAGAGCATAGTCGGATGCACTCAAAGCCTCGATAACTTAACACAGCAAAAAGCAGCAGCGGTGGTCATGTTCGTTGTTACTCAACATAACAAGGAGGGGTGCATATTTTAGTATACATCTACTGCTCTGATTCATAAAATTCTTCACTGCTCTCACTGAATGCAGAGTAGAATTAGCCTGCACCATCACCCGTTATCAAGGGAGCAGTGTTAAATACCATAATTTCAACCAATTTGAATACTGTTACGCACCCAGACAGTTCACTTGTCAGTGGCTTTCCAGTTGCAGCTCCAGCCTTTAGAATCCCTCATAATGAAAGGTCATTTGTATTCTTATTCTACTTTCCTCTAACTTGTTCATTTCCATAATGCATGTCCTGTTGAGCTTGTTCTGTAGCACCTGATTCTTATGCATGAAATTTAAAATCGACACAGATATTGACAAAAGACAGTTACTGAGCCATTAGAGGTATGGGGGAGTGATCTTGCTGTTGCTTTGACCTGTCAAAAGCAACTCTCTGCCATAGTTTCTTCATCTATGCCAGTCCCTCAGGTTGTGCAGTCTCTGGATGCCAGGGCAGCTACTGACTCATTGCTCTTACATTGCCCTCGCAGACATACAACCAGAGAGCCATTTGTCAGCTTTTTTCGCCCTTCTGACAGGATGTCTGTGTGTGTGTGCATTGTGTCTGTGCTCTCAGAAAGACAGATAGAGATATATAGATCATCTGACAAGCAAAGAAAAAGATGGGCAGGGGGAGAGAGAAAGAGAGGGGGTGAGGCAAGCAATGCATTTGGCAGGTTTTCTGATTTGTGTGTTTGTGTGTGCTACTTTTTTTTATGTCTTTTACACATGAGTGGCGTTTCTCTTGCTTGTCTCTGTTGCATGTTTTTTCACTGTCTCTTATGACATTCCTCCCATCTCTGCTGTTACCTAGATGATGATCGCTTGCAGCCCGTGACCTCAGATGAGACGGTTTCTGTTGGGGGCACGGTGACACTGACCTGTAGAGTGGCGGAGACCGACAACTCCTCACTGCAGTGGTCCAACACAGCACAGCAGACGCTGTACTTCGGAGAAAAGAGAGGTAAGAGGGATGGATGGCTACCATCAGCATCTTCCAAAGTATACACAAATATAGCAAATTAATATTGCCAAATATATTTTTGAGATTATACAAATGGTTCTTGGATTACACAACACATGTTTTAGTCTGGTCCTAAATACAGTGGAGCTGTTAAGAGTTGGACGGTATGGAGCACAACTCTTTGAGCACTTTATTTTTTTTTTGTTTCTGGTCAAATGTCTAAAGTGAGAATTTATTAACTGCGACTATGTCACGTTTTTTTTTTCACTCACACAGAAAATCCCAAAGATGTTTAATTGTTCTGAGTTTCAACTTTACAACAAATGTGTTGTTTCTTCTGTTTCAAGCTTCAAAGAGAACAATGGCCACTTTCACTTCAGCTGTGGTATTTTTGTAAAATAAGCGGTGACCAGATGGGTAGCGAGTACAGAAGGCCATCTGAGAAACTGAGGTTGGGAAGTGACTGGGCTAGGGGTGGCATTTTTTAAATGATCCTTGGTAGATGATTGGATGACTAAGCTGTCAACCACTGACTTAAACTTTGCTTTGGAAAGAGCAGGCTGTTAAAGTGTTGTGACTGGCCTGCACAGTTGCGTAAATGTTGCCATAGATGTTGTGGGTTGTATCACTGACCCATTAGAACAACACAATCCTTCAGACCAGTCTTTCGGGAATGAGTCAAATTTTAAGAGACATGGCAGGAAACTGGAAAGGAAGCAGAAGTGCCACCTGCTCGTCCTGAGGATGAAGTTTCACCTATGATAAAAATGTAATCACTTTAAAAGAGACTGCGTCAGTGATTGCTGAGGCAGCAGTAAGAGAGCTGGACATATTTTTAATTTTAATATGGGGCGACAGCTGGTCAGCACGTCCCACAGTTTTTGTGGACAATTTGGAGAAGGACTCTGGACTGCAAGAAACCGGTGATGGGAGCAATAAGCTGGTTCTGAAGTATCCTATTTAGATTAGTGTTATTGTGTTTAAAGGTCAAATTTTCTCTGCTGCTTTATTGCAGACTGCCTTATAAATGGGATTTGTGTCTGGCAGCAGTATAAGTTTATGTGAATAAACAGCACCTTGGATACAAACACATAGTTTAGAAGTCTGGGACATTTTTTTGATTTTCATTTTGCAAAAGCTTTGCAAGTTAACGCTGGGGAATGAATAAGTTCAAGGTGCTTGCTAGATGCACTTAGAGGGAGTGGAAGTTTTTTCTTTTTCTGAAATGGTTGCTTTTACATGTTTCGAATGTATCACCAGAAAACATTTCATAGAACCTCTGGTAGAGAAATGATAGGATTCTGCTCAGTCTTGAGCGCAGCTTGGATGTATTTACACATAAAGTGGGGGCCGCTATCTTATTTGTGCAAAATACATGACGTAAGTCGAACTAAACGAGTACGTGCTGCTCAAAAATATAGTTAAAAAATCATTACATTTCCTATATATTTGCTAAGGTAAATTAGTTTGGTAAGATTGTAATTTTCATGTGATGGGTTTACAAAAAAATATTTTGTCCCCTTTACTGCTGCCGAACAAGGGAGATAAAACCATTTTGTACATAAAGCATCAAAAGCTTTGTTAAAGTAAAAAGGCTCTATACAAAGACTTAAGGCGAGAATGAAAACAACATGTTTTTGTATTATTACGGGGAGCCAAAAGTAGTCAATAAATGCAACAAAAGAAAACAGATGACACAGACGGACCTCAGGGTCTGATGACTAAAAGTGCATCAATGTGTCCAATTGTAGCAGCCTTAAAGATTTACTGTCTTGGCTTTATGATGACCCATTTTGTGCCAGTTGATGGGCTAACTAAAATGTGATCCATCTTTTTGTTTCTTTATATTCGACTGTTATTGAAATAGGAATATGTTTTTGCTTTTATATTACATTTGAAAAATGCATAGCCAAATATGTAAATGGAGTCAAACAAGTTTAATGAAAACCAGCAGTCTGATGAAAACTTGTGCTCATTTTCTGTGCTCCAGCAGTGCACACGACTGGCCTGGTACTTGGCAGCAAAAAGAGGAAAGAGGGTTTCGGATATTTTTACTGCAGGATCCCAACACTGTTACAACAGACAATTTGGGAAATGCAGAGAAGCGATGGAGAGTGAGTAAGCAAGTGAAGGAGAAATTGAGAGAGTAGTCGTTACTCTAGATGCAGCTTCAAACGCAGTGCAGAGATGAGAAATACAACACTTAAACCTGTCCTCTACTTTAGAGGGAGTTGAGAATAGTCCTAGAGAAGGAAGGAGGCAGGGGAAGAGAAAAACATACCAGAAAATGAAGCAGAGCGCAAGAGAGAGAGAAAAAAAGTAATCGGGAAAAAGCTAGAGACAGAAAGGTAAAAGGGGGGATGGAAGATGAGAGTCTTTTTTAACTCGATTCAGATGTTATTACAGCACTTGTAATGTAAGATGTATGCCTGTGCACGTATAAGTGCACATTGGATTTTCAAAACATCAACTTAGCATTAAGTCTTCTCAGCTAAATGTGCACAACTTGTGCACAGCTTATTTTTATTTATCCCAACTCCAGATCAAAATATGTAAAAGCAATTCTGATCCACACATTACAATAAACAAGGGAAATTTATCCAATATCATTCGGTTTGGGTGCATATCAGGGCAGAACCGAGGGAACAGAGAAAAGTGGAAAATGGAGCCTTCAAAAATGGCGTTAATATTGTGAAAAGATCCATTTCCTTACCTAAATCTAATCAATTAATTTTGTTGTGTGAAGTAACCAGACTTGACATTAAAGCAAGCGTAAAAGGTAAAATTGAAAAACATAATTGAACTAAATGGTCCTTAAACTGCCATGTCCTGGATAAAAGTTTTAAATCTGATGTTATAGCATTGTCATGTCCCTCCTCACAATGGGCTCGTCATGGCTTTTCCCATCTGCAAACTGAAAAGAAATTTAGTGGTCATGTGATACAGAAAAACATTTTTACTTTTTACCTTGAAAAACTGGAACTGGCTGCTGAGAGCTGCAGGCCTGAACAGCGAGGTTGGGAGTTTCAAACCCCAACAATACCTCAGAGGAGGTAGGAGAATGATAGAATAGATGATAGAATAGATCGAAACCTTGAGACATAGATTTTGTGATAAATCTGTTTAAATGGAACATATACCCAAGTGTAAAATAATTGCAGATTTTGGCATATGGATAAAAAAATCCTTTTTATGTTGATTTTGTGTTGGATTGGCTGATTGGCTGGGGTGGTCAATGGATTAGTTTTAAAAAGCTTTATCAGATGGCAGCATTGTCTTATCCATGTCAATATTCCAAACACATCCTGAGATTCTTGCTTTGAGGGTCATATAATGGAGAGACTCTCAGGCACAGCTAAGCATCATCTGCAAACCAGTGATACGAGAAGCCGTGTGAGTGGATGGAGAGACCCTGAAAGGTGGTGCATTCTGAAAAGAAAAGAAGTCCAAGCATTGAGCCTTGGAGAGCCACAGCAAAGAAGCAAAGATAAACATGTTTTTGTCCTTGCCTTGACAACTTAAAGGAATGCTCATTGAAATACAATTTAAACCAAGCATGTGCCATACTTGAGATTTTCATCTAATTTAATTGCTATGCCAGGTCCCTTTTCAACACAAAATCTATGGTGGAAGTATCCCACATCTTTGAGTTTAAAACTTTGCCTTTTGCTACACAACTCTCTCAGGATTGGTGGTTGGTATTTTTTTTAAGATGGTTGAGGCACAGCCGCATCAGAGAAATTAGAAAGGTTAAACGGATGGATGATTTGCTCTAAAAATCAGGTTCCACTTTATAAACAATAGAGAGATTAGAGCAAAAAATTCACCTCAAGCAGCAGAGCTCAGACAGCATGCCTCAGAGCTGAGGCAACAGGATGCAGAGGGATCAGACAAAGGAGGATATGCCAAAGTAGGAATAAAAGGGTGGAAAAAATAAAAGATTTAACTGAAGAGGACAGAAGAAGATAAGGAATGAGAGAATTCAAAACTGTCTGCCATCCCTTTTCAACATGGCTCAGCGTGCACCAAGTTGTGGAGTTGGGGGTATGAGGAGTGGATGGACAGCACGCTGAGAGTTAGAACAAGAAAATGATGAGTGACAGTTTCTCGCAGCGATGGTTACCACACAGTAGAGTCAAAGGGGAGAAGGGAAGGATTAAGAACTAAAGGATGGGTGATTATTTTACTTATTGTTGTGCATTAAACTTATTATTATAGTGCATGAACCTTTATCCCAACTGGCATTCATATGAAAATAATAAATATATATATATATATATATATATATATAAAGAAATAAAAACTGTTGTGTTATAAGAAACGTTGATCACTCCATCATAATAAAAAGGTCACATTAGTTCGAATCAATTCACCACTGCAGGTCAAAAGTCTAAGCTGGTTTTTATGAGGCAAAATAAACCTTTGATAACAGTTCAATTTAACCCTGCCTCCGACAGACAAAGCAGGGCTCCGACAGACAAGGTAATAGCATGTGGCCACGTTTAAGAAAACTTTCTAAAGCTAAATGACAGTGAACAAAAAGGCTAAATTTAGAACCATAAAAAGGTAAAGGAACGAAACCAGGGAAGTGTTTCTGGTTCCAGCAGAGCAGAGCTAATGAGAGTTCTTCAACTATAGCTGCTGAGATAAAAATGAAGCAAAACAGCAAATTAATTGTTAAGGGACATGAAGCCCAGTCGTCTTTCTTAAAGCAGATGCATTTGCCAAGAAAGAGAGCTTTTTATGCTAATCCTGTCTTGTATTAATGTGAGCGTGAACATTAGTGCACAGGAACAAGTTACTCCTTGAATGATCTAATAACTGTGGCCATTACAGGATGTTTTAATACATTTTAAGGCCTCAATTCTAAATGATTTAGTTTAAGACCCTTTTAAGGACCCACAAATACCCATGAGGAAACAAATGGGAATGGATGGATGAGGGGCGGAAGGAGAACCTGCTAATAGAGGAGATTAGACAGCTATGAAAGCTTGAATACAGATGGGTTTTTGTATTAATGCTCAAAGCACCAAGACACAGCAAAAACCACAGCGACAAAGCAATGGACAGGAGGCAGGTAAAGACAGAAACAAAAACACTGAAATCAAGACAGAAACTGAAACAAATAGTGTACCATTTGCTTTGCAGCTGATGCTCTTATCCAGTATCCAGTATGAATTATCTGCAACGTAGAAATCATTCAGCTGTGTTTATCTAAAAAGACCTCTGAGATTGTTCGACTCAGACTCTGATTTGAGTGTGAAGTCATCCCTCTTCAGTTTATCATAATGACCTCTCAAACTGCTTTTTAAGAATAGTTAAACTTGGAAAAGAAATGGAAAATGTCAATAGAAGCTGCAGATTTTTGTTCATCTTCGATAATGTTTGGGAAGGAGACAACGCGACAAACATCCTGACCATTTCCGACTCTGACGTGTCATCATATACGTTACAGACATACTGGAAACCCACATTTGGCTACTTTTCATTAATAGGAGTATGTTTTATACGGTGCTCTCACATTTTTTTGTCATAAGATCTTTTGATGGTTCTGATACAGAACTAAATTGGGAAAAAAATAGGAACGAATTGACTTCATTATTCAAAGTGAAGGCATTTTCTTACAACTTTATATTATTTTCTGCATTTGAACTCCTTCTTTCACCTTTAGCATGATATCAGTTTGTTTTCATCACACGATAAAGAAAAGTGACCCTGGCACAAAATGTTTTGCTTGTTGCAACATTTGAATTGATTTAAAGTCATTTTTGCCCATTGAGTCAGACATGTTCAGTATTTTTTCTTTTAGGAGCAGATGCTCATCAGCATCAAATCTATTTTTAAAAAATGAACACACATCGCGCTTGAACCCTGCAACCTACCGTATGTTTCCAGTGATGACGCCTGAATTACAGGTGTCCTGGCAAACTGCACGTCTCATGAAGTCAAACAAACTCAAAAAGATGTCTTTAAATGAGCTCAGATTCTGAAATGCATATTGCATGGCTTGGACACAAAACCAGAGATTTAATTTTCTCCACCTTGAAAGGACTATCTGACAGTAGAACAAATTGGACACTATATTTACTTGTTAGCCAACGATTAACTCTCAGCCAGAGAAATAAGGATTAATTGGGATATTTGTTTTGGTTGGTTGCTCGAGACGGAGAAAAAAAAAAAAAAGAAATTTTTTAGGGGACAGCACATTTTGTATAATTCAGGAACTAAAACAAATGTATGGAATGTGCCTACCAATCTAAACTCACTTACCTGTTTTGCCTTTACTTGATCAGCATGAAAGTGCATCGTATTTGCAGATGTCGACTGCAACACGAGATCACAGGGGTCTGCTGGAGTCTTTCCCAGTTGTTAGCAGCTTAAAGGTGGCAGGCACACCCTCATCACCTCTCCTCTCCATAATTCAGTGATCATAGGATGCTTTTATTTAAAATATTTAAGACACAATTCATTCCTTGCATGCATCCAGTATCTGGACAATAAACATGGCCTTGCAGAGCACTTTGAAGTTTGCAAACACATTTTTTTTTTTTTTTTTACCAGGAAAACTGTGTATTTGCTTCAGTCCATTTCTAATTTTATTTGTCAGCTGGCTTCCTTCCTTTCCATAAAAGCATATCAGCAGACATCAGACAGGCTATCATCTGCCTTGGTACAATTTAACAAGGTAATGGCCCTCTGGTGATTCACAAATCAGCCGAGAAAGCTCCTTCCTTTACGAAGGATGGAGTAGGCCGAGTTCAACTGTGGTGATGACTGTAAGTGACTGTAGCTTAATCATTTCATCGCGAGCACACCCTCAGCACTTTTAAAGTTTACGATGTTAAGCAGTCTTCAATGAAATGAGACACACACCCCACCCCCCCACCTCTTTTTTTCTTTTATTTGAATTAATGGTTGTATCTTGCCTCAGAGAAAAACCAACTGCTTTCAACAGAGTGAAGGCGCAACACCAAATGGACCATATGAGATGCTTTTTTGACATTTTCTGAAGAACTATTGATCCACATCACATCAAAGTTTTCCCATTGTCTGGAAAGGCTCTCTGGAGAGTGCATTAACCACAACCATAACACGACTGAAAGACTGCACTTGAGAAATGGCTTTTTCAGTAATTTCTCATTGAATTATCAAAACATTTTTTCCCCCACATGGTTTAAAAAAAAAAAAACACGTGGCAGACAAGAGAGAGCAGAAGAAACAGAAAGGTACACACAGAATTCAAAGTTAAAAACTGTATTTTTGAAGCTATAGATGTAGATATATTAAAAAGAGTCATTGTATAATTTAATATTGACGCTTTGCCTCTCACCTCTATAGCAAAATGAATAAACATAAAGCAGAGCAAACACGCACACGTGTGCTTTTTTTGTATGATTGTGTTTTTTTTAAATGATTTTTAAATAATAAAAAAATGTAAATTTTTTTTTAAAACAGCAAACTGATGAGACAAGACAGGACAGGTGAGGAATGTTAGGACGAACACAAAACGACACTAGTGGGAGACGTGTTGATGCTGTTTGCAGTGTGCTAATACGTATCCGTCAGTATGTGGTGAGTCAAACTAAAAGGACAAAACAGAGAACAAGAAAGTGAAAGTCTAACTGCTAACTCCTCTTTTTTTTAGGTAGAAGGAGGTTTTATCACTTTTAATTAAACATAATTGAGATTTTGGCACTCGTGACTCTCTTAGGTTGGACTGAAACACCGAGATATATTTTAACCATTAAAAAGCTGACACAGACCTTTAAAACCTCATCTAGACAATTAATAAAATCCTTTAAGTCGCCCATCACTCCTGCCCCGTCATATGCTGACACTTGGAGCCCGATGTGTTAGTTTTGAAGTGCAGTGTATCCTGAAAGCAGAGAAAGGGTTTCCTAAAGGGTTGGGAGAGCAGAGTAAAATGTATTTTATTGTGTACAAATAACCCCCGTGTTTTCCTAATGTTAACCAAGAGCCTACATGTTATGGCATTTCCTCACAAGTTGACACTGTTTCCGGACGCGTGACAGAGTTTGGTCACGATGCAGCAGCGATGCAGCACTGATGCTCCCTGTTCAATCGGAATTTCAATGTCTTAACACAGAGTTAATAAGTAAAAGGAAGTTGGACTCAAACCGGAGCCACGTGTCTGAGCGAGCTTTGTGGAAGATATTTTCCTGTCGGTGTCTGCTATTCTTGCCGCTCGTTCACCGCTTACAGCCCCAGAAGGAAAATTGTCAATATTCAACTTTAAAGCCGTTCCATGAAGTGACAGCAGATTGGTACCCACTGTGCTGAAAATAGACAGGGAGGGTTGTTGACCTAGAGTCAGTCTGTGACGAATTGGGAATAGTCTGTTGGGTCAACATGTCCATGCATGTTTTTATACACTGGAAAACTCCTTTGGAATGAAATATCAGTCAACGGCTGCGCGTTTCCTCCCTGGACAACACAGCATTTCACTTGTGACTCTACGTACTGATTTACCCACTGATTTACTTGACTAATTTAGCATGCAGTTCAGAAGTGAGACAGTGCAGCGAGTAACCATTTCTGAAATTCATGTCACAGGCTTTTCAGCGCTCACCTGCTGCTGCAAGAGGTGAAGCCATGTTTGTCAGAAAACAAAACAAAAAAAACATCAATTCCAAGCTGGGCTAATGGTAGAAATAATATGGACTTTCAGTCCCTGAGCGGCCAAGGTTTAAGTGTGTTGAACACTTTGTGCAGAGATTAGGGTAAGAAACTATATTGCTTAAAAAAATCATGTGACTGTGCAGGGATGATCTTACATGTGAACAGACCACCTGATTCCTTAGAGCTGATGGAGAGTTGGTCTGAATTAACAATAAGCAAATACAGTCTGGGTTTTTATTTGTATTTTTTTTTTTTTTTTTTTGTAGTTTTGTAGAGTAGTTGAAGAAAGACAACTTTCTTGGTTTGTCTTTGACCTTTTCAGAGTAACTACTTGCGGCAGCTGTGGCCAGCTCTGACAAACTTACTTTCAACATTGTCTATTATTAATAGATAGGGGGTTCAAACTAACCTCTTGCATAAATGTAGATAAACCAAATGTCTTTCTAAAAATGGATATGAATAATGAAGAGCTACACGTATCTTACTGAATATCAAAGTCAACAAAGGACCCCAGGACATAAAGGGAAATCAAGGAGAAAAAAAAATCATTTTACTCTGCATGAATCTGATCTTTTGACTTAAAACGAGCAGTAAGTTAATATTATGACATGCAGACATCAAAGAGCAGGCTCCTGGGGTTCTATCTTTTTCATAAAGGTGAAGCAAGATTAGATAAAATATGAAATTTTGCATTATGCTTCTTATCGTGTAATGCTTTCTTTTAATCCTTTTGTTTCAAAATGACCAGCTAAAATGAGCCGTGTCTTACCTGGGCATTCGAGACCATGATCGGCTGGTAATGTTGGCCCGAGATTCCTAATTGATGTTTTTTTGCTGTTGAAATTTCAACATGGCAGGACTTTATTAGCACTTTGCTTGGAGCTGATGTTGAGAATTTCTCGGAACATTCCTTTCTCAAGTTTCAAGAGGATCCTAATACCCTCCTGCTTTAATTTAAACCTCTCAGGGCAAAGTTTGGTTCATCAGTCTTTGTTTACTCTTTTTTTTTTCATTGATTTTTTTGTATACTTGTGTCACCAACACCAAATGAGATTTTTTTTTTTCTAACTTCAGGTTAATCTGAAGAGAGGGCAAGAAATACAAGTGAGAGAGAGAGAGAGGAGGTGGGGAGAGTGGAAAGGTGGGCAAAACAGACATGGGTTTGAATTTATTAAGATCTTCATGGCTCGCGCAGTGATTTAGGATCAATTTAAACTCTCAGATCAGGGAAATTTGGTATGATCAAGGGAAGCCTGCGGTCAGTGAACCCAGATCAGCTGTCGGAAAGGACGGATAATTAGGGAGCTGGAGAGAGTATTCAGAAACAGATGGGAGGATGGTAGCGACATGTGTATGAGCGTGGGAGAGAAGGAAGAAGAGAGGAGGTCTCTTTTGGTGAGAGTGTCAGCTAAATGCCTGAAATGTAAAACAAATTGAAAGCAGGTTGACTGATGAAGGGAAAGCAAAAGAGAAACCGAGCAACACGATGAGGAAAGAGAAGATCAAGGCAGGAAAGTAGGAATATGGGACTGATGGTGAGAGAAACTGACGGAGATGAAAATGGAGGAAGAGTTGAAATGCAGATTCAGATGGAGACAAGGAAGGAGATGAACAGATCTAGACGTTGTCAGGGAAATTATGACAGAAATATTAAAATACCGGCCGGCAATAGATGCATTTCACTTCAACAGAACAGGTTTCCTCCCGGTTGTGCTAATATATAACACATTTAAATTTGAGAGAGTTCTTGGCAGAATAAAAACTTGGTTTAGAAAGGCAAAAAGAAGCCAGAGACAGATGAATCAGTAGTGCACACTCAGTATGTGTAGGGAGAGAATCCCTCTCTCCCTGAATGTTTGAAGTTGAAAGAGCATAATAAAGACTGAGGGAGGAGGAAGAGGCGGTGGTGGAAGAAGCATGTGCAAAAATATCTCCTTTGACCACATCAACAGTTGGATGTTTAGGGAGCTTTGTGTCCCAGGTTTGAGGTGCTGGGCAGGACTGCTGTCCGACCAAACAAGCACGCCTGCTCCAGAGGCAGCAGATAAAGGAATGCACGCTGACCTTATGTTTGATACGAAGTCAGCACACATATGTTACAGTTTCTCTAAACGATCCAGAAACCCTAAACTTTCCAATTGTGGCCTCAAACCACAGAATTTCAGAGAGTTATGGTTAGAGTGTGAAAACAGTAATCTATTGGCAAAAACAAATTATATATTCACAATTATGCTTTCATTTGTGTTATGATGAGCAGTTTCATCTTAAAAGGCGGTGGATTGACATTCTGCACCACTGCTGTTTGCTGAAAAAGGTCAAACCAAGTTCTGGCTCCACATTTTTCACGTTCCCAGCTCCCATAGATTAGAGGTTAGGGGACAGGTTTTTTTGTTAACTGCAATTTGAACAACTCAATGTCACTGCATCATACACACTGGAGGCTCAAACTCTTCTATGCTACTGAGAAACTGAACATTTATTATTAAGTTGTAATTTTGAAGCATTAAACATGGGTTTTGACTGTTACTGTCTTGTGCTTCGTATAATTTTAAAAGCACTAGAGTTAATATATAAGAAGAGTGGTAAAGTTGTGGAACTTGACAAGAGAAAGAAGACTCGTTGAGGGTTAACATCTGTGTGATTAGGAATATTTGCAAAGGAACCATCAACATCCTGGTAACCAGGAGCAAATTCATCTAATAACACCATCGTGATCTGTGGGGAAAATTGTATTGTAGACTAAGAATGTCATGATAGAAGAGGACAATTTTGAATGAAAGACTTGGATTCAAAGTTTATTTGAGGCCAGTCCCTGGTGGCTGCAAGTCGTATTGTACCCTAAGGATTTTTTTCCCTCTTGGTTTACTTATCAGACTCTCTTATATGTTCATTTTTCATACTGTTTGAGCATCCAGCACATCACATATGGCTGCTTCATCAGGATCCTTTAGCACGCTCTGTTCACAATGCATAAGGCTGTGTTACAAACCTAGTCATGATCTTCTTCTAGCCATAAGCCTGCAGTTTTGGTGCATAAATGTAACCAAACAGCACCAGAGAGTGAAACTGAATAAACGCTGGCTGGATGAGACTCAGCAGAAGTGAGTTTCAGCATTCAAGGTTAAATCAAGTAAAAAATCAGCAGTCTCCCAAATGTCCTATAAATGTCACCACAAAACCTCCTGCTTTGTTATGCAGACGTTGTTGTATGTTAATAGGGCAGAGTTGGCTCCCGGCATCATATATTTTAACTTTATCAAATATATAAATAGAAAAGTGTATTATTCAGTTCAAGTTACTCACAGCATCAGTGCCACAGGGCACTTCGTTTGTATCAGACACTGCAGGCTTTGACAAAACAGCATTATTTAACACCTGGGAATGAGTACAGCCGGATGTTACTGTGTGAGTCATAAATGATTTGCGCCTGTGTTTACAGTTTGATTTTTAAACACAAAATGGTCTTTAGTACAGAATCGGAAATGATGCTGTGCAAACCAGATTGTTCCACAGTAAAATGTTCTGGTTCTGAAACAATTATTTACCTCCACGTTATTACTAAGATGCCTTTTTTTCTGTGTCTGGTTATCTGATGGATCTTATTACTACAATAGTCATGACATCACTGGATGTTGATAACCTGGCGAAAACATGGCAAGTAGTATATAATAACATCAGTAAACATTCATGTTATGAAAAAAAAACCCACAAAAAAGTATTGTAATATTCTCCAATAACCGTTTAGAGTTAAAACATTCAAATCCAAAATAAAGGATTAAGAGTGGGAGTGAGTTCGGTGGACGAGAGACATCAGAAGGAGGAGAGTCTCACTGCTCTGTGAATAGACCTATAAACAGATGGCATTATGGGAAAGAACCTGCAGAAGGACGAAAGTAAACATAAAATGCTGCTCAAATAACTGCCTGAACTGGCTCCCAGAGGTCGCCTCATATACTGCAGTACCCCACGGTCACTCTAGGGAGGCGTGTGCAGGTAACGATGATGTAAACTCATCAGCGGAGTGGAGTTCGGGATATTACTAGCATTACTTTTGTCGGCGCCGTTCAGTGCATCCTTGCTGTCAGATGAGACATAATGATCGCAAGTGGTCAATGTAGAGACCATAACTGTTTATGTTGTATTCTGGAGTACATTGACAATACTTGAACTACTTGTAAAAAGCGACAGAGATGCCACCAAAGGCTTCACCTAAACTGAGTCACCCACTGTACGCTTATAGAGAAGACATCCTAACCCGGCCATCAGAGCACAAATTTCAGCTTCTGTCTCGTTCTCCAAACTGTCTATTAATTGAGCTTAGCAAAAAGTAAGTGAAGTATTTTGTAGTTTCAGTATGATTCAAAGCAGATCAGAAAACATAAATAATTCATCTCTAAATGTCAAAAACCTTCTGTGCATGTTTGAAACAGTTTCTTGTCCATCCAAATCTTAGACATGTTCAAAATATCAGTCTACCAAAATGTTGTCTAAGGAAATTCACATAACGGCAATTTCTCAGCTGTAGTCTTCTACTGAATAACCCTCACATGCGTTAATCCAATTTTTATCCAAATGGAGAAATTCATTACATCCCTTCACCGCAGAAACAAAAGCTAAACAGCGCAGTGTGACCTATTGGCAAACTATTTACGTATCCACATCAGACTAAACAGCGCGAGGCACATGTGTGCAATTTTCAGGGCCCTCCCAATCGATGCGCCCCCGTAACTAGATATCATATCACTTCTGAAAATCCATCGCACCTGTAGGTGCAAGCAGTGTATATCAATAAAAATGAAAAAATAAAGAAGAGGGGGAAAAACGGGAAAGAGCCTGGGGTCTGAAAAGATTAGAAATGTGTGAGATGTAGGGGAGGGGAAAGATGAAGAAGACCAGGAGAGGAGGAGAAGAAAGTAGAGATGAAGGAAAGGGAATTAAGGAGACTGATTGTTGAGCACAAGGTCCATAGGGCATGGATAAGTGTGTGCATGTCCGAGTGTGTGTGTGTGTGTGTGTGTGTGTGTGTGTGTGTGTGTGTGTGTGTGTGTGTGATGGACTGACTGGATGCTCACACACCCACACCAAGTGTGTAGCTCATGAAGACTAATGTTGACCTTGCTTAGTGATAAGGTGCGAAGATAAAGTTGTGTTGGTTGAAATAAGTGAAAATATAGCCAGAGAATCAGGGGGATCTGTGTGTGAGTATGTATATGTGTGTGTGAGAGAGAACAATCGACAGGTAAACAGACACATAGAGAGACGGGGAGACCGAGAGAAAGATAAATGAAGAGACACGCAGATACAGATATCCAGATAAACCAAATAAATCAGCTTTAAGAAGGGAAGCAGATTGTAGCTGTAACACTCTGAAACTCCACACACGCGGGCTCTCTCTTCTTCTTAACATTCTCGTCCTAACACACTCTTTCAATCAAAATAAATGTTTTTTATACACTGTATCCTGTTCTGCACCTTCCAATCCCACAGTATATGGGCTGACAAGGAGAAAGATGTAATTCTTTACTATTGGTGATGACTTAGAGTTCGTTACCTTCAAATACGTTGATGGGTCATTTCACACTAAAGAAGTTTATTTACATCTCGTGAAATGCTTTATGCATTGTTGTTCCTCTCAGCCATAAATGTTGCTGTACTGGAGATCAGCCTGTGTCTCATATTCACCAACAAGGCTGCACGATTTGGATCTTGGTTATTCATATTTGCTCCCTTCAGACATGAATGGTATCTTTGGTGAGATACTTAAAGTGGTAGCAACAACTTTGTTTCACGTTGTATCGCACCAGTCGAGCTTTCGCGTTGCTGCAGTGTTGACCGGGTTGTGCTCAGTCCTAGACTGTGATGTCAGAAAAAGACCACACCTAAACCCAACAACAACTTTAACGGGCCGTGGTTCTGGGAAGTTGTTTCTGACAACGTTTTATGAAATAAACAACTTATTTTGTGTCTTTGACAACAATGTCTTGACAAAGTCTTTCCACTTTAACCCCTGTTTTATGAGAAACCAGTATTTCTCCTTTTCACTGAATGTGTTCAAGCACCAAACGGAGGACACTCGCCCCTATATTTTCATTGTACAAGCTGTCACAACTCAAAGTGACAGATGGAGTTCAAGGAGGTTGTTGGTGCATGAAACCAGCCAGGGTGAATTTCATCATTTTGTGTAAATGCTGCTGTTACAAAAAGGGCCATGGTTCCAGGTAGATTAAGGGACAGTTTTAAGTAAAATGATACCCGAGGGTTGGTGGTGCATTTCCAGAGCAGACAGACAATGCTCTGGGAGATGATTGTATGGCCTCTGTGTGGGCTCTGCTGTCATCAGTGGGTTTTTTTTTTTTTTTTTAATCTTTGCAGACTGTCTCAGTGCTGCTACCATCACAATATTTATGCTATCACCAGCAGCATTTAGTGGCTGGCTGGCTGACCTGCTCCCACAAATGTGGCGAAACCTGCAGATAACTCGATTAGCAGATTGTGCTCACTAACACCCCTCTACATGGTTAATTCCAAGGACACCCTCTATTTAAAGGAGCAAAGCAGTGCTCAGTCCTGCCTTGCCAACAATATGTGCTGAAGCTGCTGCTCCTAAAAAAAAACAAAATTCCACCACCGCCCCAGCATCCATCATCAGGTCAGAGCCAAGGCACCGAACAATATTAATTTGTCTTAATAATGATAGCAGCGTGAGTCAACTGACTGAAATGGCCTTTATTTTCCTGTAGGTGTTGCAGATAGATAGGGTTTGGTAGGTATTTTCCTGGGTACTGAGGATGGCGTTCTTTACTCATATGATTGCCCACCTGAAAAAAAAAAACAGCGATTCCAGTGCCAGGCAGCACAGCGACTTGGCGGTTGGTTCTGTTACTTCACAGTAACAAGGCTCCTGGTTTGAATGTGTATGAAGTTTGCATATTTTCTCTGTGCATGCATGATTTTTTTATTTTATTTTTTTTAGATTAACATATATTTAACCAGGAAAAGAAACTCTTGAGTTCCCTGGCCAAGACTGGCAGCAGTTATAAGTGCAAGACTTGGAAAAACAAATATAATAACAACAATATATATCTAAAATGTGGATATGAGCACCAAAAAATACTAACAATGTCATCAAAGAATACAAACATATACGGTCTAAAATTACCACTTGTTTTAGACCTGGGGTGACAGTAGGCAGTCATAACGTCTACAACCAGAAGTGGCTGCATGTAGAAGATTCAAATTTTGTTTAAAATCTTGTAGATTTGTGAGATGCAAGTGAGATTGGAGCTGATTCCAAGTGTAGAGAGCAGCATATTTAGATCCCTAGTTGCCCATCTCAGATTGGACTTTACATACATTTAAAATAGTCAAGTCTTAGGAGTGAAGACTAATGTAAATCTGTAGGTAGGATGGGGAAATACAAAGAATAGCTTTGTGAATAAGTATATGCCAGTGTCTGAGTCTAGGGGAGGTCAAAGGAGACAATCAGACACAAACATATGAAGTACAGTGATGAGTAAACGATTTGAGATTAGTGATGAACTTTAGAGCTCCGTGATAGACTGATAGATTTTAGATTTGTCCATTCAGATTTATGTACCTCACATGTGGCAGAATTGACAATAAACGTGACTTTGACTTGACTTTGACTAGACTGGACCCAAGGCACACATATAAATCACATCACCATAGTCCAGAACACACATAAAGTCACAGACAAGTTTCTCTTTGGCTTCAAAAGGAAGGCAAGAGTTGATTCCAAAGAAAAAGCCCAATTATAACTTTTTTTAGTCAGTTGTTCAACATGCAGGACAAAAGAGAAAGAATCATCAATTAAAAGCCCAAAGTATCTTGATTGTGACACCAGCTCAGGCTCAGAACCCGGGAAACTTGTGACAGATAGAAGATTCATGGACTTTGATTTTGCCTTTGAAAATACCATGATTTTTTTGTTTTGTTTTTGTTTTGGCATTTAAGACTAGTTTCAACCCACACAATGTACGTTGTACACCGGGTACTCGGGCTTCCTCCCACAGCCTGAACACATGTATGTCAGGTTCATTTGTAATTGCCTGTAGGTGTGTGTGCATGTGTGGCCCTGCAGTGGACTGGTGACTTATCCATGTGCATCTCTGCCTTTTGAATAAAAAGAGCTGGGATAGGCTCCAGCAGTTCCAATGACCTGGACGGATGGATTCCAGTGCTTTCCTGAGAAGTTCCAAGATTTTCATTTCAAAGTGCTCGAAAGCATCGTCCAACAAAAGCAGAGCTCTCAATCAGATGCAGTACCTTTGCTCTTGGTGGACACACACTTTTTTTTTTTTCTCTTTCAGTACAATTGAAAACCTCCCAACTTCTGTATCCTGAATGGTGCAAAGAATTATTCCAGAGACTTGGGTTACATAGGCAACCAGGTCAATCCGCATCCGGAGAAAATCCTGACATGCTGTTAAGTTACACTGTCTTTCTGAATTACCGTTGATTCTTGTTGTTTATCTTGTATTTCTTTGTTTTCTTTCTTGTGTGCAGGGAATAATTGATTCTGGTGTTGACTCTGAGCTTTTTCTTTCCATCATTTGTCAGAAACAAAATACAAACTTTTTCAGTATGCCCTTAAACACTTAAAAATTATCAATATTATACATGTCAATGTGAATGGACAGCATGGACTTAGGTTTTTCAATTGCTAAATAAATAAAATCTTTAAATGGGTATTTGTTGAATAGAGCGCACTGAATGGACATTGGATGACTCCCTGATGTCTCCTAACATGGCTAATGTGCAACTAATCTATCCAAGCGTATGTGTGTGCTAGAAACAGCCTTTGAATAGCTGTTCATTGTAGTGACAGTGCAACTTTGACTAGACAACAAATTCATCATATCTGACTCTTGTTTTTGCAGATGTGTGCTTTCTTGCTGTCTGGTTGTTATATGCAGCGTTTACCTGTGGAAAGCAACCACAGCCGAGAAGCCTTTATCAAGACAGAGAGACAGAATGACATCTAGTGTAGAAAGACAGGCAGATGGGAGGCAGAGAGACCGGCGGCGAACACTGCAGAGGTCAACGTTATCACGGAAACGAGCCGTTATTTCGTGGCATTTCATCATCATCATCATCATCTTTCTCAGTCGCTTGTGCTCTTTCTTGCTTTCATGACTGGGTTTCTCATTGATGACAAAGCCATTTATGTCTTTCTTATCCCCCCTTCCCCCAACACGCATCCCTTGTGGTCTCTTCCTTATCCTTGCTATTTATGTTTCCCCTGTTTCACTTTTCTCTGTTTTCTGTCATGCACTTTCTTCAGTCTCTCATTTTCAATTTGCATCTCCTTTCAACTCTCTCTCTGTCTTTCTTTGCCTTGTTCACACTGACATCGTTATTTTTTTTACTGCTTCACCTATTCTACAACACTCCTCCTCCTTTCTCTCTTCCTCTTACATCATTTCTTTGCCTGCGCACCTCTACCCCTCCCCCTTCCTCTTTCTTTTTAGTTTACCTTTTGCTTTTTCATAAGTTACATTTTGTGCATCATCTTTCTTACTTTCTTTCTTCCAGCCTCTCTTCCTTCTCAGTTTCCTTGCATCCATTTCTCAGCCTTTCCTTTCTTTCACCTTCCCCCATCGTTTTTTTAATCTTTTTTCCAGCATTTTTCTACTCTTACTTCATATTTCTGCTTTCTCCAGTCTCCCCCTGCTCACTACTTTCCATATTTCTCTCTTCAGTCCTGCTCTGTTTTTTCCTTACTTTCACATCTACCTTCCTACCTTCTCTGATGTTGTTTTTCTTTTTAACTGTCTTCAATGGTCTTTTTTGTTGTCATTACTCTGTCAGCCCTTGTTATTTTTTTCTTATATCTTCACATTCCCTTCCTTATATTATTTTTCCGTGTGCACTGGTTCCCTCTCTTCTTTCATTGCCTAATTCCCCTCTCTGTCCCTCATCTTTCTTCCACGTCTTTTCCTTCTTTCTTCTCTATCTTGTGTTTGTCCTTGTACTTGACTTATACTCGGCCCTTTCTGTCCGCCTCCTCTTGTTCCTCCTGTCTTTATTGGAAGAAAATCTATGAGTACGTGTGGGGTATCATTAAGATGGCTTTCTTCCAATTTCTGTATTTATTTATTTACTTCTTTGTGGAAACTGATGATGCATCGTTCCTTTGCTTGTTTGACCTGTGGGGTGCCTCAGGAATCAATTCCATTTTTTTTCTTTTCTTTTTTGTGCTCCTTTTATGCCACCTGCTCCAAAAGTTTGGTTGTGTGTGATCTAAAATGTGACTCAATTCAATCTCAGCAAGCCAATATACTGCACAATTGCCTTGCTAAGATTAGAAACTGAATGTTTGTAGATCCTCGGTATGATCACAGTGAAACTGGAGTTCAGATTTCTGCCCAAAATTGGGTCCCCAGTAACATCCTAGAAACCGTTGGCTTCTTAGCAAATAGTACAAAATAATTTTCTTAAAATGTAGTGATCAATTTTGCCATTTGGTTTAGTCCAGCTCTTTCCACCTAAGGAACATGGGCCTCACTTTTTCAGAAGGTGGCATTGAGAATTCATGACTTTGTGTCTTCACTCTTACTGTATTACTTACTTAGTTCCCATCTGTGTAGCTGGTCCAAAACTCTGGAGCAAACATGCTCATCAGAACCCTGTGTGTCTTTCGTTCACTTTAGCTCTCAGGCCACTACACTTGCTCCTAATGAAATGTCGGCCTTTTAACAATCAGGCTTATAAGGTCTTGTATTCCCGCTGGACCCCTGCAGTCCTGTGAGCACGACTTGCTGGATTTACCTTGTTGAGAACTGAGAACAAGAGGGGACTGTGCATTTGCTGCACAGCAGTCTCCCCCAGGAGTTAGGTCAGGAACTCAACCACGTTCACCATTCAGCTTTGCGTCGGTGTTAATTGTCTCATTATAGTTTCCTTATAATTATTTTTCTTTTTACTTGTTTTCTTTGGATTTGGTACACTTTGTTTGAAAGGCGCTAATGGGAATGGTACTTACTGCTCCTATATTTGGAATTTTAAAAGAAAAATCACTTAAAGCAAAGACGGCAACATAGGCATGAATACATACTGTCAACCAAACTTTTACCTTATAGCTTTTAAATGTCTTTAAACGATTAATTAAAACCACACATTTCTAATTATTCATGTCCTGTTCTTCTTTCTCCCTCAGCGCTGAGAGATAACCGCATCCAGCTGCACCGCTCGACACCAAACGAACTTTCCATCACCATCTCTGACGTGCAGCTGTCCGACGAGGGCGAGTACACCTGCTCCATCTTCACCATGCCCGTCCGCACCGCTCGAGCTACTGTCACCGTGCTGGGTAGGTCACACAAGCACAACAAGACACAGACACTGTGCATATCGAAAGGAAAATAACAAACTTTTGTTGTGATGTTTTCAGAAAATGAACATTTCTGCAAGCCTGGGAAGAAACCTTGGCTTTTAATGTGAACTCAAGCACAAAATAAAATGTTCTGTGTCTGTGTCTGCTAAGCTGGCATTCTGGATTTTAAGGAAAAGAGAGTATGTTATTAATGTTAATCAAATACTCAAATAGAAAAAACGACTTTCTAGTTTTAGCTCATTTTTCATTATTTTCCAGTTTTGGTAAAATTCAAAGCAGGTTTTTTTCTTGACTCCTCTCTGGAAGGTTCGTCATAAGATTTCATTTATTTGTCTGGAGTAGTCTTGAAAACGTGTCTTTCTTCTCAGTGCAGGTTCTATAGTGCAGGATGACATACACGCCTCCCTGCTGTTAACACTCAGGCACGTCGTCTTTGAGACTGATTGACGTCCCTGCAGTTCAGCTTTATTGTGCTGTCTGTCTTAATTTCTCTCATATAACTGCTGGATTGTGACAAATTCAAATGGATCACTTGGAGCTTCTGGCATCTTTTCTCATCTTCACTATGGGCTCCTTGTTGCTTATACCAATTTTGCCAAAATAAAAAAAAAACAAGAAAAAGAAAAAGGTTGACTACTGTTCTGTCACTGTGAGATTGCACACTACAAAATAAAGCTGATCAAGTTACAGTAGTTTAACGCAGCTTGTCTAATTGTGAAGAACTGCCTCAAAATCACCTTGATACACCACTGTGGTACCAACCCCGCAGGGTCCGCCTTGTCTCAGAGCCAGATTAAGTTTGACCCTGCGGATGTCCATTGTATCTGTGACTTGCAGGGGGAAACTTGCACGTAAGCATGAAGGAAAGTATTGCTCTCTCAGCAGTTTAGTGCTGAACTTCTGTAAAGTTAGGGGCACTTGTGAAGAACTGATTTAGGAAGAATGCCTACAGTCAGTGCAGTTAAGACAGATTTAGCAAGACATTTATTTTTTTATGGAGAAAGGTTTATAAGCACTGGAATCTACATTGTTCTTACTGCAGCTCCATTGTATCTTTTTATTAGGCCCGGTTTTAATGACAAGCAATCATCTGTGTCTTCGAGCAATATGATCTTCATAAAATAGTAATCCACAGTGTCAGGGACAATCCGAAAATGTGCTTCAAATCATGGTTAAAAAACTGATATGTCTTAGCAGCACTTTATAATGTTAAAACAATGTTGAGACACAAACTGTCTTCCAGTTTGATGCTGATCTTGTTTACACTGTTAACCTCTGACCGAGGCTGTAACCTCACACAACTATCATGTGGATATAAAGCGGCTGCACTCGTCCTCAGAGAGATGGATGCTATTACCTTTGTGTGATGTTTCCCTGCAGCGTGCAATAAATTGTGGTCACCATGACAGTGGAGAGTGGGCCTGCACATTGATTAGATATTGGGCTAATTGGCTTTGAATCCCCACAAACGGTATTTCAGGTATTGACTTTGAGTTGTCGAGTTGCGTTCTAGTTACTCAGTTCTGGCTCGCTATGGCTGCATTTCACCGAGATGAGAATGTGTTTCTGCAAAGTAATGCAGCAGCTCAGGGCTAAACAGTGCAACCGCAGTGGCGCCGTTGCGTGCACATGGAAATGACAGCTGGTCGGATATTCCTGGGAGGGTGTTGGGGGTGCATTTACAGCCAATATGTCAGGCCCTCCAGGGCCACTTTTAAATTGGTGTTTTATAGATTGAACAATTGGACCTGATAAGTGCAATTGTTCAATTCCACTTATCAAGTTTTAAAAAAAATAGCTTCCATTAGTTAACATTGCATTGACTTCTGATATGGGCAGAGATTATTTCTGGTTTTTAAGTTAATTTGCCATATTGAGGAGCTTTCATCAACACTTTCCGCTTCCTCTGAGCATCCCTGACTCTGTAGCTGCATCATAATTAGCCAAGAAATTCTTGGACAACACCCCAAGCTGCAGAAGGGTCTTGCTTAATTCTCTTAGAAAATGCACTTAGTGGAAACAAGAGATGCTAGAATTTAGATATTTAGGGTGGGGCAGGGTGGCTTATGTTTACACGGCTGTTCTGTAGCTAAAAAGCCAAAGGGCTGTTCCTCAAATGTGGGATTACTCATTTGGCAGCAGCGGGAGCATCCTTGAATAAATCACTTATTTATTCAGATGCCTTGGCAGTTCTACAAAGTATAATGAAAAGAATTAAATATACTGTAGTTGCCCTGGACAACAGCATTAAAAGTTAAAATGCTTTTTGCGTATGTAAGAGTTGAGAGAATCGCTTGCCAAAGGAAGGGTGAAGGTGCACTCGCTTCGGTTCTTAAATTAAAATTAACATGAGAACCCATGAGAACTCATCTGTATTTCCTTCATTTCGTTTTGTTGTTGTGGTTCAAGCAATTTTTTTTCCCAATTCACTGTAATTGACAGCAGTGACACTGTACTCTGCATCCAATAAATATTTTATGACCCCTGAGAGGGAGCCCACCCATTAAAAATGTATGATAATGTCTAAAACACTTGGATCTCTATGGGAAAATCAGGCAAAGATACAGAGCTTTTAGCATAACTGTTTCTTTTTTTTTTTTTTTCAGCGCTTCACCCTTGTTTTGACACGTGGAGGCTTTGACTTTCACACACTCAATTACACCTCGGCACACAAGTGCTGAGTGTGGTCAGTTTTAAATGACCATGTGCCTGCAAGAGTAAAATGTGTGTCAAGCCTCTGTACTGTCCTGAGCTAAGCAGAGAATAATTTATAATGACTTTATTCTCTCTCGTCTTGTGGAGGAAAAGGTCTCAACAGGGTTTCTCCAGCCAGTTCTATATGTGCAGTATTATTCCTTCATTAATATTCAATGCTACTTTTCAGCCGGACAGTTTCCGCACACAGTGCACTACATCAAATGCTGCTACATTAAAAATTGACCACATTTTTTTTTTATGTACACCCTTATTAGAGCAGGGTATTTTCAAGTGGTGTTTCTATTTGTCAATCAGCAAAGAAGCAAAGTCTCACAGGACAATGCATTGTAGGTACAATTTTTTCCACATTGTCTATCACATGGTGGTGTCACTAAGGATAAAAAGTGACAATGACGACAGATTCTTAGGCTGTTACTTTGCACGTGGCGGCATATATGTTATGGTTACATACAGTGAATATCCAAACATGTAAACCAAGAAGGATTTCTCATCTCTGGAAGGACTTCCAGAGATCTTCTACTAGTAGGGGTACACAGAGAGGTTGTGTACCAACTGAGAGATGCTGTCTCCAGTGAGACCTGGCTTTGCTCCGATGCCTCCTTTCCAAAACCCCTCCCCTAAAAGTCCGGCTTCAAGTGGTTAAATAAAAACAGATTAGAACAATTGATAAACCATTTAAAGGGTATTTCGCTCAGACAGCTTTTACAACAAAGCCTTTAAAGGCTTTTAGAATTGTGAAACTTTAGTTTTGCCATCTACACCCTTGATTTAATAAATCCCCACTTTTAAAGCAGCACAAAGGGTTTCCTTTCGTGTTAAAATATCAGTTTGAGTTTAATTTAGTCAGTTTCTATCTGTTCTTTCCATCTCTCATCCCTACTATCAGCAGAAACCAGCCCAAGTAGCTTTGGACTCGCGTTCTGGTGGTCTCATGCCACAGCTGCATATCACATCGCTTGCAAAACGACAGTGGAGATCGTGGCAGAAGCAATTAAGAGACTCAAGAAAGCAATGATGAAAGAGAAAATGAGAGTAGCCGAGTAATATTGTGCAGTATTGTAAAAGTGACTGGGGCGAGAGACATGAGAAGGCATGTGTGAGGTGTGTAGTTCCTGCTTCTTGGATGTAAATCAGCCTGATGGAGTAATTGGAATAAACCACGTAGACGGTTGAGAGTGAGCACAAAACACAGCTAACCTTGTCTGCCCGAACGAGCTTCTGAGACTCCCTATTAAATAAAATTACATGTCAAATGGTCAGAGTTGAAGAAGTCTTTTAGTGTACACTCATTTCGCAGTAATTTGGCGCTGTCGTTATGAAACAGACCTTGCTTCTCAGATCCGTTCATGATGTATTGCTATTGACGCTGCTTTCAGAGATGTGACTGACACATGCATTAATACAACCCATCATCATTTCAGTTGCTGACGTTTGTACTGTGCATTTCTGATGTAGCCTGAAGGACACACAATAGTAGCCACGATTTCCAAAATGAATTTCACATTTTGATTTGTCAGATTCACCGAACAGATTCCTATTTCACCTCAGTGCATCTTATTCTAGACCCAGAGAGTCTTGTTTTTATTTATTTATTATATATATATATATATATATATATATATATATATATATATATATACATGGTACCATTTTTATCTTGTGTTTATGGATGCCATGATAAGCTATGTTTGCTGATAATGGATGTTGAAATTGTTCCTGAACCTGTGCAGTACTTTCCACCAGAATTGTCTCTGTTTTTAATGCAGTGCCGTCTCAAGGTTTAAAGCTCACAGCTGCTCGCTGTTGGTTTTCAGCTTCTCCCCATTCATACAGAGACAGAAATCTTAAATTGTGTGATTTCTTTTAGAATTACATAACTTTTTTCCAGCCTTTTGCTGACTGTCCTAACCTCAAAATAAACCTCTATTTTTTTTTCAAAAAAAAGAAATTAAAAAAAAAAAAAAAAACTATACAAATTCAACCACAGAATGTATACTTTGCTGTAATGTGTTCAACAAAATCTAGGGTTCAATTAGTTATTTACGCAACATCTCAGAGTATAACCTTTTGGTGTCGTCTGTCTATCTAGCCATCCATTCACCCATCCATCTATCCATCCACCCATCTTTCCAATTAAAAGAATAAAGGCTATATTTCTCCTTCCTGGCATCCCCTTGTGTTTTTTCTCGTATTGATCCACCTCTAACTTCCTCTCTAAGCATCTCCTCATGTAATCTTTCAACTATGTCTTTCCATTACTCTCTCCATCCTGCCTTAATGCACAAGATGGCACTTTGCCGTAGATTTCAAGCCAAATGTTCATTATTTTTAAAAGCAGAATGACAGTAAAGCATGCCAGCACTTGGAGGAAAGTTCTGCCTACGACTCCAGATTAAGACAGCGAGTTCTGGAAACTTTTCCTCCTCCTTCTTTGTTTTCTGCCATGATGGCGAAGGGAAAGTGGATGCTGAAATATCTGGCACAATGAAAGTGGAGATTTCCTTTTCCCGCTTTTGTTGTTTTCGCTCCAGCTTGTGGTCCAGGTTAAAACGGTAGTTAAGCAAAAATGTGTTTTAATTTGAACTGAATGTGGAAGAGCAGCCTCGGGAAAAGGAAGACACAGCATGAAATTTTGGTTTGGCTGGAGGGATTCTGGTGTTTCACGTGGCTAGAGCTGTTTTGAATCTGACCTTTTGTTCATGTTGTCTCGCTGTCGCTGTCAGTCAGGCTCGTCACCCGAGGCGCTGTTTTCCCACCGTAAAAGAAAACAATCAGTCTCACGGAGTCAGAAAATCCCATCCTGGCGTTTAGATATTACATTCTGGTAGCTAGTTTTAATAATTTCTGTAAAATATAATTAATTTGACATTTTAAACTGACCTGTAGTACTGAGAAGGAAAAATCACACAATAATATTTTTAGGCTCATTTGAATTGTAGAAATGCCAAGACTGACAGGGGGGATGCGGGGATCCTACTGATTTTAAAGGGATAGGACATTATTATTTTTTTCGTTGAATTAATTGCATTTCCAAAAACATCTCAGTGGGCAGCCTTCTGCCATTTGGGACTTCTCTGCAAATGTTGGAATACTTAATATAAGAGCCACAAGTGCTGCTAGAATGTTAAGTTAATGAAGGGTTTTATCATTTTCTTTTGGGAGCTTCTCTGAGCTTGTGTCATGTTTTGAAGTCTTACTAAAAATGTGGTTAGCATTTCAAATGTGTCACTAGACTGAAATGCATGCTAGAGTCTGACCTTCTTCAACAGAATACATTAAGAAACAGTTTTTACTTTTACTTTTACTAACTGCATGTTATGTGGAATGTTCCTGTGAAATGTAGGACAAATTATTTTTTTTTAAAACCATAGTGTTTTTCTTGCTATTAAACAAATGTTGCATTTGCAGTTATATATTAGAATAGACCAGATTCAGCACTGATGGAGTGGGACCGATGCTATATAGCAAGTATAGTGTATTCGTCTGCAGCAGATTGAAACAGTTGGTTGGCAAATCTCACCTTTTTTTTGTTTGTTTTGGTCGTCAGAAGCTGTAGTTTTCACTGGGAACCTGTCTAAAGATGCATCTTATCTCATTCACACCACTTGCAAATGTTGCAATGCTCACTTGACAAAACGCGACAAGGTCCCCGTGAAAAGGCTGGATGATGGATAGTGGAGAGTAAAAGTGGGTCTAGTAAATTGTGTGGTGTGGACTGAATGTTGTCGGTTTTGCAGTTTTTTTTAATTAGTAAATCTACAGTGTAGTTGTTTTGAAGAGTAGCTTTTAAATGCTCCTGTATTAGCCATCACATAAACCCCGCCCCTGCTCTACTATGATTGGTCTGGTATGTTTGGTACCAGTGGAAATGGCTGTGAGTGGTAGGTGGACCAGTCCGGTTTTGTGAAGGGAATGAGTATGACTGACCGGGCTATAACTTCTTTAGTTGTGTCCAGTTGTTCAGTCATACTAGATGTGAGTTATGCTGGTCAGCTGTGGAAAAATGATGAAACAGATTTAGGAAAATTGTGCAGGGACTGCACTTTCTTCAACGATTTCACTTTATAACTATGGAGACACAACGTCCATGTGACTTTGTGATGTCATACTTTATATGTTTAACGTGGTAACGTTAACCGTTTTCATATTTTTGGATTGCTATTGGCATGATTTCATCTGGATGCTCCTTTACTCAGTGTGAAAATACGTAACAACCAAGTTTGTCTGGATGTTTACACTGTTCAGCTTATGAAAATATTCAGAACCTCTTTGATATTGAGTTATGTAGTAATGACACAGATACAGTTTTCAACCAGGACACCCTTGTTTTATGTATGAGTAATAAAATTGCCCTATTCTTTAATGTCGTTTGGGTAGGAATTAACATACTTTAAGTTTTACTGTGGTTGCTTAGGTTTAGACAAAGAACTGCTTGTTAAAGTTGGAGATAATGAATGCTTTGAGCAGGTCAGCGTGACCACAGAAAGTTTTAAGTCCGCTCTTCCCATAACACAAAGTTAGATAAGCGTGTAGATGATAGTCTTTGTTTTCCCTGTGCTGTAAAAGTGGAATCCTTATAGTGACCCCGCCACAGATAAAGTCCACGGTGAAAGCTTCCAGCTCCTTTGTGACTAACAGTAATAGGGAGAACTAACAGATAAATGTCACAGGAAATGATGGAAAATGAACACGCTTTCACACGAATGTATTTTTCCATCAAAATGGCAGTATGACATGCGTAGTACAATATCTGATGACTGGGCATGGCTCAGAACAGAAAGTAGGCAGTTTTTTTTCTCTTTTTTCTTCTCTAATGATGGGTAAATTAAAGCAGAATTGGCAGAATGTGTAACTTGCAGCAGATTTGTCTTTGCAACGTCTGCAGTGTTTCCATGACCATCAAGTATAAGTTCAGCTTGCTTGGAAATTTGATGCAAAACACCTTTGGACAATGAAACCAGATAAATTGTGGCCTTTAAGCCAAGAAACTGTGTGCAAATAGCTCAGAAATGCAACACATTCTCCTCTCTAGGAAGGTTACCTGGATTGTAAGTTCAGCATTTTCCTCTCAGACTGAAACGGTCATTATCTGCACATCCGTAATTGGTCGCTTGTCAGCAAAACAGGGAGACATTCTTGTGCACCAGCCATGAAAAACACTAATAAACAGTAGCTATGATGCCCTGGAAGGTCTGAGCTGCTGTGCAATAGCTATGAACCATTTCGAGTGCAAATCATTGCAAACCTGCATCATTATTTGTCTCTCAGCTGGTTTTTATTAAAGCTTTCAGGAGTGACCACAGAAATTTAAGTTTCTCTTTAGTAGAAAGAATGCTGTGTCACATTTTTCTGTACATTTTAATTTTTACCCAGTTTGATAAATCACAACTTTATACAACGCATAGTCAGTTCTTGTTAAAAGCTCTCCAATTGCCCATGTTTATTTATTTCATTTAATTTTTTTTTTTTTTTTTGCTGTGTCTAGATGGCTAGATGGGGCCTTGCAGCATAAAAGTTCCCCTTATCCCTGTTGCCAGCTGTCCAACTTTTTTATCCTGCTTTCTCTCTCCAGGTGTGCCCGATGACCCTCAGATCTCTGGCTCTGACGATCCAGTTAAGGAGGGAGAAACAGTCACCCTGACCTGCACCAGTACTGGCAGCAAGCCCCCTGCCAGGTTGCGTTGGTACAAAGGAGACCAGGAGGTGCAAGGTGAGAGATGCAGGCAGGATGTGAATGTTTTCTTTGCACATTTGTGCCTTGGACGTTAGACATAAGTTATTATATGCGGTGGGGTGCGGACGTGTGTATTTGTGCATGAAAATCTGTGCGACTGGAAGGTTTTTGTTTGAATCTGAGAATTGCGTACAGACTAGTGTGGTCATTACTGTAGCGATTTAATCATGAACATATGCATTACATATGTGCATTTGAGTGTATTTTTGCTTCGGTGTGTGAATAACGTGTGTGTATCATGCTCTGTCACGCTGCCTGCTGTCTCTTTATGCGCCCTAAACCTGTGTCTGCAAAAGCGTCTGTCCTACTGCGAGAGCAGGCTGCTTGAATGTATGAGTTTAGAAACAAACTGGCAGGGTGTTTATGCCCTTCTCTCCCAATATTCCTCCCAATATCAACCCTTTAAAATGCGTCTATTTGCATGTGCCAAGGGAGTTTGTATTTGTTTGCTTTTATTATGTTTTGCATTGATCCAGAATTTATGCAGAACTGCTTATCTGCAGCTGGGAGTGACACAACATTAAGAAAGAGATAGCACAGGTCAAATTTAGCTCCCAGCCATAAAAGACGGGGCATAAGAGGAAGATGAAGGGATGTGGTCAAATAGCAATAGAAGGGCATTTGCATAATGTTGGGATGAATGTTTATTTTACTGAAGATTAACAGGAGGAATGAGCAGGAAGATGAAAGCGATAGAAGGAATACCGTAATGATGGCATGAAAGAAAAAAAAATTAACTGGCATTTTATTAAATGGTCAAACAGGAGATCAAGGATATGTTTGGCAGCCTCTGACTTCCACCGGTGGTTTTGGCAGCAGTGGCTTTTCTCCAAATTACCGCCATGTTTCCTGTAAAACCCCCTGTTTCTTGTTGCCTCATCAGTCAAAGGTTTTCTGCTTTGCTTTACTGAGCCGAGCATGTTGAAGGTTTTGTGTTTGCTGCCCTTTCACCACTTCCACCATCTGCCCTGATAAGAAGCTCTCTGATTGCGCTGAAAGAACAGCGTCCTCCGTCTGATGGCAACTTTCAGTCCGATTCTGTTTCTCATAAATTGGGCTGTTTCGAACTGTGTTTTTTTGTAAAGAAATTATACAAATATGTTGATATTTTATGATAAAGATATGTTGATCAAAAATGCAGCTCTTATAATGCAAAAATGTCCATCTGGTCCCGATGCCTTGGCAATGTTGTTGTAATTATGGACTGAAAGGAATCAAAAGAATGGACTAAAGCTACAAAGAGAAGGAGGAATGAGAGAGAGATGTCTGCCTGAGGACAGATTATCTGTTCCCTTTGTTACAGCTGAACTGAAAACAGGAGGCAGAGAGACAGAAGAGGAGTTTAGAGAGGAAAGTGCCTTTTGGAGGAAATCTTATACCCAAAATAAAATGCAAAACATTATTTTTATCCATTGCAAGATATTTGAATTTTTCTGGGCTGACATACAAATTTTTATGCAAAGTGCATCAGCTAAGGAAGTCATCAAACTCACAGAAATTATATTTACACTGAGTATATCTGCACAACATGAGTTACATCCACAGTTCATTTAATGACATTATAGAGAATGTTGTGCCTTTTATGTGGAAAAATGAAAAGAGAAAGTTTGGAGGTTGGCAAATATGACGGATGAATGTAACAAACAAGAACACTTGCTGCATTCTGTCACAGACCTACACTTATTTATGGATTGTTTCCTTGTTGTTGTTAGGTTTCAATATAAATGTATAAATCAAACAGAAGTCTTAGAAAACAGGTTCAGCTGGTAAAACCGGTTAAATAAAAAACAAACAGATATGTGTATTTTCATCCACTACTGTTGTGTTGAAGGACAGTTCATGCTGGTGCTTCTTCTTTAGTCAGAACTGCAGGAAACAAATGTGCAACAAGATCACATTATTAAGAGCATCCAAGTCAAACCTCAAACCAAGGAAAACAAAGTATGAATAAATTAACACTGAAAGCCTGGTAACAGAAACCACAGTGTTCATTTGAGATTTTTGTCCAACTAATAACAAAA